>JANVCC010000261.1:12297252-12571195 GCA_025345505.1 Todiramphus chloris collaris | reverse complement strand
CAGCGGGCACAGACGATAACCCCAGCGGGCACAGACGATAACCCCAGCGGCAGTGCCAGGTGTGGAAGGCCGGTCGCACGCAGCTCTGCCCAGACCGCGGCACCTTCCCTTCCCGGCTGACCCGCATCCCGGGCCGGCAGCCGGCGGCACAGGGGCTGTGCTGCCCGCAGCTGCCGCTCCCCGGCATCCGGCCCCCGCTGCCGCTGCCAAGGACCAGGGCACTTGCCCGAGCTGCTGGAACCAACCCAGCCCCGCAGCCGAGGCAGAGCCGAACCCAGCCGCCCCAGTGCCCGGCCGGGGGCCACGGCCCAGGCCCCGGGCGGCTCTGGAGGAGGGGAGCGCACGACCCGGCCCCGGCCCCGAGCCCCCGGCCCGGTGCCCCGCTCACCGACACCAGGAACTCCAGCGTCCCCACGTAGTCCCGCTCGGTCTTCAGCAGCTCGGTGAGGACGCAGACCCGCAAGCGGAGCTGCTTCTCCAGGTCCTTCCCGCTCTCCCCTTTGCCTTCCCCCTTGCTTTCCTCCGTCATGGTGGCAGCGAGGAGGGCCCGGGGGCTGCGGGCCCGGGGGCTCCCGACGCGGACAACAAAAGACCCCGCTGGCTCACATCGCGGGCGCGGCTCCGGCCGCTCCCCGGCCCCTCCTCAGCCGGCTGCGGCCCGGGGCCCGGAGGCGGGGACCCCCCCGGGTCGCTTTTCCCGTCAGGAAGGGGACGGGGCCCGGAGGAAACGAGCGGTCAGCGCTTCCCGGCTCGCCCCGCTGCCTGGGAGCAGCCTCCGCAGCCAGCCCAGGCTTGGACATTAATCAAAAGCTTTGTATCCATGTGACTCCAGCCCCTTCCCCCCCCCCCGCGAAATCTCAGGGAAAAGGAAAGGAAACAACTTTGAGGAAGGGTTGCGTGCCAGCAGCTGCCTGCGCACGGGGGCTGCGGGGAGCTGCCCTGGCAGGAGCCCCGCAGCCTCCAGCTACAGCCCCGCAGCGCTCGGGGAGCGTCCCAGCGAGCGGGCTGCCCCTGCCTGGGGTTACAGCAGAGCGAAAGAGCCTCTTGACTTCCCGCCGGCCTTCCCACCACCCGCCCATTGCCCCCTCTCTTCCAACTGTTGGGTGTTAAGAGTATTCGATGCTCTTCTGAGCTCACGCAGCTAAGGATCTGCTACATGGGTACAAATACATCCTACAGTAGGTACTGACAAGCTCTTCCAAGGTAAAGTTTGGGTATTGGAAGATTTTTCTGTTGTTTATTGAAAGAAGGTGCTATAAAACACCCAGATACACAGTTCTGGCTACATCAGGAGTTCAGATCTTCACGGTACATTAGAAGAGTTAAAAAAAAACGCCAGTAACCTTTTAAAGCAGTTCTCAAAAAGGTTTATAGCCACCTCATACAAGGGGAGCTGATTTCTCAAACTGAAATCTGTCAGGAGTTTTGAGGCCACTTGAAAGCTGAAGGTTTGTCTGCCTGGCTCTGCAGCCCGTGACTAGAAGGCAGGCAAAGCCAGGTGCTCAGCTGCAAGGTTCCACATCAAAGTATGTTTCTAAACCTGGAACATGCTAAAAGGAAGGAATGAAACAGAAACCAGGGTGCAGAACTCTGCTACAGCCACAAACTGGGGCAGCAGGAGTCCTCCTCCCTGGGACAGGTACACAGAGACACTCATGTTCTGGCAGCTAGAGCTCATCCAGCTGTCTGCCTCAGACCTCTCCGGGGAGAATAGAGCTCCCGCAAGCTGTTTCTCAAAGAGCCGAAATAAAAAAAGCCTGTTTCTCCGAATGTGTCCCACTTCTCAGCATCTCCCCCTCCCCAAGCACCCGCAGCTCCCGCCTGGCAAGGCAAGAGCCAGCAGTTGCTGAGGCTGGGTCTGCTGCACGTATCCTGCTGAGCTGTGCACCCCTATGCACAGCACCCCGCGAGCTTGCCTCTGGACCGCCAAGTGCAGCCCTTCCTTCAACAGGACACTGGTTTGAGACTCCCGATCCAAAAGCAGCCACTGATTTTCATTAGAACCTGGAATCATTTGGAAGGTTGTTGTTGTGATGGTATCAATAGGTGCCTGCTCCATGTCACTCTTCACAGCAAACTGGTTGGAAGAGACCTTTGAGATCAGAGTCCAACCATTCCCCCAGCACTGCCAGGGCACCACTGACCCAAAACCAAACAGAAATCAAACCCAAAAAAAGGCAGAGCGCACACACAAAAAAAAACATCAGCCCAAAGTGTTTAAGCAACTAAAGAGCAGATTTTACACTGTGGTGTAACAGGGAACCTTGGTCGGGTTCCCTCGAGTCCCTGCCTAGACTCACGACTCGTTCAGAGGCTAATACATTAAATATTTTATTTAACAAAATCTTTTCACCGGTCAAATAGCTGGATTTTCCTCAAGTGCTTTTATACTCATACTCTTGTACAATGGCTTCAAAGAGTTTTCTCATCTCTGCTTGAGGTGTGAAAGGTGCGTAGCGTAAACACGCAGTGTAAGGTACTGTCAATATTTGATGATGAAAAAAATCTTAAATTCATCTTAAATTAAGCAAGACCACTAATTAGGTTAAGAGCTTTTCTATCTTGCTTTGATTTCTGGATAAAGTAATGCAGGAGCCTCAAACATCAATCAGTTGAAAGCCCAAGACAAAACAAAAAAGCCAAACAACCCTAAACCTCAATTCTTTTGTCAGAAAATACTTTTTATGCTGGCCAACGTGAGGTAGAGAGAGCATGGGGAGCAGGAGAGCAGAGGGGACATAAAGCAGATGTCCAGGAGCAAGCTGTCCATGCATGCGAGCAGAATGCGAGCCACACCAGTGATACCAGCAAAAACAAACAGCGTTTGACTGGTCTCAAGATTTCCCTGATAAGCATCCAACCCTTGGGCTGTGCCTCCCCAGCTCTGCCAGAGCACGAGCAAACGCAGCCTGCGCTGGTTCCCCCGTGCTGTAAGGTACAGCCAGGGCAGCCAAGCTGCTGTTTCCTCCTGGTTTTTGCCATGCAACAACTTGCACAGATAATAAAAACCAGCTGAGATGCTGAGTCCACTGGTTAGAGCTGAAAGGACAGGACAAACCGCCCTTATACTCCAGAGATCCAGTTGTTCCATGATGTTTGATGATACCCAATGCAGATATTTTGTACTCCCAGCCCTTCAGAGAGTGTAAGAGTAATAATTTGAAACTGTTGTGAATTGGGTGCTGCAGAAAGAACTAACAATCAAGAAACAAAACTTTAAACTGAAAATTTAATTGAATGTTATTATGGCTGACACCTTTCCTTTAAAGAGCTGGAAGAATGGCAACTACTACAGAGACATCTAACCTGCCCTTCCTTAGGTAGGATTGTTACTGTCAGAAGTTGAAGTTTCTGGCAAAATGAATCACTTAAACATCTTTTTCTATTAGATTATTACCAGAAAAGCAGAGTGAGACCAGGCATGCCTGGAAAGCATGACCAAGCAACGAGTATCACAGTCCTCATTTGCTAGGGGGTTTTGATGTGAAGGACTGAAACCATTCCTCCTGTCAAAGCAGGATTTCCGCAGAAACCTGAACGGTGAGTTTGTGGCCATGTACTGTGTTACAGCAAGGTATTCCCAAACTATGATCTGTAGCTTCTGAAGCTCTCTGCACCTTCGTCCCACCAGGGACCACGCCACGGCTCTGCAGCCCAAGCCCTGTGCTTTAGCCACCGAACAAGGTGACACGGGGTCAGATCATCAGCTGATAACTCCCCAGAATTCCATTCATTTCACTGACCATTACAGACTCAGATGAAACACGGCCCAGCAGCCTAACCCAACTTGAACTATCACCCATTTATTTTATCTATCTGCGTGAAAAAGAACAAACACATTTCCAAGGAGCTGCAGCAGTTATTTGGATGCAGAAACGGTGCTATTTTGCAAGGTCTTCCTACTATACTTTTCTTCTCTGGGAAGGTAGAAGGAGGACAGAAAACATGAACAACAAAATAGAAAATCACTACCAAAAATAAATAATCTATGAACTAAACACCACTTAGTGCTTCAAACATAAAAGGGTTACACATTAAAATATTCTACAAACATTGAATATTAAATAAAAGAATCATTTGCTCTGAGTCACTTGCTTTTTAACCTTCCCTTTCACTTGTATAACAACATATGTGACTTCATCAATATGTTCACATCATTTGCTCCAGGGAGCTATAAAACGTCACCCATACCAGCACCAATTTATTTGAGGCAAGACTGATTGAACAAGGATGTAGAACTTAAAAATAAAAAAGACAAACTGCTTCGTTCAGCTCCTCTATCTTCCAGGACTTTGTTTCCATAACACAATCATTTTGATATCTCACTTTCAAACCTGACAGTTTACTTACAAAAATGAAGATTTAATCTGGAAATACAAACCCGTTTTTATCCAACAGAAAGGGAAAAGATTCAGTATAGTGCTTATATATTATATATTCAGTATATAGTATACATATTCAGTATAGTGCATATATATTATATATTATTACCTGCAATCCAAGTTGCAGGTAAACATCCAGACCTTGCAGTCAACCCATACTGACTAAACTCCAAAGCTGCAGGGTTTTTTTCCTTCCCCAGTCAGTTCCTGACACTACAAAGCAGGGTGAGATTGGAGGTAGGAGGATCTCAGCCTATCAATAACCACAGCTTTCCTCCTCGGCTGATGTTCCTCAGGAACCCTCTGATGCACAACATCAGGATCTCTTGACCATAAGCTTCCCCCCAGTTTTCTGCACTGGGTGCACTTCTGAGACTATTGTGTTGATAGTTCAGGACTCTTCTACGTAGATGTTTGCCCGGTCTTTGTGGTATGATCCAAGTGATGACCACTCGGGCGTTAAGCAACACAACTGGGATCTGTACACGTTTAGTCTCTCACCCTTCCTTTCGGGGAGAAGGGCTGTGCTGTTAGGTGTTGAGGTTGGGATTTAAAACAGAAAAAGCCAATCACGTACCGAGACACAAATATTGGTATTTATATCAGAGAAAGGACAGTCAAAGCAACACTCCTTGCACTTCAGGCAGAATCTGGTTAAGAAAATTCTCCACTGTGGGGGCAAGTTAATTGCAGCCCTGTGAGTTTCTTTTTTCACATGTACAACTAATAACACAAGCATTCAAGAAATATTTTGGCTCAGTAAATCTACACTTTGGGGCTTTGACTCTTTTCCCTGCACCATGGGACCAGATAATAACCAGATAGGGATCCGGCCAAGTAAATCAGACAGGATTTCTCTAATCTGGGTGGGTTTATCTGTAGCTCTGAACCCCCTTTTGCCTGGTCCCTATAGCTGGGCCCTGGAAGGAACTATGAGAACTGTTAAGAGTAACAGAGAACCAAAAAAGTCATATAAGCAGCAGGAACCTCTGGAGCACACCTAGACCAAACACTGTTCAACGCGTGTAGTCAGAGCAGGCTGCATAGATGAGTTTTTAGTATCTGCTACTCTGAGCAACCTGCTGCAGGGTTCACCACTCCTGTGGGGGTTCTCCCCCTTGTAGAGTCAGCACTTTCCATGCTCTCACTCGGGTCTGCTGCTCCTCACCCTTCCTCTGTCCAGCTCCGAGGAGATGCTGGCCCCACCTCTACACAGTTCTGTTTAGGGAGCTACAGAGAGCAGCACCACACCACCTGCTCTTCCAGAGGCTGAGCAAACCCAGACAGCCCCCCCTCATACATCATGTTGTCCAGCCCTGTCAGCATCCTCTCAGCTCTCCACTGACTCATTCCCATCTCTCAGTATCTCTCCAGTACTGGGGAGACCAAAATTGGGTACGGCGCTCCAGCAGCAGTTTCCAGACATGCCACTTCCCCCAACCTCCTGGATACACTCTTGTTCTTCTACTCAGCCCAGTACGGCATCCAGCAGTGAATAACCTCTCCAGGACTTGCTGACTACGCTGAGTCTGAAACCCTTTTGTTCTGCCAAGAAGCAATGCAACCTGAGGCAGAGCCAAAGGGCATCTCAATATTAATCTCCTCTGGGTTATAAGCAAAGTCCAGCATCATTCTCTAGCTACCAGGAGTGTTAGAGCTCAGCAGCGGAATAATGCTGCCCCGAGACAAAAGTGTGGGGGATGCAGGATGTAAAGGTGCCTGCTGGTGACAGCAACTGATTTATGAGTGCTGAAAAGTCAGTAATTTGACTGAGAGCTCGGTTTGGAACAGCAAACATTTATGGCCATCCATAAAGGCTGTGCAGCCATAAGTGCAGTAAGGCAGCCCTGGGAATGGAAGATTGGGAATTTCCTGTGGAAGTAGTGTTTTTATTTTCCATGGTAAGAATTCCCACTCAGCTGCAGGGACATTGTTTGGAATCTAGAAGGCTTCCTGCACAGGTGCTCCTGCAGAAGCATTTGTGGGGCTACACAGCACACAAACATGGTCTGCCATCAGCATGAAACCACCATTAAAAAACTGTTCCAATATCCTGATGAAGACACACAGCTCACTGACCCCAAAGCAGCAAACCAGAAACTGAACCTGGAGCTTATCACTAATTTGTTGCGTGAGCACCACCGAGTCAGTTCACTACGTGCACTCTGGGCTCTCGACACACTCGACTACCACTGACCCTCAAATCCTATAGCCAGGGCTGAACTGGAGCAGGTCTCTGCCACCCAGTGACCCTCCCAGCAGGGAAGGGGGAGCAGGGAAAGCAGAGGAGACCCACGGGTTGAAATGGATTTAATGGAACAGCCAAACTGACACCAACATAAAGTATGTAAAGTTACACTCACCCCAGGGGATGTGCAGCAGCCACAACAAACAGGGAAACAGCCTCAGGAGCAGAAGGGTGAGACCCTCCAGGGATGGGCAGGAAGAGGAGGGGCAGCAAGGCCCCTTCTTTTCAGACTTCCCTTTTATACTGGGTGTGATGTTACTGGTGTTGGGAGCACCTGGAGCCAACTCGGGGCAGCTGCCCTGGCTGATTCCAAACTGCTCACAGCCTGCAGCCCATGGCTGGCCCAGGATCCCATCCCAGACAAACCAGTCATCATGTGAGGAATTTAGTCTCAAGCTGTTATCTGGTCTGTAAAAGTTGCTCTCTTATCTCAGCCTTGTTTCACTCCTGTGCTGCAATGTCAGCTGGCGTGGCCCCTCCTGTGTTGAGCTCTGCAGAGCTGGAGCAGGGCTATTGCTCCAGACGGTATCTGCTTCACTGTCCTGACCACCCCTGTTTTCTCAACCACCCCCAAGAGAAGGCAGAATCAATAAGACAACACCAGCAAACCACCAAAACCTAAACAGACTTCTGATTTTCACCTGGAATTTAACTGTGTTGACTGCAGCCCTTCTGCAACCCCCGCCCTGCAGCTTCTGCTCAGGTTTTGGCACAGGACCTCAAAACCTAAATCCAACACAGCTACTGGGTGAACCCCAGGTTGCTGCTTAACTGAACAATTCCCCAGTCTAAAGCAACCAGAGAAAACACTTCCAGTTCCTCTGAGAGCAATCATCAGCCTTTAGAATAAAGTACAGTGTCGGGTGTTCTCCCCTAAAGCAGCACACGTGTAGCAAGAGCAGCTGTGGAGAGGATTCAAAGAACAAGAATACCTGTGGGATACAACCTATTCCGTGGGAAAAAAAACCCAGACAACACTGTTAACTTGGGGACCACAAGGGTAGGCACCTCTGGAAGGTATCTTCAGGAACCTTTCCACATCTGTTCCCACTGCAGGGGAACTTCTAGCCTGAGGAGTGACAAATGAGGTGTGGGCACCTTCTGCCATGGGGTAGCCAGAGGGGCACACGAAAATACCCGCTATGTCTGCAGAGTGCTTAAGGGACCCCTGGCCGTTTGGCCTTAACTCTTTGTTTGGTTTTATTAGCTCATTAACTAAGTAATATTCAGAAAGTCAGCTTCTATTAGGGAAGACAAATTTCACCCCATTAGTACTCAGGATTAAAGTAAAACATATGCTGAATTTTTAGCATACATCAGGTGCATCCTTTTCATCAGCACCACGCCGCAAAGCCAAGGGACCATTGTCACAAGCACAGGTTATTTAATCACTAATTAACAAAGTGCTTCAATCAGAAACATGGCATACCAAGGCTTTGGATCTAAATGAGAAATTCTGATCACATTTAAATAGTTCAGTTGTTCCAGTTACTTCACCAGTCACTGAATTCATTTGTTGTTGGCAGGATGAGACAATCGCTCTCGACAGCTCCCTGACAGGAGGCTGAGGGGAGACCTTCTGGCTTCCAAATCCAGCCTGCTCTTCTCAATAAACACACAGAACTGGCAGTTGTGAAACTGGAACCAAGTGTAACAACAGATCCCAATCTCAGAAGACAAAGTCCACCTAAAATTGCACTGAAGGTCATCATTTTTGCATACCTGCAGAAATCTCTGACTCGAGATCTGTTTTGCAGTGCTGTAAGGGAGCGATGCTGGGGACCAAGCCCTTCGTTCCTTCCCATTCTCTGAGCGCTGTGTGCGGAAGAAATGTGCTGCCATCTCCTGGAGATGGGGTAGGAAAGGAACCCCAGGAGAACTCCCACCGAGGCAGCACAGACACCCACTGCCCAAGCCCTGTGAGACTCTGGGCATTCTCCAGCTGTCATAGAAGTGAGTCCAGAGGAATTCACACCCAGGCATATACACATATATATGCACAGAAGCATTTACGGAACTGATCTCTAATTACTCAGGGGTAAATATATTAGCAACACTCTGCACTGTGTACACTTTCAATTCGAATTACAGCTCTTCACGTCTTCAGGGAGTGCCTGTTTATGGTTTTTACATCAACATAGCTGGAACTTGAGAATTTCAGCTACAAAGCTTTCTCTTTGTATCCACTAAGATCAAAACCCAGTTTACTCTCAAGCCACTTCAGAATCAAGCCAAGAATATTCAAATGAAACCAAAGTCTGCAGAGGTTTTTAACAGACATTTAGAAGTAAGGGAAGTAATTTACAGCTCATGTAAAGTTATGATATACATCTTTTTAGGCCAAGACTGGTAAAACATCCAAATTTTGACTACCAGCAGGAACATTTTATACAAGCTGCAGAAAAGAGAGTCACTTCAATATAGCTGACACGTTGAGCGAGACAGATCTGCAAATACTCTCCCAAAAAAATCCTATGAGCATCAACACTGTTGCTCACTCCATGTGAAAACATGAGTTTCTCTACAGTTCAGTCTGCTCCTGAAAATCACAAATTCCTGGCTTTTTTTTTTTTTGTTATTTTACTCAAAATCAGATGTACTCAAAGTCATGCCACAGGAAAGCACCTCAGCCTGGGAAGCATATGACTAAACATCTGTGTCAATAACCATGCTCAGTCCAAAAACCCCACATTCCACTTTCCTCACCAATTAATTGATTTGCAACTAGTTTTTAGAGTCATAAGAAAAAAAGATCAGAAACTCTGAATTAGCACAGTTTAGCTTGACAAAACAAGCCCTGTCACCGAGCGGGGACCATAACACAGACATTGTTTCCACCATATTATAAACCAGGACTTCAGAGTAGGGTGAATTATTCTTTATTTCTCCCCTATCAAAAAGGGAGACGGAGAGCATCCCACAACACTCTCGCAAGAGGCAGATGGACACTGGACAAATCCAGATAGTCCAGGATTTCAGACCATGGAGTCAGCTCTGTTATCACTCAGGTCATGGGATCCCAGCCAACAGCCTCGATGGGAAGCAAAGCGGAGCCTGCCCTGGAGATGAGCACTCACACCGCACGTGACGAGGGGTAGCACAGGTCCGAGTTCAGGGCTGAATTCATGGCCAACACCTAGGGGCAGGTCAAGGGCACGGGTCGCCCTGTGCCTGCAGCCATCCTTCCTCCAGCACTGGAAAAGGCTCCAGCAGAACCCTGCTGCTGCCTGGCTGGGGCTGTGCTCATATCCCCTGACTCCCAGGCTACGTAGGCAGTGTGTCTGCGATGGCTTCAGTCAGGATTTAGCTTCGGTGCCATCGGGGAACAGATGGACAGGATGACAATAATTCTGCCACGCCTGGGCAGTAGAATTCTTTATGGAGCCAGCTGCCAGTTTGTAGCATTTCTGATTTACAAGAACACTTTTGTAGCTGCCATCAGCCGCAGACACCGAGGAGAACTTTCAGAAGCAACGAGAAGTAGATAGCTATAGATTTGAGAACGAGTAGAAGAGGAACGCACTTGAGGGAATTTCAAATTCAATAGGAGTCCATCTGAGCTTTCGATTCTTTTATCCGGGCGTCTTTCAGAGCCAGCTAGCTAGCAGAATGAACGGAAGGGAATTTTCCCTGCCCGGTCACCCAATCACATGGAATGGGTCAGCTTTAGAAAGGAGAGCGTTCTTCTCTTTCCCTTTGAGACTCACACTCGTGCATTGATGTGATATTCTGTTCTGTGCCTATTCTCTACTCTTCTATTAGCACAAGAAGTCCCAGGCTCAAGAATACTGGTGGTTTCGTTTGATCTCTCTCGCAGTAGCAAAATCAGAGCAAAAGCAGGATTCAGCAGAAGAAAGGGTTGATAAAGAGCTTTGGAGACTCATGGATTCCACTGATTTCCATGGCAGTAGCAGAAAACAAGATTGGCCTTATTCCATTTCCTTCCACAGTGCATTGCTTCCTTCCTGAGGTAGATGGCACTAGCAGCACCTATTATCAAGTTTCCCACTTTTCCACCTAAAATGTTGCGTTGAGCTGCTTACAGCTTTGCCAAGCATCAGCAGTTTGCCCTTAGATTTTGTTTCCAGGCCAAGTATCATGTCAGCTGCAAATCTGGGGAGGAGGAAAGGAACAGCTTTCAACAAAATAGCTTGGCTGAGCAGTCAGAATTGGCTGGGGCTGGGTTTGCCTGCCTCAAAAAATAAAAAACTCTTGTTTTGTTCATTTGTTCTTTGCAGCAGGGGCTTGAATTTCAGGTGGGCAAGGATGGGAAGGGGGGAGTCCCAGCCCCTGTGTTGTGCATGGGGCTTTTTCATCCTTTTAAAAAAAACATCCAAATTTGTGCAGGTTTTAAGTTCACAAAGAATGAGTGTGAAGATCCGGAGCAGAGGCTGAGATCCTAGCAGGGTATTGTCCCATCCAGTCCACTGGTACCCAAAATGCTTTAACCCCATCCGAGCAACAGCCTCTCTGGAATAGCAGCAGTTTGGGTCACTTCCCTCAGCTTTAGGTAAGGATAAAAGAAAACCTCTCTTGTCCTACTTATTTTGTGATTAATTTTTCACTCAGGTTGCCAGAGGCTACTTGGAAACAATCTGTTGCTTGTTTGCTGCACTAAGTAATCCATCCATCAGAGGAATTTTGCACCACCATCTAGAACGTGGCAAAGTTACAGGGGGAAAAGTCAGATTTGGTTTTTTTCCCAAGAGATATTTGATAAACAAATAACTATAAATTGAGGAACAGGTAAGAACAGAGAGAGGACTAGGATGCAATATGTGGCCAAGAAGGCCACCAGAATCCTAGCATGTGTCAGCACCAGTGTGACTAGCAGGAGTAGAACAGGGATTGTCCCACTGCAGTCAGCACTGGGGAGGCCGCCCCTCAAATCCTGGGGTCAGTTTTGGGCCCCTCACTCCAAAAAGGATGCTTGAGGGGCTGGAGAGTTGCCACAGAAGGGCAGCTGAGATGGGGAAAGGTCTGGAGCACAAGTGTGGTGAGGAGCAGCTGAAGGACCTGGGCTTGTTCAGCCTGGAGAGAAGGAGGCTCAGGGGAGACCTTCTGGCTCTGACAGCTCCTGACAGGAGGTAGAATGAATTGACTGAGGGGTGGGAAATTCTGACAGGATCTCCTCTGCTCTTACAGGAGCTTTGGCCATACCAAAGTGCCTCGGGAAGGTCCCACCTGCCTCCCGTTCTTCATGGCAGCCCAGGCTCTCACTGAGGGAGCCGGTCTACCAGGAGCTGCTGCTGAAACCTTCCAAAACCCAGGCTGCTGCAACAACCGACTGCCTGGAGACACCACAAAGTCAGGGGAGATCTTAGCAAAGTATGTTTTACTGACCACTGCATTGCTCCCCCAAAAGACATGACAATATGCACACTTACTCGATTGCATAGGGTTTGCTTAAGCTGTGCCATGCTCAGGTACAAACCTGCACCTTGTTTCAAGGCCAAACAGAGCCCCAACACTGAAGTCAAGAGTTCAGAGCATGCACCAGAATCAACTGATACAGGAAAGACCTCTTGTCATATGTACATACCTATTTTTGTCACGCTACAGTGCTGAACGCCGCCAAAACCCCAACTCCACGGTATTTTACCGGGTTTGCCGTGCACGGTGTGAAGTTTTGCGAGCGTGTGCCAGCTGTAGGAGCTGCAGATGTGTGGATCCTGACACCAGATGGCAGGAGATGGAAGTGAATTATTTCCAGTGGGTCAGAGCAGCCTTCTGAATAGATCAGCTTAAAAAACAAATGCCAGCCGTTCTGTAAATCAGGTAATAAAATCAAGTTGTAAGACAGAGTGAGGATTCTGAAATGAAGGAGAACAGATTTTTAGGTTTGTAAAGTGAAGATGTTCCTTGGAGAATAACTCACTGTTCACAAGACCTCAGTAATTCAATGGATTAAAAATATGCTGGAACCGATTCTCCAAATTTCAAAGCCCTGTGAAGTTTTCCCAGATGTGATTAGAAGCCAGTAGTGTATTTAGAAACTAAATTACATGTGAAAAAGTTGTGAAACCTCAAAAACTGAGCTCACATTTGTTAGAAAGAGAGATCAGGATGAAACCTAACGGGAGAGACAGACTATTTCACACCAAGCCAAGCTTTTTTCTATCTTCTCCTAAAGTGTGGATGCTGAAAAGCTGCTAGCAGAGGGGTTTTCTCAGGTTCTCACAATATTTGGTGAGAAT
Source organism: Todiramphus chloris collaris (assembly GCA_025345505.1). Taxonomy (NCBI): domain Eukaryota; kingdom Metazoa; phylum Chordata; class Aves; order Coraciiformes; family Alcedinidae; genus Todiramphus; species Todiramphus chloris. The sequence goes on along the minus strand of JANVCC010000261.1, from coordinate 12,558,368 downwards.
CCTGCCTTTCTCACACAAGTTATGGGAAACAGCAGGATGGTTTGTGTAAGCTGGACCAACACCTGGTGTTTTGCTAAGTTCTGTTTATGGTACATTGGAAAAATATTTTGCAATAGGTGCTGTAGGACTTTAGTCAATCCCCCTAGGAGATGGGTGATCACTGACCCATCTCCCTGTGGGGCTAGGGGATAGAAAACAGGGTTAGAAATTAATAAAGTGACTTCTTTTGCCTGCTCTTGCTGAATTTGTGTGTCGCTGCATCTCTTCCCTCCCAGTATGAACAGCGACACTAAAGCACTGCTTGGAGCGGCTGAAATGAGCTCAACTAGAGGGACAGAGGTTCTGACAGGCACTTCAGAAAGGTTCACATCCATCCTCTGCTCCCTTCTAAAAGTTTATTCTTCATAATCCCTGTCTTAAACCTTCAGGAGTTTTGGACAGGGCTCTCCAGTGCTACCAGCAGACTGTATGCCTGCTTCCCTGCAAAGGGATGACACCAATTATCTGTATTTCTGGCAGGAAACCGAGTAATATCGACAGAATGTGCAACTGCCTCTAAAGCACCTGATGGCATCTTGAACACCAGAGATGCATGGAATGGAAGGAGGCATCACGGCACTTCTCTTGCTCTGGAGGGGAAGAGAACATTCCAGCAGTGGGATGGTACAACCTTCCCATAGCTGTGTGGCAATCTCCTCTGAAGGACTGACCTTCCCAGCTCTTAGAGAAAGCTCTAGATTATCAGTCTGAGTGCTTGGATTTAATCCAGAGAGAACTCTCTCTGAGCAAAGAGATTTTTGCTATGGAAACAGTTTCCATGGTGCATGAGTAGCCTAATTCTGACTATCAGATGCATCAGCCAATTTGACAGCATTTGACCAAAGTACATACAGACTGGTTCTCCATCTTCTTGGAAACAACAACATTCTCAGCTGCAGTCACTTGTTCATCCCCGGTGACAACTGCATCACAGGAAGAGAAATGGGATTCTGCCAACATGCTTCCCATGCTAATGAAGATGTTACTTGGACAGAAGATCCCTGACAGTTCATGTGGATCTTCACAACTAAGCTGTGCTCTAATAGAGGGCAGCAAACTGTAACTCATTGCCTGGGAAAGGTTCCATCGCTCCTCTTGCTTGGTGTCTTAGAATAAGGAGAGTTCTCACTCTGAGCAGTCCAATGAGCAAGGATGTTAATTGCTTGGCTGGTATGTCAGGTGCATGCTGTGGGCAGGAAAGCAGGAGACCAGCTGGGCTGGGAAAAACAAACAAACAAACAAAAACGTTTAAAGTTTAGCAAGATACTTGAATGGAATAATTGAATTGACAATTGAATCTGAATTGAGGATTTTCACCCGGAGAACTTACCTATGGTACTTAGTTAACCTTCACGTGTACCTGGGCTGCCTGTCAGCGCAGTGTCCCACTGCCACAGTCACGCAGAGCCCGAAGGGTGATACGTGGAACAGCCTCACTGTAGGACACAAGGCTGGCTGCACTAAATATGCTTTTGGGGTTCCTCTTGTTTTCCTCCTCTGTTCTCTCTTCTGACATTTCACCAGATCCAGAATTTACTCCCAGGCTTTTTAACGGTCCAGAACTGGACTGACAGAATCCCATAATACCAGTATTTTTCACCATTCACATTTTCCAGTCTTTTCAGCATTTTTCAGCATTCAAGTTGCACAAAGCTCTGAAGTACACGCTACCTAATTACATACAGTTTCCAGCTATTGAGGCATCCACATTTGAAGGAGGACAATCAAAATATCATTGCAGGCACAGATGGTAAATTGACCTGGTAATTATCCGGCAGTGGTAAGGGCGAGAAAGGGAGGAGGAGGAAAGGCACTTTAAATGCCAGTGCAGCTGACAGATAAATGAACAACTTGGTAGGTACTGTTTCACCTCCTTCCAGTATGATATTCTATGTACCTTTCCTCCCAGAAGATGATAGTCCAGAGCAGAACATCTGCGGCTAGGAGCTGTCTGAGGAGCTGCACAGAACGATATTCTGCTGACCTCTGTCCCAAGTACCTTTTCCTTCTAAATATTCTCCTCTGTGCACACGCAGTAGATGCTCATCCATACAAATAAACCCTTGGCACCCAGCACCCTTTGTGCGCAGTAGCTGCTACGGAGTGGTGATGAACACGGTTCACTGCTGCAGAAGTCACAGGGATTCCTCAGTGTTTCACAACAAACACTGTTATTACTTTTCTTTCTTCCCAACGTTGTAAAAGATCATTACTGGGTATGCAACGGCTGCAAATAACGAGCGTATTAAAACTAACCTTTCATTGTGAGTTTGCCACTCCCCTTGGAGCAGAAGCAGCAAAACCGTGTCTAACCCTGAATAGGCTCAGGCAACTTTGAGACTCAGGGATCTAACACGTTTGCCTTTTAGATTGAAAATCCCGTGGAATACAAATTCACTAGTGGTGCATGTTCCAGAGATTACAGTCAGGAGACCCAAACACTACACTTAGAGTTGCCCAAGACTTGCTCTTTCTCCTGGGATGAATTATTCAGCCTCCCCATATCCTACTGTCCCCACCTGCAGAACAGCTCCAAACTGCTGGCAATGTGGAGTTAGAGGAAGGCTGAGATCTTCAGTGGCTGCAAAGTACAGAATGCAGAGAGGGCTGGAGGAATGTGCAGCACGAGTTCAACGTGTTTAACTAGACACCAATCATTTGTACAGAAAGTAAATACACATGATTTGTGTACGAGGTGCAAGAAATTTTCAAATTGCCATCCTCATATTGCCCAGTCTGAAATTTTCACCAGAAGAGAAAAGCTCAAGAAGTCTCTGCCCTGACACCAGACTGTATTTTCCACCAAGGTTCAGGCAGAGGGAATTGTTTTTGATGTTGTTTCTCTGTGAGTCCACGCAGGGGTAAAGAGCCATCCGAGACCAAGTCTACATCTGGTCCCACTGCAATTTGCTCACCCAGTTCTATACAGCTCTCACGCAGACAACAACATTTATGGACTTGCCATGGGCCATGTTTTTTTCCAGAACTCGGACAAAAGTTTAAAAGCCAGTGGCCACAGGCGTCCGAAGGCAGAGCCTCGGGCAGAAGGAGCTTTCCTTCACAAGGCTGCCTGCCACAGAGCCTCCGAAGCGTTTTTTTTCCTCCTATGGGTAGTTTTAAGAAGGAATTCCACACATACAAAGCAGGCAATGAGCACAAGTCCAGCAGCCCTTCCAAGACTAAAACCACGCTAAGGAACAGCACTCATCAGGTCTGTGATGCTGTCATCTGATGCTATCTAGCAGTATGGGTTCTAAAGACTCCCAAGGGGGTTGATCTGTTTATGATTTGACTGTTACACATCTAATGCCCTCTAGCTGCTTCTAAAGCATATACATATTTAAATGTCTCTTGTTTCTACTAAACAGAAAAGGATATTTAACCCGTGTTCCCGTCCCGCTGCAGAAAGGCAGGATTAAAGACTGAAGTCTAGAGCCACAGGAGCCCGTAACGAAATTCTCCCTGTACTCCAACGGAGATGAGTTTTCCTCTTGAAACCCAAAATTTTAGCATAATAGCCAAACTACTTTACAAACAGAAGCCAATAGTAAAACTCTTCCTAACACCAGTAGAGCCAGGTTTTCATCCTGAAAGCAAGTATTTCAGAATAGCAGCCACAGCACATTTTGCAAACATTTTAATAAATCAGTGCCTCGCATGGTGCACTTCAGGTGCACAGTCAGACCAGCAGCAGCGGGGTTTATTCCAATATCGTAGTCGTGCCCTCTAAAAGCCAGCCACTCAGCTTCACACCAGCTGACTTTACCTCTGAAGCCACCTCTGAACATACCCAAGAGCTTCTATTAAATACCTGTCTGTAAAGTTAAAGTTGCATTTATCACAAGACCAAAGATTTGCAGTGAAGGTTTGGGGGTTTGCCTGCAGTAAATGGAAAGTTTTGGTCACGGGAGATGTGCAACACCTCACGCTGAACGCATATCTGCGTGCAACGGGCACACAAATTCACCTCTGCGTAGCCTCGCCAGACATGAATCGGAGATTTCAAGCAGGGCACATTGTGGGGGGACAGGCAGGAACCAGAGAGAAGGGAATAGCCCAGCCCTGCACCAAGGCTTTTCCATCTCCAGACTATCACACAACCAGTGTCGGATTTGGTGCCGGCGTGGAAAACAGAGCGGGGCAAACGTTGTCTTGCCCCCAGCCACAGAACGTGGGGTGCGTGGAGTCGAACACAGTCCTGTTCCAAAGAGCATCCCGTGTGTCAGAGACAGGCGCTGGGACTGCAGTGGTTCTCACACCCGTTCCAGTGCCAGCTGGTTTTAGTTGCCTGCAGCCCACCCGTTCTTTGTGCTCTCGGAGAGGACGAGAATCGCTTGGTTCTGAAGCACTTTTTGCCCCTTCTTATGCAAGTCTACGTAAAAGTATCCAAGGGGCTACCAGTTTACCCCAGACTGGAGTTACATTTTTAACTACGTTTTCTTTAACAAGTACTCCACATGTTTTCTATAAACAAACCCCTCCTCATTTTCCTTGCTGTTCCCAACGCTCCAGTGCCTTTACATGCGCCATTCACCCTTGCCACTGTGGAAAAGAGACGGCAAAATCCGTAGCTTTCCAAAAAATTGCTGAGCTTTTATTTCGTTTTATTACAGCAGTTCCCTTCCACACTACTCGGGGCCATACATTTCTGGCAACCCCGCTCCTTTGAAGTCCCGCTTTCTCCTCCCTCCCGGGCTCCTCGCGGGCCGCTTCTCTTGTATTTAAGTCTCACCAGCCCCGACTGAGTCTCGGTGCCGGCCGGAGAGCCCCGGCGGTGCCGGCCCCTGACGGCTCCCAGCGCCGCACCTGCAGCCGAGCCCACCCGGCCCCTCAGCCCCTGCCCGCACCCGGCCCCTCAGCCCCCCCCGGCACCCCTGCCCCTCCCGCCAGTCCCCCCGACCCGCCGCGCGCGGGGCTGGCGAGGCCCGGGCGGTGGCGAGCAGCCCCCCCTCAGCCCTGCCGGGCGGGAAGCAGCCTCGCCTCGCCTCGCCTCGCCTCCCCTCCCCGCCCCGGCCCGTCCCGTCCACAGCCCCGCGCCCAGGCGCGGCGGGGCCGCAGCCGCCCCCGGGCTCGCTCCCCTCAGCTCGCTCCCCTCAGCTCTCCGACCTCCTCCCGGCTCCCGCCGCCGCCGCCGCCGCCGCCTCCTCGCCGGCTTTTGTGGCGCTCGCATCGTCATGCGGCTCCGCGGGCCCCCCGCCGCCTTCCTGCCCCTTTGTCTGCTCTGCCTCCAGGCTGCGCTGCCGCTCCGCGGCCTCCGCGGCAGCTACGCCGGGTGAGTGCTCCCGCCGGCCGGTCCCGTCCCTCCGCTGACCCTCCCGCCGCGGCGGGCCGGGGCTCCTGGCCCCGCTGCTGAGCGCTGGGTCTGCCCGCTCCGGTGCTTTCCCGCCGCGGGTGCTGCAGGTCTCTGCTGCCCACGGGAGCCGTGCTAAGCTGGGGGGGGGGAGCGGGTAACAAAGTTTGACTGCCTCTGTAGACAGAGAAACGGAGATTATACAGGGGAGAAAAGTTTTAGAGGCTTCGCCGTGCCCTGGGATGAGCGAGGGTTTGTGTTTTCATACCGGGGACAGCTGGAAGTGGCTTCCCCACGGGTCCCAGGCTGCCCAGGGCAGGGGTGCAGTCCCCGAGACCCCTGGAGGGGTTCCCAAGCCCCCGTGGGGCTGTGGTGCTGAGGGACAGGGGCAGGGCTGCCCTGGCAGTGCTGGGTTAGCACTTGGACTCCACGGTCTTGAAGGGCTCTTCCAGCCCAAATGGGGCTACGATTGCGTGGACTCAAAATTCTTCTTTGAAGAAGGTGAGCAATGCTGGTCTTACTGAACGCGTGAAAAACTCAACCAGCCAGGGAAAATGATGAACTGTGAGCAGAACCCCAGAACGGTAGGGTCTGGAAGGGACCCCTGGACACCATCTCATCCAAAGCAGGGGGAAAAAAAAAGTAATAAAACCCCCTCCTCCTTGTCCTTTTGGACTACTGGTGCGATGTTGGCTTTCCCGCAGTCCTCAAGCACCTCTCCTGTGCTCCATTACCTTTCAAAGATGATGGAGAGCTGCTTAGCAAATAAAGCCATTAATAGGTACTTCAAACTAGACTTCCCCCCCCCCCCTCCCTTTTTTTCCCCCATTTGAAGTTCAAATTGATGTTGGAAAGGGGAAGTAGTAGTAAAAAGCAAATTGTGGTATCATTGCTAGGCTTTGTCTCCAGAGTGCCTGTTCTTTCTGCTTGGCTTCAAGACGTTTTTAGTAAGTATTTAACAGAACAGATTCATGATGCAGATGGAAAGACAAGTCAAGTGCAGGAGCACAAGAAGCCAGTGGCACCTCTCCACACGGGGTAGGAAATTCTGCATGTACCCAAGTTGGTTCAAACTGATAAACATGCACGTAGATGCGGGCCCAGCACCTCCGCTCGCTCATGCGATTGCTCAATTTTGTTCAAGTTTTAAAAATTGTTTTCTTGTTTAAGCATTTTATGTGCCCTGGGTGGTGAGTGAAGGACCCACCCAAACTCTCCCTGTTGGTCCCTGTCCTGGAAGCTTTTGCATTGAGTCTGGTCCAGAAAAATGAGAGAATTTGGGTGAGCACAACAAAAATCACAACTCAAAAAGAAAAAAAGGCAGCTAGAGTTTGTTGTAACAGCTCTTGGTGGATAGGCAGCTGTAGTAGGGGGCCAAGATACGTTTACAAGCCTTGCTGCAAAATGTGGTCACATTGGTAACAGAAACCCGAATGTGCACCACATGTGTAACGCAAACTGGAAAAAGAACCTGATATTTTCCCCGCTCTACTAAATTTTTCCATTTCCACTATCCTGGCATTACTGGCGTCAATAGAAGGTGATAGTTTGAGGTAGAATGAAGGTTTCTTTAGAATCACAAATCTCTCTTCTCCTTCTGAGGCATGTCCTGGGCAGGACCAGTTCATTTCCTCTGGGGAGTCTCGGCAAAGGCAGCAGCTCCCACACTTGCCGAGCTCTTGCAGAGGCTGAGGAGCAGGCATTTGCCTTCCTCCAAACCGTGCCTCTTCCGTGGGTCGCGCTGCTGCAGGTCGTTGGCGTTGCTCTTGGTCAGGTGAAGGTCATGGTGTGTGCTCACATGAATGTGGAACGCCCGCCTAGAACTGCCTGGGAGCAGAGTTGAGGTGGGGAACAAGGAGACTGAAACCAGTCAAGAAAAGCTCTGTCATCCAGAAGGTAATAGGCTGCAGCTACTGGGACATCACACCCTGAAAACTGCTTCAGCCAGCGGTTCCAAGCACAGACACCAGATCCGAGAGCATTCAGCAAATTTCAAGTATTTTAATGCCTGTTAATATCCCCACATACCACAGCTAAGTGCCTCTGATCCCCGCTACCTTACACACAATAGCTGGCAATTGTTCTGTCTCGGGGAGAGAACAGAGGGGAGTGATGAAAAGGAGCTGCTGGGGGAACAGGGGAGCGGTGAGGGAGGATCTGTGCCCCTCCCCAGAGCCTTTCCAAAGGGGGCTGGAAGATCTGCGGTGCTGGGTAAGCAGCGTTCTTGCTCTGGCTGCTCAGCTCTCCTTCCCCACCTCCAAGTCAAAATAAAATGTCATGCAAAAAACCCCTTTAGGAAGCACACTGCCAGCATTAGATGGGAGCCAGTGCTCTTCATTCAGAAGGAAACCACGCTGGGTGCTTCTCTGGATGGTGTCAGGGAGCTTCTAAAAGGAGAAAAGCTGTGAGCTCTAGTGCAAACCGTTCTCACTATCCTCTTTCCAATAACTCTAATCAGAGCATCCCTGATAGCTAAGAAGAGCCTAGATCAGTGAAATCCACAACTCTGAGTCCTCCGACCCCATTCTTGTCCCAACACCGCAACTCCAGTCTCGTGCTTTCCCATCACCCGATACTCCCCCTGCGCAATATCGTTTGCCTTCTAGAGGAAAAAAAATCACTGCCAAGTTTTGATTCTTTTTCTCCTCCCAAGTCCAGATATGATAAATTTACTCTTTAAAGCCTCTCTGCCCTCCTCATAAATGAGAAATACGAAGTGTTTCTGTTGCGCTTTCCCTTTTTTTACTGTTGTGGGGTTTGTTTGGGGTTTTTTCCCCTTAAAACAATTGGAACCTCAGCGCACATCCACATTACCCAGGAGAAGATCTGAATGCCAGGCAGGGAGGCTCCCAGTTAACTCTGTGTCCAAACTGATCTCACCAGAAGCGACTGCTGGGCTTCCAGTAAGAATGATTCTTTGGGAAGTGTAAAGCCAGTTTCAGTAAACATTTACACCTTCCTCATTTTGAAAAGTATATGCGAGTGGGAATGTAGCACATTACTGAAGAAAGTCCATCTTCAGGCTTGGTTTCCATCCAACAGTTGTGTTCTGGAAAAAACAGGTTACATTTAAGGAGTACTTAGACAAAGATACTTATAGAGGAAGGGGAATTCATGCATCACATCCATTCGTGTATCGTCCATGAAGAGATGGGAAAGCTCAGGTGTATTTACTGTGCAGTGACATCAACTGAGGAAAGTGAAAGACAACAGTTTAAAGGTTTATTCTATGCGTAATGGAGCCACCGGATTTCAGCTACCTTGTTAAAGCTAATTAAGTACAGTCTTAATGATGGAGTAGCCAATAGCTCCCAGTAAAAATACTAAATAATCACCATTAAAACACATGAAATAAACAGAACAACAAAAAAAGGGCTTTATGCGGGAAGAAAACATAGGGATCTCACTGGGAGGACCAGTTTCGCAGCAGCCAATGGAAAACATAATCATTAGGGTGTGTTTAGCAACTAACAGTCCCTCTGCCCCACTGGAAAACATGACCGTTTTCAGGAGGAAAAAAAATAACCCAAACTTCAGGCAAACAAAGAAGGAATTTTTAAATTGGCTGTTGTATAAAGAACTTTGCCGCTTACACAAAATAAGTAAACGGGCAAATTGAAGGTAATATTTTTAAAGTTATCAAGTTGCACACAGAGCATTTATTTTTAAACCGCACGGCTATAAACCAGCAGATGTTGTACCATGAGGTAATGTCAGAAGACGACCAGAATCTGTTGTCTGTGAGGAGCAGGCAGATGCTCGCTGTTAGCAGTGACGTCTTGCTCCTAAAACAAGAAAGTTCGCTAGTGCAAGGGCACCGAACGTCCTTCCCAGCAGCCAAGGCTCGGGGCCATTGCCTGGGGTTTAAGCTTCATTATTACTCATGTGAAACAGGGAAGGGGGAGTTGAAAATGCAAGTTGATGGTGGAAGAAGTAAGAGGTATCTTACAGTAGGGATTGACTGAAGGACGAGCATAGCAGCCAAAACAGAGAGGCTTTTGCTGATTTAGCAACACATTCTCTTGACATAGGGCTTGGGTCACTCCACTATTTTACAGAAGAAAACCAGCAAAGAGATGTGTTTTTCATTTGATATGGAAACCCCAAGATTCTGATATAAATGCAAAGTATCACCTCATATATTGTGCTGCTTCTTGCATAGGATAAGTTTTTGGCAGCGTATTCACAGCCGTGTAGCGTGCCAGCTCCATTTTCCAGGAAACTTTATACAAGGAGAGCTGGGCACAAAAAGAGTAGAACAAGAAAGAAGCTGCATAAATATAGAGTTGACAATTTAATGGCTTTGTACAGCTCTAACTTTGTGTGGTATTAAGTCACATATCAAGTGAAGCTCAGCGTGCAGGTATTTTGCACATCACAGAAGACGATGCACACAGATGTGTGGAAGAGTTTGCACACAAACTGAAAGAATTGCAAATGGAAATTAATTCACTTTGCGGATTTCTGACGTGTACAATGTAAAAAATAATCTGAATTGTAAGTGCATACTCATATAAAAGCGGCAAATGTGATTTTAGCTGGATTTTTAAAAGCCATCTAACAGTAAAAAGCAACCAGCCACACATGTGGGTTCTGATCTTAGTGCTTAGTGGACATGCACAGTTGCCGATAATTTAAAAAAGAAAAACCTTGGTTTATGATTTTGCTAAATCCCATCCCTTCAGGCACACCAGAGCAGCTGTCCTCCTCCAGGGCAAGATGCAGAGCAAGGCTGAGGTTCAGTATTGATCACTGGTTTCAAATCTGTGCACTCAAGATGATACAAGACAATACAAATATTACGTGTTTCTTCGTGTGAAATTTCACCTCATTCCAGTCTGTTTCAGTAAATTCATTACATCCTATTTATCTACCCTTCCCTTCCCCGTCCAGCGTTTCACCTCTAGCTGGGGACCAACATTAGAGGCGCTCTCTGATAAAATCACTGGGTGCTACAGCAGCAGAAGCAGATTTTCAGTGAAAATGCTGCCTGGGGGACATATCTTGGCAAGCAGCAGCTCCCCAATGGAGATTGCATTTGGCATCAGAAGTCCTTCCACAGGCAGCCGATGTTCGTAGGTTCTCAGCTGTTGTTTTTCAAAGGCCCTTTCCTTTTGCTGGTTGTGCAGGTGCTGAGCTGAGATTGCAGCCTGCTGGGTAAAATCCTGCTCTTTCTCCTAACCCTGCCTCTCAATTCTCACCCCCCTTCTGCTTCATCATCCTCCTGCTTCCCCATCACCCGTCTGCAGAACCGCTCTGGGCGGGGACCAGCCTTTTACCACCCACTGCATCAGCAGACAACTCCAAGTCTTTGTTGTCATGTCTCTGCAGTATCATCAAGTAACAGTAGTTTTGGCTCTTACGTAGGTCTTTTGGACAGTGGGTCCAGCTCCTGTGATAAATTACAGTCTTGCACAAGTGAATATAAGCCTAACGATCTGTTGTTAATATGAGTGCTTTCAGTGTAGGGGTTTGGTTTCAGTGGGGTAGAAGGCAACAAATGCTGATTTAAGGAGCCAACAGCAGCTAGCTTCAGCACCTGAATTTTTATGCATTATTGTAGCAGGGAAGAACCTAAATTGCATTTACAAAGTCTCTTTGTGAACTCTTTGATAATCCAAATGAACTGGTAGTTTCCATCAAGTTTCAACAGAGAAAGCTCCATTTCTTAACATGTGGAGTTGATCCAAGCAAGGCTGAGAAGTAGCTGATACCCTAGTGCAAGACTCTACTGACACCCTCTGAACTTGCCATCTTGTTCTCCCTTTGGATTTCCTTGGTTTGCTTGGTTTCAGTAGTTTTCTGGATGTGCAAGTGGGGAACAGTGGTTGATGAAGAAGCAGGTAAGCAGGAGGTCACAGCTCTAAAAGATGTTCTCTACCCTCTGGTTTCGGTCCAAGGTAGCTCACCTCCTGGATGGAATGGACAGCAGTGTCCTTTCTCCCTGAACACTACAGGTTCAGTTTTATACATTCACACTACTATGTGCATCAGCACTTCTGGGCTGGGAAAGGCATTCAGGATACCTCCAGTGCTGTTCAGTCAGAGCAGCACACACAAAGGCAACTGTCTTTCCTGCTATGAGCAGCATGATGTCATTCCACGAGGTAGACTAAACAATCTGTCTTTTTTAGATAAAAACTATAAAACCTTTAGAAACATTTACTGTATCAGGTGTCTGATGAAAATTACAGTAATAAATCTGAGATGATTTAGAAACCCTATTCCCGGGACAATTACAGAATGCCCCAAGGCACTCGCTGTCTGCCTGCTGTTCAGCAGGACGTGTCTGCACCATGCTTCACAAATCCAGCCTTTGCAGCACGGAGCATGCTCCTCTAAGAACACAGCAGTGAATTGTCTAGAACAAACCCCAATGGCACGATCTCCCACCGAGAGTTTGGTCTTTCAGTGACACGTAACCCCGACGGAAGATCTCTGCAGTTGTGGTTGTTCTTTGCTCGGCAAACCAGAGCCCAGACTGGTGTTTAACAGGTAATCGGTGCCGTAAGTGCTTTTTAACAATTCAGGAATAAGCAAAGGCACATCTCAGGAAGTCAGTTGTGGGTTATTTTAGCCTGCTGACTGCCTCAGACACCCCACAGCTCCCACAGGGAGGGTGGTACTGGAGGGATGTTCTGGGCTTTGTCCACGAGCTGGTCCTTCACCATCTTCCACACCAGCTCCCAGCAGAAGAGCTGAAGTCATCACATCCCATCCAGCGGGAATAGCCTGAGCCATAACTCACTGGCAACCACATCTTACCTCTGAAATCAGAGTGGCTGCTTTGCCAGTTCCAGTTTGGGGAGGGCAGCCAAGGTACCCCAGGGCAGCTCAGGTGGAGTTACAGGGATGAAATCAGAGTCCAGCCAAAAATGAACGTTCCTTAATTGGAGGAAAAAGTGATTACTGGGCAAATAGATGAGATTCACACAACTTCCAGTTCAGAGCATTAAGTTCTTTTTCACCTGGGTAGAAGCAAAAACCTTACCACGCAATAAGAGCTCTGGCTTTTTCTGCTTAGCAGAGCTCCCAAAAAGTAGATAACTTCTTTTCTTGGTAACTTAAGGGACTCCCAAACCCTAGCACAGTAGTTCTATACTCAAATAATATTTTTCCAAGTCACGCTTTTTCTTCAAGCTTATAGCTTTGTTGGTCTTCTAAAAATAAAATAACCCTGCCGCATTATTTTCTGAGGGGTTTTTATTTACCTGTAGAATTGCAGGGGAAAATCGCAGGGACTGAATCAGGAACCTGAATAATTCTGGGCAGTACTGTCTGAGGAAGTTCCCATGTTGGACAGTTGATAGTAAACGAGCTGTTTCCTCCAAAAGCTGCAGAATTCTCCGAAGTGAATGAAACCATAATGCACTTTAATTGATGCTGTGACCAGAATTTCCCAACCTCGCCCCACATTTCTGCACAAATACTTGCGTTACCTCCCCGTAAACTGACTTCATTAAATGAAATCAGAAACTCCATACTCCCATCTTAGAACTATTTCTCCATAAATGAAGTCACACTGGTAACAGATTCTGAGCCCAGATAAGGCCAAAGCACTTGCAGTGTGGTAAGCTGTATAAAGGGTCACTCTGTGGTCTGTTGAATTGGTAAGACAGATTTTAAACCTTTTCTCAAAAAAACCCCAATAAAGTGCTAGGTATGCCAGGGATCCCAGTACCTCACAGTGGAACGGGAGTGTTTTATGCTGTCCTTGTGGGCTATCAATCACAGGACCCATAAACAAAGAGTCAGTAAAGAGTCCTCCAGGCATCAGACATCTGGTTCTTTGGCAGCCCGCACAGACTGCCTATTGCCAGCTCTACTCCGGGCCCTCGCGCCGGCCCCGCGCGCTAGCTGAGGCTGGGCTGGCTGGACTGCCATGCCTGCCTGGTTGCCGTGGCTGTGCCATTTAGCCTTACTGCTCTCCCTCCTCTCTTGACATCACACAGGTAAAACCATGCACTCAGCCCTAGCATTTAAGGTTTACAGCCTTGCTCTTCTGAGCCTTTAAATACACACTTGTTACCGTGGGATAAAATTGCAGTGCTAGAAGAATGATGATTCTGCATATTCCCGTGCTTCACCCAAGACTCTGCACTTGCAGACATTCAAAAGAAACAATACGAAGATTTCCCATCTGTACAAGATCATCAATGCATCCATTGGCTGGTCAGAATCTTCTCCATCACTTACTTTACTGAACTGAGTCTGAAATGTATATGCTAGTTTCTATATATCTAGGCTCCATCATCAGAAATCTATTACCAGAGGATGTCAGCTGGGAGAACTGTGTTAGTTATGGAAATAAGTCGGGGATCAAACTGGACACATCACCTGAAACAGACTGCAAACAGTCCCATTTATCTGTATCTTGATTTAAGGTACTGTGCAAAGCAGCCCCGTCCTGCTTTGAGATGGATACTGCTGTTGGGTAGAACAAGACCTTCTTCCCCAACTGTATTTGCTATAAAGATGCAAACCCTTTGATCTTTATGCCCACCTCGCTGACTGGCCACCTCTTCACGTCCCATTTCCCATTTTCTCCTTTACATCTGTTCCTTCTGAGCCCTGCCCCAAGCCCTTCCCTTACCACCTCCACCTTCTCCAGTGCCCTCCCTGCTCTTGCAATAATGATGCTCTCCTCCTCCAGTTTAGGGCAGTGGGAAATTGCTGCTGCTGTTGAACCTCAGACTGGTGATGAGCCACACAAGGGGTTGTGAGTCTCTCCTGGTCCGATAGAAAAGGCACTGCAGTGTGCCTAAGCACGCTAGCCAGCTGACTGGAGATCCATAGGTTCCACTTACAATACTGCTGTCGACAGGAGTATAAACAAGAGGGCTTCTGCTTCTTCCCTTGTTTTCACTGTGAACAGCAGCGGGACAGGGAAGTCAGCATCTGCTCTGCTCTAGAGGATGCCCAAAGGCGAGTTTGAAGTGTTGCCCATGAACCATGAGCATTAAGGAGACTCACAGCACCAGGAGTCTCTTCACTTCCACCTCCAACGCGACAGCAAATGGCAAGGCAGCAGCCACCCTGCTCTGCTCCCAGGGATCTGGTGCACTCTGCATTCTGCTGCATTTCTCTGGGCCTAGGGCTGTCGTTCACAACAGCCAGGGCAGCACCAGGGTGCCAGTTACTGCTGCAGCAAAGCCTGTCGAGCTCTGGGTGCTCACCAGGCTGCCTGGGGCCAGGCAGCACCCAAACACTCACCCCCGGGGAATCAATCAATCGGCCATTCCCTCCCTTCAGCCACCCAACCCACGCCTCCTCCTGACACAGTCCCTTCTCTTGGCAGCTGACCTTCAGAGTAAATGTGAAATGCACACCCCAGACCCTGCAGAGAGCCTCTAGAAATCTATCAAATCACTTCATAAAATCCATCACTTTTGGCTCAAAGCACTTCCTAAACTAAGGCTGACATTTCTGTTGCTCAAAAACAGCCAAACGTGAACGCTGAAGGGAGGAAAGAATCTGGAAGCATCAGAATTCGTAGTTAAACTTTTACAGCACTTTATTTTAAGGTTAGGCTAATGGCAGGAGTTCTACAATCTGTAAGGACAGAGCACTTTTGCAAGTTGGTTTTGCAGAGGATCTTTAGAAAGCTACGTTCACGCGCAGCGGGGTTATTAAAGCAGTTTATGGAGAAGTTTTGAAGAGTGCTCTGGCTTCCCTGGCACTTGCTTAGAGCTGTAATATTTCACACAAGAGCCTAATGTGGAACTGAGAAAGCTTATTTGACACGTTTAAGTATAGACTGACCTTAATAGCGTTCAGATCTCAACACTTGGGTAATGTAGTGCCCCTGTGGGCAGAAAACATCTGTCACATAGAGCTGGTAAAAACAAAAGTTACTCGGGGTGGGTTTTGATTAAATTGGCCTTCAACAGAATAGAAACGTCAGAGTTTTTCCAGGCGTTCACTGACCCCCCAAAAGAGGCAGCAGAGGTATTTAAAATGTGTTTCAATAAAAATCTCCTGGAAGCTAAATAGATTAGCCTCCTTGTTACTATTTCTCTGGGAATACATAGATTTCCTGAGTAGCTATTGGCAGAAGTGCACTTCTGAGCTGAATTAAAATGTTTCTGCAGCTTCTGCCCCTCTCCCAGCACTAGCACCTAAAGAATAAGGTGTCTGGAACACCACGGCTGTTCAGTGATCTGGGGTACAGTGGGAGCAGCTTCCAGCCGGAGCGATCCACGAGTCCTTGCTGTGGCCATTTTCTAAAGGCTTTGCTCAGCCACTGGCTCCTTTTCCAGAAGAAAACCTTCCCATTGTGATCAGATCTGTATCACCTAGAAATGAAGCCACTGCCTGCTCTGTACCAGGAGGGCATTCAAACTGGCAAAACCTCTCACCTCCATAATTATGCCACACGGATCCCCAGTATTCCCTTGAGTCAGGAGTGATTTTGTACAGAACTGACACAACATTCATCTAGCCGAGAAAAATTCTGTCCCGAGCAGCTTCTGAAAATGGCAAAGGATAATTGTCTTAATGGCTGGTGCAGCTGCCTCACAGGAACCGGCTTCGGAGAATCAAGACTTTCATTGCTGCTGAAATATTTATGTCCCTCCCTAAGCCTTCAGTTTGGTTTTGGCTTTGAAGCAGTATCCTGCGTTTGGTCTGCTTTGGTTTCCCTCAGCAGCACAGGTTCCGCCGTACAGCGCTGGCACAGCAGGCCAGCTTTGTTAAGACACTCAGGGCTGGTTTGAGCCGCGAAAAGAAGGAAGGAGAGAGAGAGTTTTAGAAAGCACAGGGGAAGGGAGAGTCAGATTGTGTGCATGCATATCGAGACCCAGGGGTCAGACCCATCAGATCATACCCAGCTCATGTTGGTGGGATTCTTCGGTGAGGCTGCACTGCAAGCTTGTCAATGACTGCAAGGGTGTTTGAATTTAGCATCCAGAAGTCTTCATCAAGACACTTAGTTGTGTTCAAGAACCTTGATGTATGTATTAACCATTATTGGGGCTGAAGGCTGCCTTACAGGGCCCTCACAAGAAAATGCTATATCCCACTTCTAAAACAACAAAACCTCCACTTTCTCCTTCCCCTAAAAAATAACCCGACAAAATCCAGCACATTCCAAATAAGCGTGGACAGAATAGTCTGGGGGAACTTAACATGCTACAGACCTCTCAACACAACAGTATTTCACACCATAATGCCTTTTTTCACTCCATAAATATTTTCATCTTTCTTGCTGCAACTTGCATAAATGAATAAATACATAGAAAACACTAATGATAAGTCTGAAATTAAAACTAAGCTCACCATCTTGACGTTCATATTTTAAAATATGTATGAGACAGTTCCTCTGATCTCCTCTTCATGCACTCAAAACTCACAGGCTCACCAGTGATTTGTGCTTCCGTGCCAAGTACAGCAAGAGCACGGACCCCTCCTGGTAACGCCGAGAGCCTTTATACACCCCTGTGAGCATGAGGATCAAGGTCCTAAACTGAGCTCAAGAGGTTGCTTAGCAGGAATGACCAAATAACATCCAGACTTAGCCCCATCCAACAACAGGAATTGCTTTGTGGTTTTATCCCTCGTGCTCCATGCCTTCAGCTATCATTACTCATAAAAATACAAAGAAGTTTTCTTTATCTCCAGTCTGTTTTCTCAAGTTATTTATTCAAGGACAGTTCTAGATGCATTAGAAAAACCTGATGAACTTAATGACCAAATTAAAATAAGTAGGATGAAATTCAATCACTGAAGTGTAAAGATCATCCATACAGGAATTTCTCCTGTAACCGATGTCTTGGCTACGTGGATCCCCCCCCCATCTTATCTGTGGTCTCCCTAGTTCATGCCATGGATGGTGGTCATTGGATGAACCTGTTCACCAAGTTATGTTCATCAGGATCTGCTAAAGACTGTGCATAAAGTGAGCCACTATCATCTCGAGCCTTCTGAGCACATGTGAACAGCTATCTACTGCACAACGTGCCGGGTGTAGTGGACAAGCCAAAGCCCACCCCATATAGAAGGAGAAGGCAAGGCCCCTCTTCAGCACAGGAGGACACTGGACTCTTCCAAGCCCATTAAGTGTTTAAACATACAAAAGCAACATATCTTACCCAGTCCTGTCCCCAGGAACAGACTGTTTTGGCAAAAAGGCAATAGCCTGGGTTGCAGGCAGATACTCAGTAGGGATGATGTCAGCCTGAAGGGTTTAGAGGAGGAGGAACAAACAAAAGCATTTACACAGACAGGGGGTCAAGCTGAGACCCTGGGCTGTAGAGAGCAAATCACATCCTGGGAGCACATCATCCAGGGAGCAAGTTTAGGAGCAGAGCTGCAGCTCACCCAGCATTTTGCAGATGCTGGAAAGGAGCAGCACCAGTATGGTAGGGATCTGAGCCTCTTTACTGCTGCAAAGAGCCTTCATGTGTCAATTCAATGTTCTCTTCTTGGCAGTGATCAAGTCATACGAGTTGTTCCTGGGAGCAAGAGGGAAACACAGATCCTGAGGGCTGCATTTAACAGGCTCAAGGTGAGTTCCATCATTTTCATTGGCTTTTTCTGATCTTTGTTGAAGACCGTGGTGGGTTAACTGACACTACTTCCATTTGGTGCTTTACTTCAAGCTATTTTATATTCACAAAGCAGCTTTTGCCCATTAAATTCCTAATTTCCCCAATAAAATAGCATTGGAATGGGATTCATCAAGCCTGACCGTTTTAACAAGAAACACTGCCTTAAAATAACAGAGGTGCCACTTGCAAGTTTGCTTTTTTGCTCTTCCATTTCTTGCTAGCAAACATATTTGCATGCTTTATTATCTGGTTTCATTTAAAATACTGAGTTAAGTCAAGATCTGAACACACAGGGATAGGAAAAAGGAATTGGCTTCAGTTTGAGAATCTCTGGCAGAATAACATCCATAGAGGCAGATGACAGTGGCTATGAGTCACTAGCCAGCCAAAAGCTTTCTTCCTTGGCCTATTCCCACAGATATTTTGTCTTGCCCAGAGAGGTGGTGGCTGCCCCATCCCTGGCACCATTGCAGGGGAGGTTGCCCGGGGCTCTGAGCAACCTGCTCTGGCTGCAGATGGCCCTGCTCCCTGCAGGGGGGTTGGACTGGAGGAGCTTGAAAGGTCCCTTCCCACCCAGACCAGTCTGGGATTCTGTGATCTAAACAAAAAGCAATGGGCATCAAAAAGGCTCACCAGGGCAGTAACCACTTGCTTGCTGTGCTCAGTTTGTTCCAGGAGGGGAATGCAAGTCCCAGGCTCTGCCTCTTCCCCCATGTTGGCTCATACTCTGCTTGAGCCTGGCAAGCAACAGTTGAGTTCTCCCTGTACCCACGAAGGTAAAAGGAGTTTGGTGGGCAGCCCTGGGCACAGGGTAAAGCTGTTTGGCACAGCAAGCTCAAGCCTTCATTTGTGTCTGGCTGAAGAGAGCAGTACAGACAGTCAGACCTTTGGCCATCCTGTGACATGCCATTTTGGGTCACAGTGGTACCAAAGTGATGGGAGCACATGCAAAACCTCTGGGCTGCTCACTGCCACCAGCTGCAGCAAAGAATTCAGCAGTTTGCAATGTGTCTGTCTGTTGTTGAAACCTCATGGAAATGGTTGTGTTCTCACTGAGGCAGGGATTGCAGGATGTATAATTTTCTAGTCCAGTAGTTAGCGTCTGGGATACAAGTAAATCAAACCTCAGTGTGCATAGAAAAGCAAACAAAATTAAGGTCTTACACCCTCCTGAAAAGCATTCCATGTTCCAGTTACAACTAAGCTTTCTCACTACCATTTCAGTGGGTAGAGCCACCTTAGGTACCTCAGCTCAGGGGAGAGCTTACCGCTGCCAACACTCCAGCAGTCAGGATGTGGATGCCTCGCTGGCTTCAGGCAGGAAGAGTGAGGCTTTCTTCATCACCACTGCATTTCTTAACGACTTGATCAGTTAGTTCCCCACTCAAGATGCTGTCCCCATTCTGAGGGCACCCAGTCTGTGCACGTGTTGCACGAGGAGCGTCAGCGTTCAGCAGAGGCAGGGTCACAGTGCTCTGTATTACAGCACTTGGCCCAACTCCCCTCAAGAATGTTGCCCTCCATTTGTTTCTGCAGTGCTTGCTGCGGGCACAACCCTCAGCTGTGAATGTTCCTGTAATGCCCCAAGAAGGATGGCTGGTTTGCTCCCAATTAGAAAAAAAAGCTTGACCATAAACCCAAGAAGTACATGTGGGAGCTGGTTTTTGCATTAATTTCTTCCCCCTGGATGCTGGAACAGAGGGAGCACATGTGGTTTTTCCTTTCTCCTCATATTGCACACCCCACGAAGCAGAAGGGTTCTTCACCTTCCTGCAACTGGTTCTCATTACAGAGCTCCTTCAGCTCCCAGAAGGGGATGCCTTCACCCAGTGCCATCGAGGTGGGAGCAGTAGAAACATAAATAATTGCATGCTGTAACTCAGAGAGCAGGATAATGAAATCTTGGCAAACCACATTGGAATCTGACTGGTTAATTAGGAAGTGATGGATTCTCATGAGGTGGTGCGCTGGGGAGGTGGAAGGGAAGAGTCAAAAAAAGAACAGAGCCTTGACACCCAGCCTCACGGAGACAGGGTTTGGCTGCATTCCAGGTCGGGGGCTCTCCCATGTGCAGCAGCATCAGTGCCCAACTGCAGGGGGGTCACAGACACCTGGGGGGCTAGTGAGTAATGGGGATGTTTGACATTAACTTGTTGTTATTCCCCCCGCACCCCCCCAGAACAGAACCTGAAGTTATTCATGAAGGACAATGACACTCCAAAGAGAAGTGCCAAGTACTCACAGTACCAGAAGTCCGTAGCGGCTGCTGGTTTGGACAAAGGCACAACAGTCAGGAAGGCCCCAGCGGGTGCTGGGAAGAGCAGCAGTGTATCCCTGCACCCATTTCGTCCGCCTCTCAGCCACTGCCCTTACCACGGATTTTCCCCAGGTAGATTTGTCACTTGGCCCACTCTAGCTGCTTGCTTTTCTGCCACACTCGAGCCAACACCACATGTCAGCAGCTTGCAAGGTCTGTCCCTTCTGGGAAGGGGATCAAACCCAAAAGGAAACCCTTTCAACTTCCACAGAAATCTACACTGAGATGTCCTTGAAGGATCATCTTGAAATCTGGATTTAAAGTATCTGAGAACATGTCCCCTGTAATTCCCCGGAGCAGCACTGGCAGTCAAGCTGCAGCCACGGGGACAGAACTGGTAGAAGTTGGAGGACACTCAGGGGCTTTAATCCACATGGAAACCTCTTGATCTCAAGCAGAGCTGCTCTCTACCCACCCCTGAGCTGTCAGCTTAACTCGTACACTTCTACAGAAGGTGTAGTCCCTTCACACTTTAAACTTATCCCTCCTAAAGGGCTCCAGATGCTGCTTGCCCCCTGCCCCCCGGCTTTGGTTTTTAAAAGAAAAAAGTCAGTCTAATGCTTGGTGTAATAAACCTCTGAAAGCTGCCCGAAGGCTGCCGGCCCTGCTGCAGCACAACTGCCACTGCCTGGGCTGAGTAATGGGTAATGAATGTTTCATTCCACACATTTAACTTTTGATCCGTGGATTGCTCAAAGGCAAATCACATTAGTCATAATCACTTGCTGAGTAATTTCCACAAATTAGTTTTGGTCTGTAGCTCCATTGCCCACAGTGCTTTGTTATTAATCATTATTATAAATTGATTCCTTCATTGGCTGGTTCTATTAACTTGTAGGTGACAAAATATTGCTTTTTTCCTGATGGGGTGAACATAGCATGCAGACCTGCACTGCCAGTCAAACACCCAGCCCTACAGATTGCAATTTCTCTGATGCAAGTTCCGTAAAGCTAGAATCACAGTTTTGGTTGGAAGAGCCCTTTCAGATAGAGCCCAACCTTCCACCAGCACTGCCTCCTGGCCCTCAGCACCACAGCTTGGAAACCCCTCCAGGGACCACGGGGACTCCACCCCTGCCCTGGGCAGCCTGGGACAGCCCTGGAGGGGAAGAAATTGTTCCTCAGCTCCAGCCTAACTCTCTGATGCTGACCCACTGTTTAAGAGCAGAAGTACCTTTCTGTGGGTTTACTGTTTCTCACTTACAATTTGCAAGTGATTCCAGTCATCCACAAACAAGTGAAATATGAAGGATGACAGGACCACAGTGACCCGAGTATGACAGAGCTGCCCGCTCTGCTCCCCAGAGCCCCTCTTGTCCATCCATCCTCTCTCTGACTCATGCCCAGCGCCTGGCTGCTGTTTGCTGCTCTTGCTTGTTCAGGAGACAATCTGAGCAGTCTGCTGCTGATTCGTGAGCCCGTTCATGGTTGGACCCGAGTGACAGAAACAAATGTCACATTCCCAAATGCCTTGCAAAGAAAGCAGGATTTGCTCGGGTCCTCTGACACAGCAGTTCCTGTTTATCTGCTCTGGAATTCTCCTCTGTAAGTGTTTTTGAAGCACTACGTTTGAGCCTTGAGCAATAACTCCCACCCCATCAGGGGCCTACCAGCACCTTTTATCACAGGCACCTGGCTGGGATCCTGGCTGGTTGGGTAGGTAGCAAAGAAGCCACTGCTCTGTGAACATTCCTGACATAAGAGTCACAGCACTCACCCTTCAGTAGCCTATACCAGAGGAATTCCTGGGCAGAGCCAGGTGCCCTTCCTGCTCAGGAGGAGCCAGCCTGGCAGGCCTTGCAGCCATAACTCCATTCCCTTTTGTTTTCTCACCCCTACAGCAGCTGCTTATCCATGGGAATCGCCAAACTGATCTGTCACTGCAGTTCAGGGAATCTGGAAAATATCTCATGGGGGAAAAGATTCACTTAGCTATAAATCTGAAAGCTTACAGCTCTGTAAGCAAATGCTGAAAGAGGCTCTGGAGAACAACAGCCCGACTGAAAACACAGTGAGAACATCTGTGAGCCCAAATGGAGCTGCTCCTGCTTTGCAGAAGGGCAGCAGCAGCGCCACAGGCAGGGCTGGAGGCATTTTACTTTGCACCTAGAGCAAATACATCCATATAGCCAGATGCTTTAGTCATCAGTCCAGATCTTACCCTTATGGTTAGGGTTCCAGTCAGGTATGCATAGAATATTTCAGATACACGGGGAGCATCAGTTGACAGCAGGAGTTATCCTATCAGTGTGTCAGAATGTGTCTGGAAAGGCCTCGCCAGGCTCGGAAGTAAAGTGTCCTTCCAGAAGAACTTCAGTGGGAAGATGCAGGGTAGAGCAGGAGAGCCCAGGGGCAGAGTTCCCACAAGACACAGGAAATCTGACCTTTGAGACAGGAGGAAATCTGCTTCCTGAAGCCCAGGCCTGAGCTGAGCAGCCACCAGCACAGCCCCCGTGGGAGCAGGATCAGACCCAGGCTTGCTATTCTGGTCCTCAGGCAGTGAGGCAACAACTGCAAAACGAACCCAGCCACAAACAGTTTAATAAGAAACAAAAGAGGGGTTTGCTTGGGATTTAACAAGTCCATTAAAGACTGTTTAGCATCTGTCAAATATAGTTAGCCCAGTAGCATCTGTACTCACAAGAACAGACATTCAGTTACCATCTAGCTGGGGATGAGCCTTTCCTCGGTGACTCTCTTGAGGAATAGCCTACGAGCTATTTTCTGCAGGGCAGAGCCCTCTGGAAAACCACCCCAGTGTAAGTAGAGAAGCAAGACCACTCCTGTGTTATAGCTCCTCTGCAAAGCTCAAACCTACAACTTGTGCATTGTTCACATTCTGCTCCTGACAGTTAGGGCTGCTGCAGTCCCAAGAATTGATCCTGATTTATTGGCACAATCATTCTTAACCAGCCTTGCTGAAAAGCAAATAAATAGTGAGAACTTAGAGCCAATTAAATGTAGTGTGCTCAATCAGAAGCTGCAATTACTTTGCAGAGTGGCTCGGGCTGCCTTACAAGTCCTTCTGGGAAGCACAGGGAATCCCACATTCATCGCCACTGCGCAGAAGGGGCAGCTGAAGGAGATTCGCAGTCAGGTATGTCAGTTTAGTTCCTTAACTGGCAGGAGCAAGTGAGGATGAACTCAGTCCTGAGCCTGAAAATATTTGCAAGGGTGGAGACAGAAAAGGGCAGTTCTGCCCTTGCCAGGTGAGCTACAGCACAGCTCTAGTTACCCACCAGGGTCAGAAGCAACAGGGGGCACTCTGCCTTCATTCTTACTCAGCAGATGTACCAACAGAAACCCCAAGTTCCATTGCACACTGAGATGTGCACAGGAGGGGTGTGGGATTCTCACAGCCACGAGTGTTCCTGGGGCACAGCAGGGAGAGCCCTTCCTTCTTGGGCTCCCTTTCAGAATACCTGGAACTAGTGACAAACCTCCCTGCCCCGGTTTCTGTCTTGGCAGAAGAGCAGAGCTGTGCACACACCCTTTGTAATACATCGAGTTAGACCAACAACGTGTTTGCATTCTTAGAAAATTATTTGCATCATTTTTAATTTTGGAAGAAATTCTGTAATCTCTTAGCTCAGCACTCCAATCTTTAAAAATTAAAGTGTCTACATACTTGGGGGTTGAAGTAGAGCAGGTCTCTGCCAGTGACCCCTCCCAGCAGGGAAGGGGGAGCAGGAAAAGCAGAGGAGACCCACGGGTTGAAATGGATTTAATGGAACAGCCAAACGGACACCAACATAAAGTATGTAAAGTTACACTCACCCCAGGGGATGTGCAGCAGCCACGACAAACAGGGAAACAGCCTCAGGAGCAGAAGGGTGAGTGAGACCCTCCAGGGATGGGCAGGAAGAGGAGGGACAGCAAAGCCCCTTCTTTTCAGACTTCCCTTTCTACTGGGTGTGATGTTACTGGTGTTGGGAGCACCTGGAGCCAACTCGGGGCAGCTGCCCTGGCTGATTCCAACCTGCTCACAGCCTGCAGCCCATGGCTGGCCCAGGATCCCATCCCAGACACACCAGGACAGGGGGGTTCTGCAGGATTTGTACATCTCTTCATTTTGTAGCAGGAGAACCTTCCCCCCACCACTAGCAAATCCCGCCACCCTCACAGCCACACAAAGCCTTTTTGGTACACTGTCCATAATCCTGTAGAACAGCTAACGTGTAACGTGTGGGGAGAACAGCACCCCACAGCAGACAGTGGAGGGGACAGGGGACAATTGATGTCCCTAGCACTCATTAGCCAGCAGAGCCCAGCGTGGAAATCCATGGCATGCTTGCCGGAGGGCCGGTGCTGGGAGAAGAGCGATGGCTCCAGTGGAGCCCTCGGTGTCCGTGGGAGATGCGATGCTGTCTCCTGATGCTGACAGTAAAGGACAGTTGGACTTGCTCAGTCCAAAGGGGCGTGCTGTGAAATCCATCTCCTGCTTGTCAGTGTCTGTGCACTGTTGCTAGGTCACGCCAAGGGCGAGCGGAAAGCTGCAGTGTGAGTAAGATGCTGTGGGAGAAACGTGAAGCAAAACAGAGGTGGCAGTTGCATCGGTGCTCTGGGCAGCGCAGGTAACAGCTCCCAGCCCAGCACCGAATGCCTCGTCGACATCACTGCAAAGGAGGAGAAGCAGGAGTGGAATAAAACCAAACTACCCAGAGAGGGAACGGAGCTGAAGTGATTTGCATTCCAAAACTGGAATTTCTTTGGTCTCACTTCCAGGAGGATGTCAGGAGTGGAATCCCGCGGGTTTGCCCGCAGAGGACAGTGCTGCGACGCACCACAGGTCTCAGGGGTTAAAAGAAGATTGCTCCTGCTTCTGCTGCTCCACTGCAGCCAGCAGCATGAGGGACAGTTACACCACCTCGGGAAGGAAGGACCTTGGTGATATTGTAACCAAGGGTGCAAACAGTGCTTGGTTTATCCCCACTATGATAATGGAGAAATTAGCCATAATTAATCCCAAGTAACTATCAAGAACAAATACAAGTTTCAGGTCTATCTGAATTGTGATTTTTTGTTTAGTTTTGCAAGTTCTGTTTCCAGTTTTGTGTGTTCAGCTGTTGCCGTTGGCCAGGAGACACTTGAGTTGCTCTTGACTCTATCACAGTTGGTTGGTATTTTTATCAGGACGGCTGAAGCTGAGCTGATCGATACCCTGCTACTCCAGGAGCAAGGAATGTCCCTTCTTGGATGTGTATTCTCAGAGATAAATCACAAAAGTCAAATACACATTTCTAATGAACCATGTGTGAAATCAACCCTGTTGAAGTAGGAAGGGGTTTCACCGGATGCCTGTAATTGCTCAAAATACAAACTACAGCTAAACTAGCAAACATAAGGTGCTAGTGCGGTGAGAGGCCCTTTATTTATAAGCAGCATTTAGCACCATTTAATTCCCGAGCTGGTTTCTACTGACCATCTGTCAGAGCTGCTGTCAGCTTCACGAGCCCCCTGAACTTGGCCAGTCCTGGTGTTAGACTCCAGAAGATGCTGCGCTCCCCCAGCACCATCCCACGGGGCCGCGGACCATATTGTGGCAGCGGGAAGTGGTGGTTTTGGCAGGAGTAGAAGAGGCTGGCCCCATGTTTCAGTTCTTCTCCTTCCAAAGGAGCAGGCGGTTAAATTGGATTAACGGGACTAAGGTGCTTGAAGAGGTAGCATCAGGTTCAGTGTCAGATGCTGTTGTGGGAATCAGAGTATTTTTACTGAGGGTCATGTGAGAAATAGCGAAACTAACCCCCTGTTGCAGTATTGTGCTCTCTTCTCAAGCCGGGTTGATATGTGCAATGCATTAGCAGCTTCCAAAAGAGCTCGCATGGCACAGAGGGCCGGGGCCTTGAAAATACGGATGACAAAAACCTCCCGAGAAACCTGGGAAGCGGGTAAGGGCAGGGAGCGCTCACGAGCGGGCCTGGCTTTCCTCAGCACAGCCTAGCACGCCTCATTGCCGTAAACCTCAAAAGATACTTAGAAGTAATAATTCCTTTTAAATTCTCTTGAAGAAACGCGGCGGTCCCCGCCAGTTCCCCCCTTACATTCAGCTCGCAGCCTTAGCTGTCTTTCAGGCCCGTGGCTCCTGCCGCGCATATTGGCCACGCTGACACAGGTTGCTGCTGAAACCCCTTCCCATCCTCTGCTGCGGCTCCCCAGCAGCTCAGGGGGGTTCGTTGACAGGGGTCCTCACACACTGGTGTACACTACACTTTCTGCCTCTTCTTAGCGTTCTTTTCTTTCACATAGAAAATACCTCATAAACCAAAAAGCCTCATGGACTCCGTAGGGGCCAATGTGTAGGGAACGGGCAGCAGTCTGAGGAGACGCACGAGGTCGGCGGTACCTTGTGTTTTGAGCTGTTCAGGTAGGTGTGTTCTTGAGATGGTTCTCTCTGACCGTGGGCAGATCTCCCGCCAGAGTTGCAGAAATCTGGACAGAATCCTTCCTCAAAGCCTGCTCCGTTAGCACAGCTGCCGAGCTGGGCCGGCCGGTGCGGTTCTGCCGCCCCTGTGTTCGCCTCCGCGGCGCCAAGCGAGCCAGCTCCTGGCCTTCCCCGCCTACACTGAACGCATGTGAATTACAGGTTGGTTCCTGCACTACAGGTGGACTTGTGGCAGCCCAGCAGCCCCTCCCACATCGTCGAAGGGACGGTCACCGACGTGCGAGTCCCACAGAACGCGTCCCGCAGCCTGCTGCCCTACCTCCAGCGAGCAAACATCCCGTACACGTAAGCCTGGGCCGCCCAGCCGAGCGCGCCGGGCACGCGTTCCGCGCGTCGTAGCGATGGGACTGGCGGGCGGGTGGAGGTGGCCAGAGAAACAGGCGCTGTAGTGGGAGAGCAGAAGGCCTCCCGCAGTTGCCCGTCGTCACCCGGAGCAGGATGGGCTTGCTGAGTGCGCAGCCCGCTCTGAGAGGTGCGCGGGCAGGCGGGCAGCGGGCGCGGGGCATGGCCCTGTTCAGGAGCTCTAAAGGCATCTCCTGGTTGCAGCGTGTACCTCCCTGCTCCCCACAGCCCAGCGCCAGCCACGCGGGACAGGGCCACGCATCTTCTGTAGCTCTGCTGCAGAGCATTCCTGGTGGCTCTGGGGTCTGTCGGTCATTTCATGCCTATGGATACTGTGCACTAGGCAGGAGTAATCATCTCCTCACTAAAGCCTTGTCAGAGAGACGCTGGAGCGTCTGAATAATCAACTGACGAGTTACTCAAATATTTGCTGAATAAAGCCCTACGTGAGGCTATTTATACTCATTTCTTAAGTCAGAAAAGGATGGCACAAATCATACTGTACCTGCTCTGTACTCTTAGCAGAATTCTATTTTTATTATAAGAATGGTCACCTTTTAATTTCTTCTGAAAATAGAAAATGAAACCTAAGGAAATTAATTGTGTTTCATCTGGAGTACAGACACATGAACAACGAGGAGCTGTGAAATTAAATCCGTTATTGTAAAAGTGAACAAACGGAGCTTGATCCTGGCAGGTACTTACACTAATCAGAGTTCAGGAAAGCAGGAAATACATTTTTAACATCTTAGATGTCCTGATGACTTGGATAAAACCACTGCTTTAATCTGACTGCAGGCTGAATGCTTTATAGTCCTGGTCTCAGGGTCTGTAGCACTTGGCAAGTCAAGACCACAAGCCCTTAGTTTGCTCTCCCTTTAATGCAGGCATATTTAATTTGCACTGAGTGTTGTTTCACGTTTCTCCTGAGTTATTTTTAAAATAACTGGCAAGCAACGATTGCAGAGTAGATAAAGTAAACAAACCACAGTGAAGATTTTCTGTTGCTGCTTGTGTTTCAGACAGAATAATGCTGCCAAGGTCTTCACTTTCCGGCGTGCAGGTCTCTGTAACGCTCCACGCCAGCACAGTAACTCCCCAGAGTATGTGCAGGTTTTTCTAAGCCTAAAAAGACTATTTTTTTTATGGTTCCAGAATCAGGTTTTGAAGATCCATGATCGCTGTATTAATGGATTATAGAAGAAGACAGCAAATGCTGCTCCATAAACAAATGGAAGTGGCTTTTTCTGCACACTGGCTACCTTATTTACATGGCTCTGTTTGATCCACTTACCGAGCTCATTGTGTTTTTTGAAGGCACTGTTACATCTCAAAGCACCGGGAGTGTTTATTTGGCAGCATATATTCACAGAAGCCTGAAGCACCCTATTGTCAAGGAGAACAGATGAAGTAACAGTCAGGATGGTTTAACTCCTGCAGTATTTCTTCTGAATGCGACTGTGGTTCTGCTGTAGCCCGTGTGTTCTGCTGGCTTTTCAGTAGCACCGCTGTCTTTTTTCCACCCAGGATTCTCATATCAGACCTGCAGAAAGCAGTAGAAGACCAAACTGGACTGAGGTCACGCAGGAACCGAAGGTCCCTCTCCGGGTACAACTACGAAGTGTATCACTCCCTGGAAGAAGTACGTGGCGATCCATCTCCTTCCTCTTTCCCGCAACACTGCTGGGTTTAATAAGGCCAGGGTTTCACTCTCTCTACAAGTCAAGGCTGTTCCCCTCCAGAAATGTCCTAAATGTTTCTTCTTCAAAAATAGGCATCTTCTCAAATATTTATATTTTTGTAATATTTGTATCCAGGGCTTATCTTTAACTGTAACAATCTGACAGCTTCTAAGTTTTGTTTTTAAAGTAGGTCTTTAAGGAGTAAGAGATTTCAGGGAGGGATTAGTCTCACAGAGTCATTTCAGTAAGCAATATGAGCAAACAGTACTGCCACTAGAGGCCCAAAGACTTAAAATCACTTACATACAAATTCCTGCATAAGGGACACTATTCTGGGCAAGTAATTCCTCTTGATTTCCATCTGCTCACATCCATAGTCTCTGTCTGCACCAAAGCACTCTCACTAGGCTGAGTGTGGAGGCTGCTGCACAGACAAACAAAACAAAACAAAACAAAAAGATAAAGAAACTACAGGAAAATCCAAAACCACACTGAGGACCGAGAGCTGAGATTAATGAATGAGATTAATAAATAAATTATGGTTGCTTCCCATGAAGTGCAGAGATTGAAGCAACAATTTTATTTCTGTCTTTGCAGATCCAGAGCTGGATGCATCACCTGAATAAAACTCACCCAGATCTTGTTCACATGTTCTCTGTTGGAGAATCCTATGAAGGGAGACCGCTGTTTGTACTCAAGGTAAAGATTAAATAGCCATTAATCGGACTAAAACCTGGGATCAGTTTGTCACTTTGGTTACAGCCTGTAGACTGGAGATGCGGGTTAATCGTGTTTCCTAAGGATGAGTTGCTAAGATCCAAGTCAGCATGTCTCTGAATGTCATCTCTAATCAACATCAAAACGAGAAGCTGAAAAGTAAAAGCCAGGTGCACTTTACTTGGACTGGCTATGCACAGAGATAGATTCCAGGACAAGTCCAGTTAGCAGGGTTTGGATTTAAGGGAACTGGAAAGTTTTGTGTTCGTAAAGAACTTGGAGAGCAGTTGTGCTGGAGAGGGACCCCGGAGGACTCCGGAGCCCTTCCCAGCACGTGCCACAGACGCTTCTTCTTTAGCTACTGCCAACGCTCCAGGGCTGTGCGCTCTCAGCTCACGCTATTAGGACCACAAATTAGAGGGTGTCAGCATGACACAAAAACCAAAGAAATACTTTCAGTGTACTTTCTTTTCATCTGCTCTTGCAGAGTGCTGAAAATCTGATTCTGCATCAGGGTATTCCAGAAGCATTGTGTTTCCTCACCCTGCTCTGTGTGGTACTTAAGGATATAATTCCTCATAAAAGCAGAGTTGACAGATCTCACTTTTCCTGTAAATTTTAATCACAGATCAGCTTCCTCACCTTGGCATACCTGCAGATCTTTGTCTTGGCCATGCCTCTGAAAACCGCCCGCTTGTATTCCTGTATACAAGGAAATTCAAAATGCTTTAGTGTTTCTCATAGTCAGTTATTTCCTCGTTACTGCGTTTCGCTCGTGTCACGAGACCGATTGATATTTCTGTGGATATTCACACTCCAAGTTAGGCAGAAGATCGCGGCCCTACAAGAAAGCCCTCTGGATCGACTGCGGGATTCATGCGAGGGAGTGGATTGGCCCTGCCTTCTGCCAGTGGTTCGTGAGAGAAGTAAGTGTTTAATGCTGGGCAGTTCCTGCAGTTCAATAAACTCTGCTCTTTGCTGTAAGGGAGCTAACAGCTGATTAATCAGAAACATAACTACCTCTTAGACAGCTTCTTTACTTTTATCTGTAGAACACTTAAGTGCGTGATAAACAAAGCTGATAGTGACAGCCAGACGTGGCCAGGCACAGGACGACAATAAGCTAGACACACATTGGCAGAGATAAGAAGTAGGGTTTTATTGCAAGACCTAAAAAAGTGAAGATTGCAACTGTGATAATGGTCCAGGTAAAGCAGGGCCAGTGTGTTCTGCTTCAAAGCAGCTCAGCAGGACATTTGCATAAAGAATGACACTTCTTCCTGGGGTAACTCCATAGGAACAGGAAGGCAAAATCATAGAACAGAATCAAAAAGTCGTTTTGGTTGGAAAAGACCCTTAAGCTCAAGTCCACCCACTCCCCCAGCACTGCCAGGGCACCACTGCCCCCTGTCCCTCAGCACCACAGCTCCACGGGGGCTTGGAAACCCCTCCAGGGATCACAGGGACTGCACCCCTGCCCTGGGCAGCCTGGCACAGCCCTGGACCACCCTTGTGTTGTGGGGAAGAAACTGTTCCTCGTGTGCAACCTAAACCTCCCCTGGCACAACTTGAGGCCATTTTCTCCCCACCTCAGGCCCGCATTGCCTTTGTTCACAAATGACATATCATTTCTTCTTTCCTCCAGCATTTCAACCCAGCATTAAAGCAAAAGGCATGAGGATTAGAACACAGTATGCTCACAGTCCCTCATTACATTAAAAATGACACGGAAAGGAGGACAGACACAGTGATTAGATTGTTTGGTTTAGGATGTTGCTTTTCTCATTAAATGAATTAGACACTCTGAGTAAGAACTCTGGGAAAACTGAAGGTCTCTCCATACTTCCAACTCTGCAATTCTCTTTTGCTGGCAAGCTCCTCCCTTAAGCACCTCCGCAGCCCGGCAGCCCACTTTCCATCCTCCCTGGTGCTTATGGGCAGTTCTGAGAAAGGGCTTGGAAACAGATTTTTCCTGGCATGTTGTTGCCTCTAAGGAATAGCAACACAAGCCCATTGATTTAAGGCAAGCAAAAGGAAGTGTTGGATTTATGTGGTGTTAGCTGCTTCTCTAGCCGGAGCAGCTCACGCGCATCCCTCTGCTGTGCAGGCAGACAGATTTTATCCAGCTTTCACTTCACCTCGTGATCTCTGTCACTTGTTTTTATGGAATGATCCATCCTCCTGTGTACAACAAGGCTTTGCAAGTGATTTACCTTAAAAATCACTTCAATGCATGAAGGTCACTTAACATTCGAGCTCAAGACTGGGTGCTGCAAACTCGAGCAGATGTTCCCATCCAGCCAGGGAACCCTCGGTGTCTTGCTTGCACCTCTGGAAGCAGCATCTCCTGAGCACCAGGGAATCTGCTGCAAGCGATGGGGTGGAGGTGCCACCGAGGGGTGGAGGTGCCACTGTGGGGTGGAGGTGCCACCGTGGGGTGGAGGTGCCACCGAGCAGCCAGTGGGGTGCGGGCAGCGGCTCCTTGCTTTCTGCACAGTGTCTGGAGTTGTTCAGCTGAGCAGGACCTGGCTCCCATCTATCTGGGAATGCAGAGCAGGTTAAAGCAGATCAGACCTGGGAAGTGAGGACGTGGAGGCGAGAGGCTGCCTGCTACGCAGCCTGGTTCTGTATTCGGGCAAATACAATAGTTAGAAAGAACAGATGGACTAGAGAAAAAGGGAGAAAGGCAGAGAAGTTAAAGATTAAAAACAGAGAACACACAGGGAAGAGTTTTGCGTTATGTGAAAGTATAATTGAAAGCACAAACCCAGCCTACTCACATTTTGAAACAAACAAAAGGAAAGCAAAGACTATTGTTTGGTTTGGGAGCTTGGGTTTTGTTTAGTTTTTCTTTGTTTGTTTGCTTTTTATTTGGTTTAGGTTTTTTTGTGGGTTTTTTATTATAATCTACTCCAGCAGGAGTTCCAGCCTTGGCTCTGTGTTCCATAGGTCTGGTGTTAGTAACAACATCCCTGACTGTTTGTGTAGAAGATGCCCCTGAGTGCTGTAGTCCCTCAGCCACAGATAATCAGATGGTGCACCAGGGGTAGCAATACTGGTGGCCTCTTACAAACCCTGCCTCCTGGTCACTGAAGTTCAAGTTAAGAAAGGGGACGCCCTGCATGACACGTAGCCCCAGACAAAGAAGGTCAAAGCTGAGGACAGATCTTTTTTTTCCATTTTTTTGAATGCTGACATTGGTATTGATCGCTGCCAAAGCCAGGCCTGAATCCCATCTGTTCTCTCCCTAATAACGAGCTAAGAGAGACACACAGCCTGTCCAAGATGCAAAATGGCAACTCCTGCTCCCACTATTCTATGCTCGAGACTGATTTATGAGTCACCTTGTGGGATGCCTATAGGATGCATACTGCCAATTAGCCAGCCATTAGGCTGGTGGACCAGGCCCCAGAGACCAGTCTTTACCAGGAATTTTGCAGGGATCAAGACCTCAGATTCTTCCTCAGGAATGTTTATGAAGTGCTTGACTGCAAAGACAGGATGCCTAAAACAACAGCACGTACACATAGACAGAACTGCAGCAGGACAACCGTCAGAGGCAGGTCCAAGCAGGAGACCCAGACAGCATCCGTGTTCAAAAGGGTTGGCTCTTCTGGCCATGTGCTCAGAAGCCATGGAAGTATTTCTGCTTTAAGATCTGCTGAAAGCCAGTGTGGCACTCGTACTCGTTCTGCAAAGTTCCACCCATAGTCTGTGTCCTGATGGACAAAACATCTGCAGTGTGCTGCATCGACAGGCCGAGCAGCACTCAGTCATTCATTCCAGTGCTCAAGTCCATGCTGTCAGAAAAACAGCTCCACATTTGGGTTCGTTTCTGGGTCCTGCTGAATTCCATCAAAACTAGGAGTCCTGTAGGAGTCAGAAAATGTATGTCCCTTTGCTATCCATTAATTACCAAAGCCTCAATGTGTGTTAAAGATTATACCCTTGACCTGTCACTTGTCAACAGGCTTAAAAGTTTTGAACAGCTACAGCTGAAATGCCTGTTCTCTTCAGCTAGAGCTCTTCAGCTGACGTTGGCTTGACTTGATAAATATTTTGTTATGCTTTAAATCATCACATCTTCTTGCTCTGTGAAATCTTCCTATCTGGATTTTCTTGCTGTTCATCATTTTTCAGTTCACCCTTGTTTCAAAAAGGCCAGAAGCTTCTAAGGGCTGTGTCTTAGCCCCGTGCACCCTCCAGTGAAGACTGGGCTTTTTTCACTGTAAGGACCACTCACCTGCTGACAGATCTCTCCACAAACTCTGCAGCTCTGTCAGTAAATGCAATACAATTACGGGAGCTTAATTTTTATTGTTTGCCAGACTCTCCAGTCTCCCCAGCTGGCTTTTTAGCTGCCCAACCTCAGAAAAAATATTGCCTTCTCTGAGTGCTCCCTATATATCCATTATTTGGAGGAAAAATCCATCTCTTTCATCCTGCAGCATCTATGTTTGAAACACTCAGCCTTACTTATCTTTAGCTAACTCATTCTTCTCTGTCAGGAGCTTCTGCCTGAAACGCTATTTGTTTTTTCTCCATCAGAGGAATCAGCTCTTCCAGCCTCTTCACTCATCACTTCATTCATCAGCATTTCAACAGCAAGAGGCACTGGTACAAATGCAGAATCTGTTTTATCCTCATGAGTTTTTTTCATCCTCCAAATGCTGTTCCTGCCAGTTGAAGTTTCTGGGTGGTAATTGCATCTTTGTGTGTGTAGTTTGTGCTCCTACTCAACGTCTCCCCTCTGCTCCACAGCTGGTTTGGTTTTAAATGAGTTTAGTTATTTCAGCAGAATCATAGAATCACAGAATCGATTTGGTTGGAGGAGACCTTTCAGATCACCCAGTCCAACCATTAACCCAGCACTGCCAGGTCACCACTGACCCATGTTCCTAAGCATCTTACATCCCACGTCGTTCTGAGTATCTCCATCTCTCCAGCACATGCTGGCTGCTGGAAGCAGAGGTTACTAAGGGGCACCACTTCTGGGGGGAAGGAAGAAAGTAGCAGTGAACACTATCAATAAGAGTTTCCCAGTCTGGGCCCTCAGCTCCGATGCTTTTTGTTTTGAGTGGGTAAAACGGAAGGCGATGCCAGAAAGGCGAGTGCAGTACCGTGGGATCACCACGACGAGGCATGTGATGCATTGTCTTCAAAGCAGCTGTGGCAATCCAGTTTTACACTGTGCAGTGTTTCTTCCTCTCTTGGTCCACGGCAGATTGTCCCATAATGATTAATTGTTGGACAGCAAGTTGTTCTTAAGCTCAAGTGCAATTTCAGAGTTGCTCTCAACTCCGTCTCCTTGCTTTTTCCTTCCAGGCAATCCCCTTACTTTATAAAAAGCGCAGCTGCGTCCCAAGGCCATTGTAAACTCCTGCCTTTCATTGCCGTGGCAGTTTGCAGTACAGCCCTTTTGTTCACTTCCTCCCCCAGAAGAGATTTCCTATGGCAGCCCCTCAGCCAGGCCAAGCTGGCACCGTGGCGGCAGCGCCAACCAGCGCGCTGCGGTGCCGGTCACCCCGCGGCCCCCGGCAAGCAGACGGCTCCTGGGTGCTGGCAGGGGGCCCGTGTCCCCTCTTGGCTCCCCAGTAACGCGCTCGGGGGTCGGGCCGCACTGGCTCTTGGCGCTGCCAGGCCCAGTGGCGCGATGGGGCAGCTGGGCCCAGCCGGTAATGGGAGAGTCTGGGGGAACTGCAGCGCCCTGCCTTCGCCCACGGCTGAGACTGCTCTCGCCTGTGTCACCGTGAAGGGAAAACCTGGCACCCCTGCCAGGGCGAGGGCTGGTGCTCAGCAGGATCGCCCTTCGGGGGCTTTGGGAGCCACATCACCAAAGGCAAGGTGTGGGCTTTGCTCCAGCAAGAGCCCGCCTCGGAAGGCACGCTGCCGGCCTCCCTGCGCAGGGAGGGAAGATTATAGCCCCTGTCCCCCCTGATCACACGTATCAAACAAAACTGCCAGCTGAAAACGGCGTGAAGCACGAGATGCTTTCCTCAGGAAGAGTGAGTGTGTTCTCAGTCTCACCAGGCTGCCCCCCTGCACTCCTGCTTTCCACACAGAGAGCCGCCCCAGGGCCACGGCGGGTCGCGGGCAGTGCTGCTCGAAAGGGGGACCAGCTGATTAACCCAATCAATGTTAAAGAGCAGAACTGAATAATTGACATAACTGGCTCTGAAGCAACTTGATGATTTTAAATTTTGGCTACAGTGCTTTCTAAAGCCTCTCCCCGTAGCCTGCCAGTGGCAGCAGGCATTAAAATACCACAGCATAGCTTTCAAAAGCAAAAAGGTGCTGGGTTTTGGTTTGGTTTTGAAATGGTGGTGCTTTTACCCAGCAAGGAAAATACATTCTTCACGGGATTTAAAATATACTGAACATCAAAAAAATCTTAATTCAGATGGTTTCACTATATCCCTCTTTGTAATTCTGGAAAGGTTCTGCAATACCTGCAAAGCTCCCCCACGCGTTACCTTAAATTAATTACATTTATTTTAAAGGGATTATATGAGAAGTATTGTAAAGAGTTTTCTCTTCTACCATTGCAGTTTAAAATACATAAGAAAAAGGGATGAGTAGAGATGTAATTGACAGCAAAAGCATGGCAAATGTAAGTACAGACACAAACAAATAGCCAACCTCAGCATCACCGAGGTGTAAACACCCGCCTCCGAGACACAGCGGGAGCTTCATTTGTTGTTGCTGTCTGAAAAGGGAAAAGCATTAAAAAGTCAAGGCAGGGGGTTGTGGTGCCTTATTTCCTGCCCAGACAAATTACTTCTCCCTGAAATAAGCACGATAAAAATGTTCATTTTCCTTGACTTGCATTTTGAAGCACAACTCGGTTCTGTTTCTGCTCCAAGAACAGTTTTACAGATTTCACATCCATACTTACTGTGCTTTCCCCATCTCTGCTTCCTCTCCTGACCTTTGTGCTCCAGGGTCTCCAAAAAAAGAGGGGTTTCCAAATTCTAAGGGAATGAATGAGCTGCCTGTATTTATGATTGTGCATAT
The DNA here is from genome assembly GCA_025345505.1 of Todiramphus chloris collaris. Taxonomy (NCBI): domain Eukaryota; kingdom Metazoa; phylum Chordata; class Aves; order Coraciiformes; family Alcedinidae; genus Todiramphus; species Todiramphus chloris. The sequence continues at coordinate 12,521,977 of JANVCC010000261.1, read as the reverse complement.
AGTAAATTACCCTGAGCAGCACAAAAGCTGATGTAACGCAAGCCTTAAATGCTTTAAGACATGCCCCGACCTCCCCAAATCATCACCTGGGGGAAACAACAGCACTTCCTTTCTTAGAGGAGCTAAACTCAGCTGGACTTGATGATCTTAAAGGTGTTTTCCAACCAAAATGATTCTGTGATAACCTCATTTCCTCAGCTTAGAATCTGTTCCACTGACTTCCAGCTCCTGGGTCAGGAAGCGCTTTGCGTGCGTTTGCTTCTCTGCCACGTGAGTTGCATCGTCCTGGCTATCAAAAGCACCCGAGAGCCAGAGAGAACTGGGTCTTCTGAGCACCTTTTCACCCGTGTGCACGCTGCCAGTAATCGCATTTGCAGGAAGACTCTCGAGTGCAGCTCCAAGGCTGTCAGTGGGGCCGTGAGATCAGGTCTCTGTGCTGCCAAAGGCCACGTTACTGTCCCAGCCTGTCACAGCACTTCGTGGGGAAATGAGTTTTGTTACGGAAACTGCTTTCTTTGGCTTTTCTGCTTCAGGCTCTTCAGACATACCAGACTGATCCTGCCATGAGAAAGATGCTAACTCAGCTGTATTTCTATGTCATGCCTGTGTTTAACGTGGATGGATATCACTTCACCTGGACACATGTAAGTATTATCACAAGCAGTACTCAAAAAATCATTCAGGCAGGAGAGATCGAATGGTCCTTCTCTCATTCTGAGGTGACTTCCAGTATAATCTGGTCCCTCTCTTGGTGGGATGCAACATGGAAGCAAATTATTCCAGTTAAAGTAGAATACCAAATATGTTTACCAGGGTGGTTTGTTACATGTACAAAGAGATTTTTGCCAAAATATAGTAATATTGCTATTAAACTGGCTTATAACTTACATTAGGATCGATTCTGGAGAAAAACAAGATCAAAGAACACAAGGTTTCGGTGTCATGGCGTCGATGCTAATCGGAACTGGAAAGTGAAATGGTGTGGTAAGTCTGGAGATATTTGGTCCACCAGTTCAGGTTACCCTGTATTTAATTACCCAGCAGAGTAAGTGGGTTAGGTCACGGCTGTTGTGCAGTGTTCTCTTTTCCATAGCTGAAGCTGAAGATACTTTCCCATAAAGCCACAACCTAGGGCTCAAATCTTCCTTCTAGATTAAAAAAAAAATAAAATCCAAGCCCTGCCCTTTGGAAACCCACCTCTCATCACAGGCCAGAGGCTTTCATGGTGAGCGTGGTGAAAGTGAAAACCTGCACGTGCAGCTGCTCTATTTCTGCAGTCGTGTCAGTAGTTAGATACACAGTACTGAGCCTGGCCCATCACGTTTCAGAATCTACCTGACTACAGCTTTAGGAAACATTTCAAACTTCATCTTCTTTTAATTTGTCACTTCTCTGAGATGGTTTCAGGACATTTGGAAATGTCAGAGTTGCTTTGTTGGCCTCACAGAGAAATGTCTGGGAATATTTTAGGGCCATTATTATTAGTGATTTAATAAAGAAAGAAGGTGCTTCTAAATGCATGGAAGTCCAATTTTCAAATCCCAGCACTTCTGTAAATACTTCCTAAAAATTGGCCTCAATTTTGTGTAGAGAATGCAGCAGCAATGGAACATGAGCAGGAGGTTTGGTATGGATCCACTGCAGAAGAAATGGCATCTTATCAAATCTTGCAGCAAGAGATTGCAGCTCACACCAGAGTAAGCAGCTCACAAGTTCCTCTGCAGCAGGAAGTGTGAGCACTTTGCTGTGAAACCTGGCAATAGGTACACCTGGCTCTACCTTTAACTAGAGTTTGGAGAGCTTTAAGGATAAAAGGGAGTGTGAATCATTTGCCTGGAGAGCTGGGAGCGACCAGAGGCCTACATTTCACACGAACCTGTGAAACATGCTTCTAGTTTTTCTTGACTCCACTTGCAGCAAGGAGAGGACAGGCAGAGAAGCAGGTACAGAAAGCCTCTGTTAGCCACGAATTCCTCTGCTGCGGAAGAAAGGCAGCCCCAGGGCTGCTACCGTGACCTTTAAGGCAATTTTATGCTGCAGAAATAATGTCAAAATGAACCAAAGTCCTGCGTCACTGTTACCATCTTTTACTTAAGTCTGTAACTCTTAGGATCTAGAGCAGGAGTCTTGTGAGAAGCAGCTGAGGGACCTGGACTTGTTCAGCCTCGAGAGAAGGAGGCTGAGGGGAGACCTTCTGGCTCTGACAGCTCCTGACAGGAGGCTGGAGCCAGGGGGTCGGGCTCTTCTCCCAAGGAACAAGGGACAGGACAAGAGGAACCGGCCTCAAGTTGCCCCAGGGGAGGTTTAGGTTGGAGCTGAGGAACAATTTCTTCCCATCCAGGGCTGTTCCAGGCTGCCCAGGGCAGGGGTGCAGTCCCCGTGACCCCTGGAGGGGTTTCCAAGCCCCCAGTGGAGCTGTGGTGCTGAGGGACAGGGGCAGTGGTGCCCTGGCACTGCTGGGGGAGTGGGTGGACTCTGATCTCAAAGGTCTCTTCCAACCAGAATGACTCTTGGATTGTGAGTCACAGTTGCAGGTATTCTGGGACGTACATTTACTGTTCAGAGAAGAGCCACCGGCGCAGCTGGAATGGGGGGGTTCTCTTGCAGAGCCTTCAGAGCCGTACCACAGGTACCCACCACAGGTACCCACCACAGGTACCCACCAGAGCGTTGTTTATACTGACACATTTTTTTTTCTAGTCCTATTTAGTCTTGCTTGGGTTCAGGTCACTCTGCTCCTCCCTCTTCCAGCTCCCCAAGCACTGTATCAAAGCACACTTTTTCCTTAGTCCTGAAAACGTTTGGTTAGTGTTCAGTAAGATCATTTTCCCTAGGCTGAGTGGAACTGTAGCTGTACACACACGTGTTGTGTGCTGTAACCCACTGCTTGGTGTATTTCTGCCCTGCCCTGAATGTGAAAGAAGGGTCCCCACCCCGAGTTTAAAAAATAACAATTCCTTCAAGGTTGCTGGTCATCCCACCAAGCACATGCTCTGCTTCCCTCACCAGACCCCAAACTGCCTGATTCTGTTTCAACAGAGAATAAAGAGCTCTTTCATGAACTGGGCTGACTGGTGCTCAGAAGATCCTCACCCAGAGCCCCATGTTCTCATTAATCTGACACTAAATGAGGCAGAGAAGACTCTGGATCGTACCACACTTTGAGGCTTGATAATCATGGTGTGTTTGACGTTATTCAATAGTGTGTGCTTGTAGAAACCTTCTAGTTCAGCTCAGTTGCATTTACAGTTTGCAGATGGGCTTGAACTTCACCGTGGGGCTTCCAGGCAGGGGTGGCCCCGGGCCCAGCAAGCGCTGGCTGCAGGGAGCTGGCTGGGAGAGATGCCACCACGGCCCTTCTGCTTTCCCCTGCCCTTCCAGCGCAGGGCTTGACGTCAGCTTTATGGTGTTGCTTCAGTATTGCCTAGGGACTGAGAACAGGGCTGCATCAGTGACGGTGGCAGGTGTCACTGCACAGTGCCCTGTCCCCAGAACAGTGCCCAGAAACTGCACACAGACCCAGGGGAAAGCTGACAGCAAGACTGCTGGGGAGGAGTGCTCCTTGCAGTAAATACACAGATACATGTGCAATAGCTAGCAAAATGAACTCAGAAATTTCCCAGGGGTTGATAGGTACTGTGCCAGGCTTTTCCCTCTTGTTCTACTTTAAATGAATTCCCCGCCAGGCAGTTGAGGCCATCCTCACCTGGTGCAGGGCCACCACGGAAAGCCTCTCTTTTTCTTACCAGCTTCACTCAAGGATCAGCATTAAGGACTGCACTGGCCCATGATAGCGGGCTGGACAGTTTACAGAGGTGGTGTCTTCCCTGCAAGTCACAAACCTGAGCCACATTTCACCATGGGGTCACTTTACCATTAGCTTGTAGGGTTCTGCTGCTCGTGTCTGAAGAGGGATGCCCCTTTCCGCAGGCAGCGTGCACAGCAAACACTGTACCAGGCCATGAAGTACCCCAGAGGCTCTGCTGGATGGCTCCTCCAGCTCGGAGGCAGAGCGCCCGGGGGATTCGGATGACTTGGTGCCCATCTGTTGGGTAGGGGAGAGACCATCTGCCCTCCAGAGCCCCTCTGCACCCGCTGCAGCCGTGGCACTGCCACCTTCTGAAACCCCCCCTGTGGGCAGCCAACGGGAGCCTCCGTTTCTATATTACAGAGGAAGCTGCAACATTAAACTCTTCCACTGTTTAATTTTTTTGACGTCAGGTTGATTGCATAACCCTGTAGTAGTTCATGTTATGCCTTCTCACACGCTGCTCTCATTGTTTGGAGACAGCAGTGCTTGCTAGACAAAGACAAAGGAGAGCTAATAAAACACTGCTTCTGCAAGTCCCCAAGGACAGCGGGGAATGACGCAGCTGAACTGTTATCACCCCGCAGGTCAGTGTGAAACACTGGCATTTTGAAATCACTGTGGATAAAGAGCAGAGTGGATTTGCATAAATACTGTTCTTTTAAGTCTAGGCCCTAGGCTGTAAACGAGATGGTGGCTCAGGTCCAGAATTGCTAAATGATAAAGGAGCCACTGCCACATCTTTCCCGAGTTTCATCTTCCAGTCCCTCGTGGGCTATTGCAGACAGGCTACGCTTCACCGCGTACTGCCACCTGAGCAGCGTGACGTGCTGCAAGGCATCCCCCCAGCCACAACTGCCCTAACCTCCAGGAGAATTAAGACCTCTGCAAACTGAGATGATTTTGATTTCAGCTGAGAAATCATGGAATCACAGAATTGTTCTGGCTGGAAGAGACCTTTAAGAGCATCAAGTCCACCCCATTCCCCCAGCAGTGCCAGGGCACCACTGCCCCTGTCCCTCAGCACCACAGCTCCATGGCTTGGAAACCCCTCCAGGGATCACGGGGACTGCACCCCTGCCCTGGGCAGCCTGGCACAGCCCTGGACAACCCTTGAGGTGTGGGGGAGAAATTGTTCCTCAATTGTCCAACCTAAACCTCCCCTGGGGCAACTTGAGGCTGGTTCCTCTTGTCCTGTCTCTTGTTCCTTGGGAGCAGAGCCCGACCCCCCTGGCTCCAGCCTCCTGTCAGGAGCTGTCAGAGCCAGAAGGTCTCCCCTCAGCCTCCTTCTCCCCAGGCTGAACCAGCCCAGGTCCCTCAGCTGCTCCTCATAAGTGTCTTGTCCTTTTTTTCCCATAAGGTTTGAAAAATTAAAAACAGGCAAACATGTTTGACTGTTAGTTACGTTTGAAAGCAGTCTCTCACACCTGCTGACTGCCTGCCAGTGTAGCCAGCACTGCAGCAGCTGGCACCTGAGAATCCTGCTGAAGGCTAGGTTTGTCTTGGCAGTGACCAGTGAAAGAGCTACAGCCTTCTGATTTCAAATAGATCAGCTAAGACCCTGCAGTAGCTTTAATACTGGAAGGCTATCATAAAATGTGCTGCTCACATGGAAAGCCAGGGACAGAAATACAAGAAGTCAGGCTCTCCTTTTTCCGTTGGGTTTAAAGTGTGTGCTCCTGGGGAAGCGTGCAGAGTCGGCCGGCTGGCCGCTGGCTGTCTCAGGGATGGACGAGCAGATTGCCGTCCCGAGGTCCTGCTGCCCGTGCCCGGCAGTCAGAAGAAAGCAATTTGTTTATTGCCTTTCACGCTTCCACCCATGGGCTCGCGGGCTGAGCCAGAAGCTGACCCTCGGACATTTTCCGTGACCGTTCACGTCGGGTTTCTGTTTCAATCCCTAGCCGAGGGTGCCTCGTTCCACCCCTGCGACGACACCTACTGCGGCCCCTTCCCCGAGTCCGAGCCCGAGGTAAAGGCCGTCGCTCATTTTCTCCGCAAGCACCGGAAACAAATCAAAGCCTATTTGTCCTTCCACGCGTACGCGCAGATGCTGCTCTACCCCTACTCGTACAAATACGCAACCATCCCCAACTTCAGCTGCGTGGTGAGTACGCGCCGGCCGGGAGAACGCGCTCCCCTGCGCGGTGTTTTCCAGTACCTTTTGTTTGGAGAGCAGCCCTCGTTCCTGGACACTGCACGCTTGGCTTTTCTCCTGGAGCCCCTGCAGCCACATTGCTGGTTCTGTAACCTTCACTCAAAGCGAGGCAGCAGTAATTTGATTAAAGCAGTATAGCGCCTTCCATCCTTCAGTCCCTTTGAATTACTTTATAGGATAAATCCCTGGGTTTTAATTCTAGTTATTATCATTTTATTTAATTAACTGTAATGGGAATTACGTAGTTAAGTCTGTGGACGTGTAGCTGAAATTCTCTCCCTTCATGCTCAGAACTTCAACACCAGGAGCAGCAGAAAATCATCTTCCATGTCTGAATAAAATAAAATTGAAATTATTTATGTTTATTAATTAGAGGAGAAATCTCTTAGATTTCACCAAAAGTAAAGCTTCCATTGCTTTCTGTATCAGCCTGCTCAGGCACGGTGGTTTTAATCCCTTAAGACAATTACCATTTGTTTATTAGGAGAATAAATCAGTATTTTTTTATGCGAGCCTGTTGATTTACAGGTACGTACATCTCAGATGTCCCATGCTCATCCAAAGACTGAACTGTCCCCTCTGCTCCCAGCCTGAGGTCTGTTTTTAGCCAGCCTCCTGGGGCTTATTCTCTTAGGAAAATAGGTCTGGGCTTTATCCTCTGCTCCCAGTCCCAGACACACACTGCACCAGCCCATTGCCAGCCTCTTCCTTTTGCCCTCAGTCCCCAGGAAAATTACATTGTCCATATATCTCCCATTTTGGCCTTGAAAGTTGCAGTATCTTTTAACTTACTAGTTTAAGCTGTTTTACTCCAAAGGAGCTTAACTGCACCTTGGATTTATCCTGGGCAGAATAAGTGATGTTGTCAGTCCCCGGAGCTTCGCTGAAGTTTTGCTCAGCTGCCCTCTCGGGAGGCTGAGCAGCCAGCACTCCCCCAAACCAAACTCTCTTTGTGGATTTATTTCTGTGAGGACACTTAATTTCAGCAGCTAATAAAAATTCGCCTGTCTGATGTCATTCCTGGGAAATAGAGTAAATTAGAAGTTAACGAAGCAGACAGAGAAGCTAAAAATATGAGACTTGTGGGGACTGACCACCCAGCCCTGCACTGCCTGTGAATAAAGCAATGAATCTTCTTTTTATTCTACATCTTCTTCTGGGGAGCAGCAAAGAGAAAGGAGCTCCCCAAGTGAATTGGTGACTATTACTTAACAAAAACCATAGACTGGGATTTGAAAACCACAGGATGTCATTCCTTTGAAGACCAGCAGGTGCAAGAATAATGCTTTGCAAACAGAGAACAGAGCAGAAGGTAAAGATGCGGTGTTAGGAAGAATCAGCATCTCCTCTGCAAGCAGCTGATTGCTGGGTATCTGATGAAGACAGACCAAGTGACGAAAGGCGATAGCAGAGACCGTGTCAGGGAAGTCACCGTAAGGAAAGGAGTCTCCGAAGGAGTTTTCACACATGCCAGCAAATCTCCAGCGCGCGTTGTTCCTGTTGCTCAAGGTCTGTTTCCTTTCTGAGATGGGGAGTAACTGCCCCTCGGCACACACTCTGGACCTTTCTGTCCACAGCTTTTAGACCAAAGGGACAGGGGGTTTGATCTGTAGTAGGTGCCTCCAGGTTTGTCAGACCTTAGATCATCCCTCGTCAGAGGGAGTGGAGCACAGCTCTGAAGGGACAAAGACAGACACTGTTTTAGACAACAGCCCCAGGCAAATGGAAGCCAAATCCCAATTCTAAATATTTTGCCAGTATTTGGACTCTGTACTTCTTTTTATTGCAGCGGGTCAGAGAGAACAGGGAGGTTGGAATAAGAAAGTGAAGTAATTTCCTGTTATTTAGAACTCTCGTTGTGGGGATCACAGTGAAAATGAACAGAATACTCTTGGTTATTTATTTGTGTGTTCTCATATTTGCCTACAACCAGAGGCTCTCTCACCTGGTGGCTCCTAAATGAATAGAGTTTAATATTTGAAGGGCCTAAATGGTGACTTAGGCTGAGGTTTCAGATTCTCCAGTTCTGGAAATTACAGGGAGCTGGAAAGCAGGTTTCCTGCTGCTGCTGGAACAAGCTTTGTTGGTCTGCACGGGCAGTGGACAGGCGTAGGACTCCGCATGCCTAGCAGATACAAAACATTTGGTGCTAACAGGGGGCCACAGTTAATCCTGAGCAGAAGAAAGGCTGTTCCTGTCTGGGTTGCACTGTTCTAGTGATCTGTCAGGTCCCATTTCGATTGAAGTGTTCAATTATTCAGGGTCGCTTTGAAACCAGAGAGCTGTGTACTGATCACAACATGCATATTCTGTTCTAATTTAGGCACACGTCTCTTATTAACACTCTCCTGAAATCTGTTCTTTTAAGATACTTAAAATGAAAGTGCATTTTTAGATTGAAAAAACCCCAGCAGAAACATTCATCCATCTCCAGAGTTTTAAATTTCACCTCCTTTTCATCCCTTTCCCCCTGTACAGCCCTTTGCCTTAAGTGTCTGCAGCGAACTCATGCGGCACGGCCAGGTTTGTGTGTCTTTGTGAAAATCCAGTCATCTTATGTGAAGCTTTCTCCTTGAGGGTGTTCAAAGACTGGCTGCCCGGATTTACTCAGGGTCCACCCTGCATGGTACAGTGAAGCTGAGAGCTGTTCCCCTCTCTGAGCACATAGCTCTGACAGTGGCAGCAAGCAGCACCCTTCAAGGTCAAGAGCATCAAGTTCCCAGCGCACAGGGACGCCTGCCTACGTGCTGGATGTGGACTTAGGTCACCCTTAGTCTGGCCTCCAGACGGTCGCTGCCTCTGTGCAGAACCCACTACTCTTGTGCTGGTTTTAAATGGGCAGTGCCAAGCTGTTTCTTCAGAAAGATTTCAACAGGGCTTGCTTCTGCTGTCTCATTGCTGTATGATGATAACTTGTGCACAGGGAGCCTTCTCCTTTGTTCTCCTTTCCATGGTGCGCTTACCAGGCCATTGCTCTCTGCCCGTCCCAGCTCCCGCAGCTGAGCCCTGCCCTTGGCATCAGGCCTGTTGTCAGGCCATCCCAGCTCCACACCACCACCCTGGGATGGTAAGCACGGCTGCTTGCCAAATTTCTGTTGAGCAATTGAGCCTGGTACTTGGGGCTTCAGCGCAGGCACCAGCTGGAGCTGGAGCCCCCCACTCCCCAGAGCCCTGCGAGGTCCCACTGCCACCACCATGGCCTCGCCCTGCCACCCCACTGACCCCATCATGGGTCTTGTGTGTCATGACTCACAGAAGTTGAGGCATCTGTAAGAGGAGGAAGAGTCCCAAGTGACAGCACTTCCCCCTTCTTTGGACATCCTCCCACCTCCTCATCCTTGGTGTGTCAGAGGTTACCCCCACGCAGGCTGGCAACCGCATCCCAACCCAGCAGGAGTTGCCAGAAGCAGCGCTGACTTCAGCGGTCCCTGTCTCCACACTCTCCTGGAGGTGGCAAGGGCAAGAGCAGGGGCAGGCTGAAAATGGCAATCTTCAGCTCTAGCGTCCCCGTGCTGAGAAACCAGCAAAAAATCCTAACAGATTGTTGTAATGGAGTTAAAAATGCTCTTCCATGTGCTAAGAGCCGTTCTCAGTGTAAAATAAATTCTCCAAAGCCCTACTTGCTGGCCAGTAAGTGAAAATTAACTTCTGGGTTTTTTCTGGAATGACATTTTAAAGCAGTTTTCTCTGGCTGCTCTACTTGGGCAGACAGACCCAGAGCAGGACTGCCTGAGGAGCAAGCCAGAATCCCATCCCTGACAATGTCAAAGCAGAGGAAGGTTAGAGATGTATGAATGGAAAGGCAAGAACAGAGTAATCCTTCCCCAGGGCGTTCACCTAGTGCCTGGTGAGCAGCAAGGTGAAGAACACGCTCGTGAAGACTGTGGCATAAACTGAAACCTACAGCTCTTCAGTTCATGGAAACAGAACGAGAACAACCTCTGCAGCTTCACTCACTGGTTCAAAGTCCAGCAGTTTCTAGCTCCAAAGATGTTCACTTCTCCCTGCAGGAGATGCTTCGGGGTTTTCCTAGCTATTCCCAGCCCTCACTGTACATTCTCCAGGATCCTTTTCTTTGGGATCATAATACTCTTTTTCTTTTGAGTATGTGTGTCCCTTCGCTGTGTCTGGATGCACTAACCATGCACTACCCTCAGAATTCCCCATGGGCCAGGCCTTCTGCACCCAGTGTCACAGGATGCCATGAACCTCCTGAGCAGACTGCATCCATCTGGATGTTGACATGTAGGTGCTGATTTTCTCTGTGCGGTACCGAAAGCACATTTCTGCACCAGTGGAAGGAATTCTCCAGGCCTCCATAATCTGGGCCCAGAGAAAGTCAGACCAGCGGTGAACATTCACCCATCCAGCAGAGCTTCAGGAGTGGAACTTGCCTCCATCCTTCCTACTCTGCTCCCTGAAGCACTGTGGAGTGTCACCGAGAGATTGCTTCTTCACAAGCCCAGCAGAGATGAGGCTTAGTGGACTGGGAAATGCATCCAGTACTGGCAGAAAATACACACGTGGCTTTTAAAATGCCTAAAAAAAGAGATTCTTTCATCTTGTGGTCTCACGCGTTGCCCGTGTTTGTTGTGTCACTAAACTGGTGTACACACCTATAATTACACGTACTTGATAGCTGCTGGTTCACAGTGCAGGGAGCTTCTTTATGCCATGAAAACACCAAACCAGCTTTTTCAGGGAATTAGGGAACTGCTGTCAATAAAAAGGACAATGCATTTAGCCTTTAAAGAATTTTAACTTAGCTGCCACGGCCTCAGAGAAGCCAGCACTGCGCCGGAAGTGATGATCCATAGCTCAGGTTCCAATCCCATACAGTATTTAATTCAAGGCCTAATTCATCTATTTGTTTTTCTCCCGCCCCCGGCAGGAATCCGCAGCCTCCGACGCCGTGGACGCTCTCCAGTCAGCCTACGGCGTCAGGTACCGATACGGCCCCGCATCCAGCACGCTGTGTAAGTCTCCCTCTGGCACAGGCCTGTGCCTTTGGCATCCCCGTGGGAAGGAGATAACCCTTCACTGTTTGAGAGAGCAAACTGTCTGTTCCAGCTGGGGATGGCGAGGAAGGTGGAAGATGGAGTTTTGTAACAGACTCTGCCAGTTGATTGCAGTAAGAGTGACTCAAATGATGCAACAAAAGAGATTAAAATGCAACGCTTCTGAGAGGTGAAAGCCAGCAATAACATGCTCAGAACATATAAAACCAGGTCTTGCTTAAAAAGAAAGATAAAACATAAAACGCGTATCGTTATCAGATGCCGTAAATGTGCTACTGTGCTATAAAATATTTGAGAGGAGATAACTCAGAGGAGGTTTCACTTTTCCCCATCCCTTTGCCTGCAATTGTGATAGATCCAGCTATTCATAGAGCACGTTCTGAAATTTAGGGGATGCGTTTAAAAGCTGAGTTTCAAGTGTCTCTGTGTCTAGATGATGATAAATGACAGCAACAGTGCCTTTATTTGGACATCTTCCGTTCTTCCGAGAGCCATTTCAAACACACTTCTCCCTATAACACAGTATCTTTAAAATGTGCCTGTTAAATACGTAACAACATTTTCCCAGGCAAGCTCTCCCCCTAGACGGGCAAGAGAATATAGGAGTTCAATAGGTTTCAACAAGACACTTCATTCTGTACTGAAACTTGGAGGCCTGGAATGCCCTCGGTAATGATAACAGACATGGAGAAAGTGAGATGCTTAAGTAAATAGCAGGGTTTGTCACAAGCGAGCTCCCACCTCTCCTCTGCTGTTGCTGGGGTTCTGGCTAGAGCTGCACTGGGTGGTGGGCCAGCACCTCCCAGCATGGCCATCGCCCCTGCTCGCTGCAGTGTGGAAGGAGGAGCTAACTAACGGCAGAGCTGCGCAGCAGACAGCTGGCCACGCGGGAGACGGGTCGGTGTATAAATATAAGTGCCTTGGGTAACCAACATATGGAGACAGTGAAAGCATAAGCAGCACACTTCCCCGGGAAGGTTTGTTAATATTAGACACCACCTATGCAAATGCTCTCCTGCTGTAAGGAAATGGTGAGAGAAATGAAAAGAGTTTGAGAAGCACTTCGAAAAGGAGAATGTACATTACTTCATCAGCTTTCTTCCTGCAAAGGAATTGCCTAAAAAACCCAAACTAAACCTAAAAGCATGAAGAGCTCCAGTCCAGCTGGGAGAGCTTTGTGGAAGTGAAGCTTTACACTTGCACCCTCCTGGAGACAGCACCAGTTTGAGGCTTTGTTCTAAATGCTCTCTTTTATTAAAGTTTTGCTTTACACAAAGAAGTCAGTTGGGTTTTTTCCCTGTGAATATCACAGGTCTGATCCATACTGTGCTGAGCATCTTTCACCAGGTGCTGGGTGCCCGTGCCCTTCTCTGGAGGGCGTTCAGGCTCAGGGCAAACAACAGCTGGAGTTGAGAGTATTCCCCGAGTCCTGGAGACAGAACACCACCAGACCCCGCTGGTGCTTTCAGCATGACCTGCACTTAACCCTTTTTTCTCTGAATTGCCTCTTCCAGATGTGAGTTCTGGAAGCTCCATGGACTGGGCCTACAAGAACGGCATCCCCTACGCGTTTGCGTTCGAGCTGCGCGACACCGGCCACTTTGGCTTTTTACTCCCCGAGACGCTGATCAGCCCGACGTGCACGGAGACCATGCTTGCAGTTAAGAACATAACGCTTCATCTGCTGAAGAAATGCCACTGAGAGCCCTTCCCGGGAGCTGGGAGGGCAGCGTTGCACTCCCAGGGCCGATGTCTTTCCGTGTGTTCAGTGGCCATCCTCAGCTTGGCCGCTTCAGAATTACAGAAGCTAACGGGAATTAGGGTGTTGTTTCTACCAGTGACGTGGTGGGAAGTGGAAAACAGAATTTAATGTTTGCTCTACACAGTCCATAAAGTTGATACCCTAACCTGGTTACCACTTTGGTTTAAAAAAGTCTGTTCTTTTTGCAATAAAGCTTTAATTCTGCAACTTCAGTGGGGCAGGTCCAGGTCCAGGTCCACATACAGGCACCTGAAATAAAACTCCACTTCCAGACAGTCCCTGGCCTTACTCTGTCCCTCAGAGGATGTCTTCCCTTAGCAGGGTCTCTAGAAGCAAGGGATAACGTTACAGCTCTAGGCCAGCACAGGCCTGTGCCTGTAGCCACAAATGGCATATAGTTGCCACAAGTCACTTCCTTCTGCATGTATACAAACGTATGGATAGGCACTTGGGGACTTAGCTTTTTCATGTAATGCAAGAATTTGACCCAAGGTTTCCTTCAGCTGTTCAGAGAAACCTGTTTGCAAATGTGTATATATTGGGGTGGACGCAAAATCACCATCCGGCCTTAGCAAATGCAGCTTTCCCACAGACGTGTAAGAACTGTAACGAAACATTATCGAGACACAAAATACTCTGCTTTATGGAGAGACAAAACAACTTGCCACGGCTTGGAACTCGGAGGCCGGCAGCCGACGGGTGCATCTGGGTTCCGCTGCAGTCAGCGTCTGCCCGTTCCCACCAGCCAAGACTTTAACTGTAATTAACTGGTGCTAAGTGATGGTTTATTTATCGGTATGCCTGCAGTGAGTTCTGGAGCTCTGTGGCTATGTGGCTGTTCTTGGAAGTCTTATTTTTTGCATGTTTTAAAGGAATTAATAATAGATTCTTAAGTGAGCTGGAGGGGAAAGCAGCAGCTTTACAGCTGAACCACAGTGAATAAGCACCATGTTTGAAAGAGTAATACTGAAAGCACAGAGAACAAAACAACTTGCGGTTCTTCGTTACTTTTAAAACACTATGGTTTTGATCTTATATCTGCAAAAGCATATATTTTACTTTATTAATTTTGAGTTCAATCTTATGCCATAACATGTTAAATAAAGCATATTTGTTAATAAAATAATCAAAGGCTTTTGAAGAATTCTTCGTATTTTACTGATTTGTTAAAGCTTCAGTTGAAGGATGTGGCAAGCTTACCTGTCTGTAAAACAGCACTGACACCGAGGATGCAGTATCTTAAAAACCCTGCATCCTTCAAATCCACACCCCCTGTAGAGAAGGACTTGCAAGGAGCAGATGGGCAACATCTATGAGAGTAGGGAGCACTGTACTGAGTTAAGAACACGACTGGTTTCAGGACTGCAAAAGGCAGTCGGTGAGCAAAGATGACAGTTGAATTCTATTTAACATTTTGTTCATTAAAAGTATTTCTTATAATAAGCTTTCTGAAAGCTTCTTCAGATTTGATTAACTCTGACTTGAGTAATGCCAGTTTCTCTTCCAGTTTAATAAACATCTAGGGGACAGAAGCTCTCAAAATATTTATCCGCTCGTCATTTCCAGTTGCTTATGACCATATTATAACCATAGAAATTAAATATTCTGAAGAAAAATAACTGTCTTTTGCACTGCACAGATTCTTGACTGATGGTCTTGATAGTGGTATGAATTAAATATTGGCACCAATTGTGAGCTATTCTGGATTTAGGTGACAAGATTGAACTACTGCGAGGCTGTAAGAGAGCGAGGTGAGGGACAGAAGGCATGGGAGATGCCTTACTGGCACGAGGTACATTCATCTCTAGATGGCTACAGAACAAACCTGCATTATGTGCAGCTGGAAAGGCTGAGCTGAGGGTTGAAAACCTGTGCAGGGTAATTTAGTGCCCCATTACTGAATACAAGTGTGAACAGTCTCCAAGCCCTTTAATTTCAGGGTCACTAACACCAATCAGAAAGACAGGCCCTAGAAAAGAACAAACCTTATTTCCTGAATTAAGAATTTGTAAGACAGTTTATCAGCAAGAGTGATTCCAAACAGAGTAGTTTACCCTAAGGAAAGAAAGAACTACTGGAAATCAGCTATTTGGGTATGGAACAACAGCCTTTGTGACTTACAAACAGCGCTCCTCCGAGCAGCTCTTTATCTCCGTAATTGTTTACTTCTCTTCCCGTTGTTCTTCTCCTCAGCAGTCTTTATTGCCTGCAGGACAACAAAATCGATAACTGGTTTTGAGGAAAGTGAATTTATTTTATGATCATAGGTGTAGTTCATCATTCAACAATAAAAAGTACGTGAATAGCAAAACACTGGGTATTAATCCAGCTGTGAAAACCACACATATCATGGCTGTGTGAAATCTTCAGCCTCCTTCTCTCCAGGCTGAACAAGCCCAGGTCCCTCAGCCGCTCCTCAGCACCCTTGTTCTCCAGCCCCTTCCCCAGCTCCGTTGCCCTTCTCTGGCCATGCTCCAGCCCCTCCGTGTCCTTCTGGGAGCGAGGGGCCCAAAGCTGACCCCAGGATTCAATACCTAGATAACCAGAGTCACTCCAGAGCCACGGGCTAACACACAGTTCTCCTTAGTGAATGATATTTGGGGCAAAGACATTTAGAACAGGCAAATCTTTACCTCCCGAATGCTCGCTCTTGTCTGACAGGCAGGACCTGTCAAGCAGAAAGTCTCAGCTCTCTCCACTTGCAGATCCTTTCAAGCCCTCTCCTGAGAGACCGAGTCAAGCACAGCAGGGCTTGCCCTTGGATTCAGACACCAGGGAATGCGCTCATAAATAACAGATGCAAATGTGAATTAAAGAAATCTGCCGCTGCCCCCAGCTGTGCAGAGCACGCTCTGCCCGCCACCAGAAGCCAGCCCTTGCCCCGGGGTGAGAGATTTCAGAGCCTGCTGCTCGGAGGTACTGGAGAGACAGCAGCAGAAGAGACCCCGAGGAATTATTCCAGCCTGCCCCAGGGCTGCAGCAGCTCTGCCCACCTCAGACCGCAGGTTCAGACTGCGTTCTGGTCTCTGCGGGCCCCTGAAGTGCCAGGCTGTTCCTCCCTGCTGGGACAGCTCCACGCTGCCAGGGCTCTCTCCTTTTTTAACCAAATAATCAACCTTTTTTTTTTTAAACTGGTTCTGAGAAGAACATCGAGCAATGTCTGAGAATACATATCCACAGAGGAGTCTGGGAAAGTTTCATTCTATAACAGAACTTTCAATTTTCTTGAAAATAATGCCTTGTTTCACTTCACTTTGTTTCTAGATGGAGAAAACCTGGGGTGATTGGGCTGAAATGAAGGTGTGCCGTCAAAGCCTAAAGGGCTGTTCTGGGCTTAATGAGCTAGAAATAGGTACTTTAAAGGGGAAAAAAGTCAACTTGGTATACACTAAGTTCTTTATACAGACCAGTTGCTTTACTCTAAGTTAAACGATGACATCCGCAGAGCTTAGGATGGTTTGGAGAGATGTTCTTTTCCTGTGAGGCAGCCAGTTTTCTGCGGGTTAAGCGAGTGAAATGCCTGCTGGTGTGTTAGGGAAGCAGAGCTGCTCTCTGGCCTTGTTAGCACAGAGTCTGTCAAAAAGACAGAATGTACTTGAGCCTTCCCTACCCAGATAAATTTGCTCTACCAAGCCGCGTGTGCCTCCATTTCAATTCCTCCATTTCAAAAGAGAAGTGGATGCTGTCTGTGGGTGACGACTCCGGGCTATAAGAGCCCAGCTCTTGGCACTACATTTAAATGGCGAAGCTGTTAGAAGATGTGAACTTCCCCAGCTACCCACGCAGCTCTGTTCACACACAAACAAGATGCCCCCCCGCACAAGGTGTGCTGCGCGGCGCTTTATGCAAGGGGGTGGCTGCAGTTCCTGGCAGGCCGGGCAGCTGGCGGCAGGCAGCCTGTGCTCAGCATCCCTGCTCTGCAGCCTCTTTCCACGGGCCGTGCCCGGCTCCCGTTAACAATAATCTGAGACAAAAAAAAAAACCTGTCTTAAACATTTTACAGATTTTCTATTAAAGCTGTTGGAATTATTTTAATAAGGTTTCCTTTCCAAGAAACGAGGTAGAAACCACCTGAAGATGCTGTCATGCTGCCGGCTCCTCAGGGAGCCAGTGGATGCTGCCCACTACCTGGCAAACACCCCCCGACCTACACCAGGAGAGGTCTCAGCAGAGGCCGTGCAGCAAACACATCTCAAGACCGGGCTGCCCTTCAGAGGGAAGCTTTGGTGTGGACCAGCTCTTGAACGCTGGGAAGCTCATCCACAACTCCCTCCCTGTGAGCTGGGAGTAGGGACATCAGGTCTCCACGGCTGTCAGGACTGTACTTCTCCACCCCACTGAAGTTGGTACCAGGGGGCCAGCAGAGAAAGGAGCTGTACCTAGCCATCCCCTCCAGACCGCCCCGCAGCGCAGCAGGCAGCCTGCCTCGCTGCAGACCCACTGCACCCACCCTGCAGGAAAGGTGCTTTTTAAAACCACGGGAATCACCTTTGGCCTCTATGAGAACCTGGAACAATCCATCGGGCTAAAGCCTGAATATGGGCAAGAATAGCTCTCACCTATTTAGATGTCCGTTGAAGGGCACACAAAAAGCTCTTTTCCTCTTTGGATTCAGTGATTTCTATTCTGATGAAAACTTAGGAGTTTGTATGTGCAGGCAGGGGGGAAAATAACCCCAGAAAACAAATGATTTATGAAAAGTTTTATCCGAAACCATACGAAGTACAGTACATGCCAACTTCATACTCTAAATCTGAATGCGCAGACCAAAGGTGGACTATTTGGAGCATGTTTTCTGTTTTCATTTGGTACCAGGACTAAAAATAAAGGCAAAGGACAGAGGTCTAACATGGAGTAGAGGAAAAAGCCCAAATTAAATAGCAAGACTCTAGGCTGCAGGAGCAGCAGAGATCACTTAGACTAGTATATAAAGGCATTTTTATTTTTAACTAGGAATAAAATCACTGAAGCACCAACACTTAAGAAAGATGAAAAGAAATACTGTCAAATAACATTAACATGATGAATACTTAGAGGGCTGCTGGATCCAATGGCCTACTGGGAAAGCAAATGGCTATCTGTGACTAAACAAACAGCTGGAAGAACAAAAGTTAGGAAAAAACTGGCAAACAGAGACTAATCATTTTAGACTGAATGACACTGTGAAAAGTATAAAAATATCTTCCTCCTAAGTACGTAAAATAAACAGACACTGCTGGGATTATTTCTAAAAGCAGAGAAGCCCGAAGGGACACAAAAGTCAAGAGAATCACTTCTCCGATCATCTGACGGGGTCTGAGCCTGCAATCAAACTTCTCTTACCTAAAAAATTACCTGCCTTTGGAGTACTCCCACAGGGATGATGTTAATTAATATTCAGGAACCCTGTGACATAATTAATCTTTAGTGTATGTGGAAGGTAGCAAAGAGGCAGCGGTACCCAGCGATGCTCGCTACCTTCCCTGGCAAGCACGGTGCTCCCTGCAAGCTGGCTCTCTGGGGCTGTGCCCGTGGGGAAAGGCCAACCCACGGAACCCAGGTGGGTGCCCCAGCGTGAAGAAGCGGAGCAGCAGCTTCCAGAGAGGCAGCGCCAGGATCTGCATTGTGCTTGGGCTGCACTCACACACGGGAAGGTGAGAAGTGTAAAAAGCAGCAAGCATCTGCCGCGAGATACCCGAGACGAAGGTAAAGAGGGTTAAGATGAGCCTCCTCTACAGAAAGCCTCACTTGTCATAAAAGTAATCAAAATACTGATCTCGTTGCACGGTAGAAGTGCATTTCCTCTTCCACTTTTCATTAGACACCTGTAACAGGAGGCGGTGATGCTTTTCCTCTGTTCTTCTGCGTGGCGATGCATTTTCCTAAGCACCCAGCTTTTCAAGAGTGGATTGATACCGTAGCTGAAAAGGATAAAGCTGCAGCACCTCCAATATACAGCGTGAAATTACAGGCTTGTAATAAATTCCAAGCAAAAAGCAGCACTGGAACCCAGGAGATGAGACTTAGATGGGAACATTTCCAAGGTAGGCTCTCCTAGGTTCACTAAATCTTGACAATGCGTATCTGTTTAAACCACACTTCATGCTCAAATTCACCGCAGTACAGAAGTCAAGGCTGCAAAGGAAAGGAAAACTATTGGATATGGATCATTTTACTTGCCAGTCAGCACGGGTAATTATTTTAGCACAGCCAGAGTCAGTCTATTTGCCTAGTATATATCTTTTAAGAAAAGGAACAGTAAATAATCTTTCAACTCCACAACTCTGTTATACTAATGAGTATTACTTATCAAGAGTCACACGTTAATCACAAACCTCTCAGCGCTTGGCCTCAGGTGTTCCCTCACAATTCTATACACCACTGTGAGAAAGATCCCAATCTTTAACAGCCCATTCACTGGGGCTCAGCATACTGACAACAGCTGGCAATCACCGACAGCCAAAAGCCTACTTGAGATTCCTGAGAGATGCCAGTAAATCCTCTCATTCTCTCAGGGCTGGGCAGCCCGGGCAGCCCTCGCACTCCTCCCGGGACCAGAGATGCAGGGCGCTGCGGGGCAAGGAGGTGTTGGTGGCACAGGCTGGCTGATGCTGTGCTGCCAGGCACTGCCCGGGGGCTGTAGGTCTCAACTTCCACCGTATGGGAGGAGAAGTTCGCAGTCCTCTTGCTCTGAAGGTGAGATTTAACTCATCTGACTCTAACTGTATGAAAGCTATTCATTTAAACTGGAGTGACTTGGTTTCCTCTGCAGTCCACAGAGGAAAATAAAGGCTGTAGAGGATGACAGGGCACATCTATCTTCGGGTCAGTACCAGCAGTACTGCACAAGTTACTCATTATCTGTCAGTCTTTCTGCATGGCAAGAGCCCAGATGACAGCTCAGACGGGGCACCTAGCTTTTATACCTGTTAACATTAATTATGGCAAATTCCACTCTAGGATAAGACATATCCTTTAGCTTCCAGTACATCAACCACACCTCAGGGACCAGCCCTGGCTCAATTCAGATGTCTGAAGTCCTTTCTCTCAGGGTTGCCCCTGGCACATGGGACATTCAGGGAACAAACAGCCCTCTTAAAACAGAATGTTATTTATTTTAGCTATAAACATTTGTCCCATAGAAAATAACGTGCACACAATCAGCAAACTGTCTACATGTATTTCTGCCACATAACTTCAACTCTAACCCAGGCAGACCTGATTTTTTCAGCCACCACAAGCAAAGCCTGGCATCTTTCAGGTGCTGTGGACCATGAATGCTTCTCCCTTTCCACCCCTCTCTCTCGTGTCTCTTTTAATCCCACCGGCTACTTTTGTTATTCTACATTCACATTTCATTTCTTCTCCTTGTGGCTTGCTGGATAGGGAGCCAAAAATGTAAGAGTCCCCATTACTAACGATTAGCTCTCTGAGTTGGCTGCTGGATGCATTCTTCTTCTATTTTTCCCGGGCAGATTCTTTACACGTTAAACAAGTGGTACCATATAGCATACAGAAAAAAACAAAAGACACACAACACACCAGCACATGAATAGTCAAGCAGTGCAGAGTATTCCAAATCTATCACAGGGCAGTTCCAAATCTGTCACCGAAAATAGCAAATTCCAGGGTTGGCGAGACCCTGTGGATTTTACCCCAGCAGCTGCCCGGCTGCCAGCTGAACCCCTCTGAGCAGCCAGTCTCCTCTGGTAATCAGCTCTTTTTCCTGCCTCTAGCAGGCATTAGATGGTATTTAAAGGCTACTGAGTCTAAAGCACTCCCTGAATTTAAAGTGAAAATGTTATCTGATTTTGATAAGAACGTATAAGAACTTCACGTTTGATGCAAACGATCAGTAACTGAGACTAGTAATCAAATATTCAAAGCAAGCTACAGCCTCTTCAGCCTCCCCCTGCAGCACCAATCTGGTTCTGATAAAAGCCAGTGCCTTCATTAGAAAGAAAATCTGCGCTGAGCTTTTAAGAGCAAGAAAAACAAAACGCAGTCACGGCTTCACGGTAAAACATTTATTAGAACCGTACAAGTGAACTAAATGCTTTCTACTGAGTGACATAGTAAAAATAACCCCAGGATTTCTGCACAGAAATAGGGGCTACGGATTTCTGTGTTTGGTGATCTTTATAAATAAATGAATGTTTGCAATTATCACAACAACATTTAGGTTTGCAAATACACCAGAGGGTCTTAATGTTACACTGCACGGTGACCACGTTCACCCCGTGTGTGCAAAGCCTGGGCATGAGACACTGCTGTTACCCCTTCTGATTTTCCAGCAGTCAGCTTCCACAGAGGGCTCACACCTATTCTGAGGACACAACCTCAATCCTTCGACACTACTCTGTGAATTCAAAGTTCATCTGGACTTTAGTCTTCTATCTTTGAATCAGCACTAGAGTGAAAATAAGTGAAACCATGAATTTAAGCCTCCACAAACTCACGGATAACTCTGGGTGGGTGGGGTCCTCACATTTTCAGACACAAATGCCTCAAATTACTATTTTGAAATGATGTACACACTTTCAGATATCAAAACTAAACACTCCGGGTCTGCCTGGATCTGAGCCCAGAGAGCAGCTCTGAATGTCATGAGAAGCCAGCCATTGTACATGCTGGGAACCAGTCAGTCCAGTTTTAAACGACCCAGATTGCACGTCAGCTCTGACACCTGAAACTAGAAACACCTTGAAGCCTAATCAAAACTGTCACAGGTATTTCAAAACTCCTCGTAAAGATACTTGAGTGAATACACACCTAGTAAATACTTAGGGAGTTAATTGGGATACTAGAAAGGATCTCCACAGCGCTGCTTTAATGTCCTTCTTCCAGGCAAGAATATCCATAACTCCCATTCAATTTTATCTTTCTAGCTGTTCGTTTTCAAAATCTTCCACTCCAGCCACGCAGCCCACAGTTTCTAACGTATATGCTGAAATATCAGTTATTGCATTTTTGACAGGAAATAACCCACTTCAGTTGCTGGAGGAAACAATCGGGCAGATTCAAAGGTCGCTTCATGGCAGTTAAAAGTGGTTATTGCTCCATTCTCATTGCTTCTCACCTTAATTCACATGACTTTTATGACCTCCCTGTCTAAGCTTCTCAACACGGATATTACACCACTTGGAAATGATCCTTGTTATTCATTTGACATACCCTACCCAGAGATTAAAGAGATATTTTTTTCCAGCTGATTTCCATTCAACTTTCTCAGTTCCTTTTCATTCTCAACCCTTCTTTTGTTACTATCAGCTTATTGAAAGAGACCTGCATAAACCTTTGAAAATGCAGAAGTTCTAAAGCAATAGGCTGAATCCACCTGAGATCAAGGGCAAGGGAGTCATTCAGCATGTAAAAATTAGGTTAAAACTAATGTTTCATGCTCCCGGTGTCTAGGCTATTTAATGCTTAATCTGTAAGACTACTCAGCATGCATCACACTGCTCACGTCACAGCGGTTACAAAGACCTGCAGGAGTCTGCAGCTGGGATTGAAAGGAAGGGGAGTCATCATTTTCAGTAAATTTGTTACTTTGCTAATTTGTTACAAACCAGAGTATTCCCATTTTGTAAACTGAAACCGGAGATGAAGAATTCGGGATGACCATAAACTCTGCTGGTCCTTCCTCTGACCTGTGTCTGGGGAGAGAGCTAATTAACCAGGCTCACACCCATGGAGCATTCTAGGAAAGCTGTGATGGTAGGGACAGCACCTCCCAAGAAAGAGAGCAATCATGTGGCAGCTCCCCCTCTTCAACAGCTTCTCCCTAAAATCCAGTAACAGCTCGTTAGCAGTTTCATCTGCTGGAGCTGCCTGGCAGAAGCAACACATCAGTGGATCTCATTGCTACCTCCACACGGCTACTTTTGCAGTGCCAGGCTCTCAGGAAATTGCCAGAGCACTGCATTCTTGGTATTCAGAGGCAGAAATACTTGCTGTTGGGAAAGATAAATCAAATCCATGGCTTGGGTTTATCTTTGCATTTGCATAGCCTCACACACAAGGAGAACTGTATAGTAGGTTCCCAGTTCAGGGTGAAGATGTGTGATTCACTTCTATGGCTCCCAAAAGCAACACTATCTTTCCTCATAGGAGGGAGCTCAGAGAATCAATCACCTTCCCAGGCAGCTATGGCTGATACAGCCATAACCAGGTCCTCAGGTTTGAAAAACTACTGAAGAAACTTCAAAAAAAGCCCCAACTACGTAGCCAATTTTTAAAAAATACATTGCCTTCTGTCTTTAAGATGGATACTTGTATTCCTTCTCGTGCTGGTTTTGGCTGGAATAGAGTTAATTTCCTCTGTAGCAGCTGGCTCAGTGCTGTGGTTTGGATTTAGGCAGAGAATAATGCTGATAACACAGGGATGGTTTAGTGGTTGCTGAGCAGTGCTTACCCTGAGTCAAGGACTTCTCAGCTTCTACTGCCCTGCCAGCAGAGGCTGGGGGTGCACGAGGACCTGGGAGGGGACACAGCCAGGACAGCTGACCCAAACAGCCAGTTTCCAGCCACAAATCAAAACTTTATTCCATCAGCCACAAGAGGTGGGTCTTTTTTCTCCACTGCTATCTGACATTTTCCCTGCAGCCATCACAAATTGACAAATATCTCGCTTTACTCGGTGTGTGTATCCGCGCTTAACTGCAGAATCGAGCATGTATGTCAATACAGCAAGAGCTGGTACTTTTTAGCTTTGAGGAATAAATTTGTCACCTTGCAAGAGCCTCCTCAGAGTGATGGATATTTATTTCATTACTGGTCACTCCGGGGTGTCATATGCCTTTGTACAAATGTTTGTAAGCAACCTGGGAATTACCTATTGATTTATGTTCCCTGTGCTAATAAATATTTGCTTTTTGCTTTTTCGGTGCATATACTGCAGTCTGTTTTAACCTCTTAGAACACTCACCCTATGAACAAATGAACTCTTAATTTCAGCTCTTGAATTTATCTTAAAAAAAACCCAAGCTGTCTTAAAAATACGGAAGGACATTTATAGCAAGCACATCTCTTGCAGTTTGGTTGACAGACTGCAATCCTTTGCATGATGGACACAGTGGATCTTTTGATTTATGCTTCACTTATCTTCACAAGGGTGGCAGGCCTAGGACTCCACTAGGGAAGAGAGAAAAATGCTGCCTTTGTACTTTTGTACCTCAGTATGACATGACCAAGCACCACCAGTATGAAATCTTACGCATTCAGTAAAAGACCCGCAAACTTCTCCACCAAGGTGCCTGCAATTGCAGGACGGAATCCCAGCTTCTCTCCCATTCCAGGTTTCCATCTGCCAGATCCATCTGGACCCTGCTCCATCACACACTGATTATCTGCATCTGGCACAGGAAAGCAGGCAGGGAGCAAATGCAGAGTACCACACTGCAGCTAGGGGAGGTGCCAGCAAGTGAGCCACTGGTTAGCGAGGCTGATACACACTGGTCCTGGCTATTCACCCATCCATCCTGTACACACACGGGGTCACAATACCCAGGGCTGAGCGGTCTCTTGCACAGTGGAAATACTGAAGACAACTTACATTAAAAGCAGCAGTTTAAACAATACCTTAATGTGGCATAAACTGATACTGTTGCCAAAAAATGCAAGCCTGCCCTCCTCTTGCCCATTTTCTTGTTCCCATCCTTGTTATTCTCCCCTCCCTTGAGCTAACGTCACAACCATTTGTGAGGTTGCCTGATCAATCAGGATATGGAACATATATGGATTAAAAATCCTCTGTTTCTTGTTAGGTTAGTTTCAACCTAATTAAATTCTGAATATAATTCAGCACATAATTCACAGCATGACAGTGCAAATTCTTATGCTGACCAGGGAAGCAAGAAACGTGTAGGTAGGAGCAGGAAGGAGAATTGCTTCTTTTAGTGGCAGCTCTGTCTTATTCTAGCTTAAAGCAATCATGGGCTAACTATTATTGTGCTCTTTCAAAGCTCATCAAGATGATTTAAGAAGACAGTGCCACCATGAGCAGTAGACCAGCCTTCCTCATCACCCCTCACAGTTCCCCACTCCCATTCTTGTTAAGAATTACTTAATATGAAGGTTAATTCTGATCAGTTCACTGATGCCACTGAAAACCACTTTCTCATATGGCTGATTTTTGGACAGACCACTGAGCTGAACCCATGCATAGACATGGTGCTGACAGCTATGGTCTAGTGGTGGCCTGGCAGTGCTGGGTTAACAGTTGAACTCCATGATCTTAAAGGTCTTTTCCGACCTAAATGATTCCATGATTGTACCTTTAGTTAGAAACCCATGTAAGACAGAAACACTTCAAATTTTCATCCTTTCTTGTAAGTTTTCTTATTCTCCTTTCAATAGAGCTAAACCCCTAACTTTTAAAGTAATCAAAGAGCTAAACATGTTCCTTACAGTCTTACCAGCTCTACTCAAAACACCAGGACCCTGCACTCAGGCCAACCACTATTTGTACCCAGGCCCTAAAGGAGGGCACTGGACCATCTTTTTATCTCCAATGCTTGTATCAGTTTCCCTGTCATTTCCATCCTTATTGGCCCAGCTCTTGGAAGGAAAATGGATGTCAACCTACTGCCCAGTCAATTTACAATAATCTTCCTGTGCAAATTCAGAAGTGGTGCTTTGGTATCATACAGGCTGTACACCACTGTGGGTTTTAGGTGTAGAGGATGAGCTGTGCCACACTGTAAATTGAGTGAACTGAGCAGCCGTTGTTTGAACTTGAGAAACTGAAGATTCAAACCACATGACAAAAAAAAAACCAAAAAAAAAAAGTAAAACAAAACAAGAAGTTTTAGTCATATTACAGCACAAAGGAAACACATGGAACTAATGTCTTTTTGACATGTCTTTTCCCCCAGTAGCTTGATGTTTCAGCAGCAATTCTACATGCTCAACTAAACCGTATTTTACATGTAGAATCATCTTGTGCACAGCATATGAAAACATCCATTAATATGAACAAAACAGATAACAGCAGTTCTCAGTACTCTTCACATACAGATACTTGCTGTCTTCATGATATTGCAATTGCAAGTCTATTTCTGCCAGATGGACTGTGAAAATCAATAGCAAACTCCATTTGCTAAATAACACTTGCAAGCTCTGACTTGGCTAAGGAAATCTGGACTCAGGTGGTTTGTACAAAACCAGCAGCTAGAGTTCAGTGGAAGTTCTTACCCTTTCCATGTGGTCACTAGTGGGCAGCTGTGAAAGACCAAAGTGATTCTGACATCAGAATCTGAACTTGCACCTGTGTACAAAAAAAAAATTGAGATTTAACCAGCAGGCAAAAAGTTTTTCCCTAAATAAATGGCTAGAAATAATTCAAGTACACTTGGTAATTGTGCTGCTGCAGACACAGTCTTCTGAATGAATGAACCCAACCTGAGATACAACCATTAAAAACAATTCAGTTTTATTTTTTCTGGAACCATTGTGTTTGGTGATGTTTGTGTTTGGTCTAACTCTCTCACAGAGCTGTTACAAGGCTAAAACCAGGTCTACCCTCAATATTTTTGGTTAGTTTATGAGTTGGGTAATAAAACAGCCTGGGGGTTCCAACTGACAGCGACTAGAAAAAGACCCTGGTGCAGATCAAATCATTTCAGAAAAATACGTGTTTTGCCGTAACAGCCAGGCCTGTCTTTCACCTACAGCTTTTGTGGAATTCCTTATGCCAGGGTATTCCTTAAAAAGTCCAAATACGGCAACAAGTCATTTTGGCACAAATAATTTTTCCTTTGGGAAACTGGTTAAAGCAGTACCGGGCAGCATCAGGGGCCTCTTCATTAATGCGATTGGGATCACAGCACCTTTACCAGTGCCGCTACAATCTCTTTATTGTAGACAAAGAGACAGAAGTGAGCAAATTAACGTCTGTAATAAACTTCTGAGCAAAGAGGTGCTCAAATTAACTCTTCAGTAAAGAATGCAAGGCTGCTTGTGAGGCCTTAGCATGGTGGCATGATAGCTAGGGCAGGCTCTCAAATTCTCCACGAGGAAGGGATGAGGGTTAACTTTCTCTGGAAGGCTATTGTCCTCACTGATGCTGCAAAACCAGAGCGGCAGCAAGTAGAAGTTGGACTCTTCTCGCAAGGTACAAGCAACAGGACAAGAGGAAACCACCTCCAGTTGTGCCAGTGGAAGTTTACGTTGGACCCGAGGAACAATTTCTTCCCTGAAAGGCCTCCCAGGCTGCCCAGGAGTGGATCACCCCAAGCTGTGGAGCTGTGGTGCTGAGGGACAGGGGGCAGTGGTGCCCTGGCACTGCTGGGTTGGACTCGATCTTAAAGGCCTTCCAACCCAACCGGCTCTGTGATTTTATTGTGTCTCTATTTTAAAGTCCGAGGATGAAAGCGGCAGGGAAAGCGCCCCGAGAAGGGGCACCGTGCCACCGCCACCCAGGGCAAGAGCTCGCCCAAGGCCCGCGAGAGGCGGGCAGCGAGGACAGGCGGGAGCAGGCGGCCCCAAGAGCCGCGCCGGGGGCTCCTCAGGGGAGCCGAGCCGGGAAGGGGCCGAGGGAGCAGCCCCAGGGCGGGCACCGCCGCTCCCCGGGAAACGCCGCGGGAGCCCGGCCGCGTCCTGCACCTATCGCGCTGCTCCCTGCCTGGGCTGCTCCCGGCTCGCTCCTCCCGGGAGGCAGAGTCCGGGGGCTTCTCGTCACGGGAGACCGAGGCCGGCAGAGAGACAGCGGCACCCTCAGGGGCAGGTGGCGCGTCTCAGGGCAGCCTTCCTCCCCTCCCAGCGCGGGTGGCCCGGAAGGGAAGCCCTGCTGCTGTTGCTGCTCCTCCTCCTTCTCAGCCAGCTCCCAGGTACCAGCATCCACCTCCGCACCTCCCTCTCCGCTGCCTGCCGCGGCTCCGCTCCACCTGTAGCGCGCCCGCGGGGCGGGTAGAAGGCGAGTCCCCCCCCACCGCCCGCCCGCCTCCCTCCTCCCGCCCGGCCGGGGCACGGCCGCCGCTTCCTCCCGCTCCGCAGCCGTACGGCCGCGGCCCTGACGTAGTTTCCTTCCAACATGGCGAGGGCAGGTTGTTGCTGCAGCCCTCTCCGCTGCCGCTGCTGCCGCCGCCGCTGCTGCCACCGCCGCCGCCGCTGCTAATGGAGGCGGGTGCCGGCCGGGGGCGGCTCGCGGACTGAGCGCGTCGCGGGCGCCGTCCGCGCACACACGCAGCGAGGGCTGGGGGGGAAGGAGAAGGAAGGAGAAGGCTTCGTCCTCCCTCCCGCAGCCGCCGGGGTTGGCTCTCGACGCCGCCGGGGCCCATCCCCCTGTCCCCTCGGGGGGAGCCGCGGAGCGGGCGTCGGGACGCCGCGGCCCTCCCTCGGAGGGAGCCCTTCCCCCGCGCCTGCCGCGGCCCGGCCCCGCGGCCTCTCCGCCTGCCCCGGCCCCTCGCAGCCCTCCCCCGGTGGGAGCGGCCGGTGCCCCGCTCTCCCTTCCCTCCCCATCCCTCCTCCTCCTCTCCCGGCTCGATCGTGCCCATGTATGAAGGGAAGAAGACGAAAAACATGTTCCTGACCCGGGCCCTGGAGAAGATCCTGGCCGACAAGGAGGTGAAGAAGGCGCATCACTCCCAGCTGCGCAAAGCCTGCGAGGTGGCTCTAGGTGAGGCGCAGCCCGGGGCGGGAAGGGGTGGCCGGCGGAGGATACCCCGGGGGCGGCGCGGGGTCGGTGTGCGCTCTGCAGCCCCTCTCCCTATCGCCTGGTGCCTGTCGGTGTTGCAGGGAGGAAGAAGAGGCGCTTTGGGGCCTCTCTGGGGAAATGAGGCGACCCGGAGGGGAAGGGCGGGGGGAGGTGGGGCTGCGGGCCGAGCCGCGGCACAGGTGTGGGGCTGTAGCGGGGGAGGGTCTGTGGTGGTCGGCGAGACTCGGGCTGGGTGCGCAGGGCGGCCGAGGCCTGCGGGGGTCGCGCCGCGAGGCCCTCCGGCGGTGCGCGTGCCCCCGGGCCGAGGAGGGGAGCGGAGCTGCGGGCCTGGCCGAGCGCGGCCCCTCCGCCCCCGACAGCGGCGGTGAGGGCGCTGCGGCGCCCGGCGGGCTCTTCTCCTCCTCCTTCCTCCTCCTCCCGGCTCGCAGGATGAATAGGCAGGGAGACGGAGCCGCCGAGCTGAGCCGAGCTGACCTGGAAGCAGACGGCCGGCGGGGAGGGAGCAGGTGACAGGCAGCGGTGAGGGGGAGGAAGCGGGGGTGGCGGAAAGCGAGAGACAATGACACCAGGCCCCGTCTGGAGCCGGTGGCCCTTCGGAGCCGGGACGCTGCCCTCGGCGGAGCAGGATTAGGAGGGGAGAGGGTGGGCCGGGAGGTGTGCGAGGCCGTGCCCTTGCTGATGGGCAGCGGGGGTTCCCGTGGAGGCGCGGGGGCCGGGCAGGGCCGGGCAGGGCCGAGCAGGGCTGCTGGGCCGGTGCTGCAGCGCTGTCAACACCGCCTCGTCCAGAAGCGTGAGGGGAGTGCGGCCCGGGCAGCACGGGGTGTACCTGCGCCTGCAGGAACCGCCGGTGTAAACGGACAGCTTGGGCTGGACAGCTCTGGCGGGAGGAGTACAGGCAGGGTTGGAACCAATGTGATGAAATATCGACGTATTTACTTCAGGAGGAAGGCTGCTTTTTTGAAATAATACGTGGGTTACATCCCTCCCGTTCTTGTGCAATTGTTTGTGGGTTTGGAGATAATTATCTTGATTTTGTACAGTAATAGCGTCTGTTTAAATGGATTTGTTCAAAGAGATAGTATTAAACTGAAACTTGCTTGTCTTAAAAGCAAATATAAGTAATTTCAAGCTGTTCTTCTGTCATTGTACTAATTTGTCTTTCATAATACTTGCTGGTTTTTTTTTCAACGAACAAAACACAAACCATTTCTTATTTTCTTTGTCTGTGAAAGACCCTGACAAATGGAGGAGGAGAAATGGCAGTAGTTCAACTATTTATTTCTTAGTAGTTCACAGAGATTGGGAAAGGTTTTTTCTTGCATTTTTCATTTATCACCAAAATTATTAATGACAATCATCTGATTTAGGCAGATGGGATTAAACTGCTGACTCTTCCGCCTTTCTGTTGACTTTAGACTGCATATTCAAGTTAAAAAGAAAATAGAGAAACGTTTTCTCATTGTTAAACTGAATTTATATCCATCCCATGTGTCATCCATAGAATTAGACACTGGTATTAATCCTGGGTTTCTTTCTCTTTCAATAGCTTTATCTGTAGTAAGTATCCTCCAGATCGCTCCAAGCCTGGCTCCATTGTGTTAGACAGATTACAAAGCAAGCCCTCTAGAATGTGCAGTCTGCATCTTTTATCTTGTAAACTGATGTGTGTGAGGAGACCCCCAAGCACACATCCCAGTAATTTCTGTGCTACAGCTCTACTCAAACCTTCTGCAGTGGAGCTGATTGGATGATTTGGGCTTAAGTAGGAAAGCAGCACAGTGTGTGGGTATAAAAGCCAGTGGAGCAGGTAAAAAGAAGAAATAAAAGAGCGCGTGTGTTAGCTGATGTACAGAGAAGAGCTTCATGTGCTTGAAAAATGCCAGCTGTGGTGTTAATTGTTAATTACTGAAATCCATGGGTTTAGGTTGTGGCACAAGGAAACAGAGTCGGTGATTGTAACCGTCTGGTGTTGTGTGCGATAGACTCCTCATTCAAAAGCTGCAGTGTGTAACTCCTGAACAGAGCAGTGCTCGTGTCTAACTGTAAAAAGCTGTTCAGAGAAAAGTAAATACCCTCCTAACCTCACGTGTGGGGCAGCCGGGTGTTAAAGCTGAGCTGTGATTTTCACAGTGCAGTTGGAAATAGGATGCACGTGTTGCGCTCTCTCCACCTAGCTCTTCATCTGCTGGAGAGTACTCTTCCCCTGCACGCTGCTTTGCCACCCTACACAAGGAGCACAGGCTTCTTATTCCTGAGAAACCGCTTTATTTTAGAGAGTGACAGCGTTAAGGATAGAACATTAGTGAAATAGTAATTTAGAGTTAAGTTCACTTTGGAGGCAACTCTGGCAAAGTCTTAACTATAAAGTTGTATTGGATTTTAAAAAGTGGTTGTTAAATAAAATAGCTTTTAAAGATCATGGCAGTAGTAACACATCCTCAAATATTCTATTGACTAATATTCACTGAAATTATCTGATGTAATACAAAACTGCCATTAAGATCTTTTTTCCAGCTGCATGACTCTAGTAAAATGTTGCTTAGTATTAGTATATCAAATATTTTAACTAGGAGTTGTTACTAATCCAGACTCTGTTTCATTTTTTGAAATGTTTTAATTTTTTGTTTGTTTTCTAAACCGGCTGTTTACATAGGTTTACTGTTCATGTGAGGTGAGCTGCTATTGAAGCATTTCAGAAACGAGCAAGCAATGACCAGAAATAGGGTGTTCCTGTGCTCGAGGCAAACAAACCTCTGCTTTTTTAGGCTGAGGTTGACAAGCAGCATTTTACCAATCTTTAAGAATATGCTTTTGTCATTTAAAATCCCTGTGTATTTTGCTATAAACCCGTGCTGTCGCATTCCATTAAGATTATACTTCCTTCTAATTTTGATTTGTGCATTCTGAAGGAGGAAAACCCCACAACATTCCTGCTGTAAGGGCTCAGGTGAGGGCCTTCTAGTGTGACCATTTTTCTGGGCTATTAGAAGATAAGCAAACAAAATATCACTGAAGTATTGCAACTTGAATTATAGATGGTTTTCTATTAACAGGCACAAAATTAAGCCTGATACTTGCATCCCAAATCTGGTGACTCACCAGGTTGTGTCTGGATTAATACAGAATGGTTGGCTCCGAGTTTAATGTGTTTTTTTCATGTAACATTTTCCTCTTTGAAAGACATTCCTGGTATGTAAAAAATGTAGCATTTCTTTTTCTAGCCACCTAATGAAATGCAGCTAATTGAGAACTTCATGTTGTTTACTTGCATAGCAGGTACTCTTAAGGGAAGGAATTGAGTTTACCTTTAAAGCTGCTGGCTTGCAGAAAGCATCATGAAGCAAGCTGCCAGCAGGACTGGATTTAGAGGTTCCCTTCCCAGTCAGTTCCTTGCAGTGCTGTTTCTGTATTGGTTTTCAGTTCTATTACAGTGTAGGAAACTTCACAGTAAACATACTGCATTATCTACGGTCCATAAATGGTCTTGGGGGAAAAAAAAATTATTTCTCAGCTGAATGTAAAATTTTTAATAGACTGAAGAGAAAACTGGTAGTGCTTCGTGTCAGAATCCGGGGTGTGGGTTTGTCTGCCTGGAGAGGTGGTTTATAGATGGACCAAGCTGAGTAAACCAGAGTTCCTTCCTGATCTTTCGTCAGAATTCATTGTCCTTTCTTAGAAGCTAAAGCCCTGAATTTTTGGAGTCTTTCCTATGCTGAATACGGAGAGATAGGGATGGTGCCGCTGTCTGCGCGTGCTATAGGCATTGATTTGCACAATGCACGTGTCACTGCTGTCAGAACTTGGAGTTGTAATTGTTCTTCTGAAATACTTTGAAGGAAGCAAGCAGGACTTTTTGCTAGTACAAACCAAGATGTGTATTATTAATACCAAAAAAACCCCAAACCCGCTAAAAGTTGCAGCAGCCTTTCTCTCCTCTGGCTTTGCTGAGCTTGGGCTTTACCTGGCAGGGTTCCAGTGTGCTTACGGTCTCGTCTGATTTCACAGAGACTGGAAACTTGGCCTGCTAACAGTAAGGTTTGGGTGGCCCCATGTTGTCTTCTGCATTTGAGGTGCCATGTATCTGGTATTTATGGGGCTGGTTTAAGAGAAGTTGTGCATGGTGGGAATTGTTATGGTTTCCAGTGGAAGCAGCTCTTGGCTGTGCAGAATGGCACTGGTGGTGAGCTTTCATCTCCCTTGAGGACGGCCACGGTTGGCACAGTGCACATAAAAACACTTCTGTAGAAAACAAAGTAGAGTGTATTTGGCTTGGAAAGATGATAATGGCAAATGAGTATCAAATACTTGCTTTTTGTCTTGAAAGGAAAAAGAAATGGTGTTTGTTTTAGGTGGAACTTTGACTTTATCCTGAAATAAGTCCTCAGTTAAAGCCTTTGATGTTTGGAAAGTGTTAACATTGATTTTCAGTATCTTTTAAAATTTAATCTTAAATGATTTCAACACATCTTTGTGACACAGGGCAGCTTTTAAACACCTCTGTTCTGCTGCGGCTTCAGCACTGGAATGTTGACGCTTAAGATGAAAAGTTGTTGCCTTGCGACCAGAGTGCATCTATTCCTTGTAATGAAATATCTTTACTGTTTTGTGGGGTTTTGTTCTAGCTGATCTTTCCCTCTAGCCTCTTCCAGTATATTATTCCTGTAATTGTCATCTTTCCTGTTCTTCCCTGAGTTCTTGTCTCTGGTTAAACACTGTGAGATCGTTTCCTGGCTGACAACAGCATCCATTCTTGTGCGTCTTCTTCACATAGGATTGCAAAAACCAATTAGGCCGTTCACCTCAGCCATACATTCCAGACCTTTTCTGGACTTCTTCCGAGCTGGTATTTGGGGATACGTAGTTAAACACACGGCCTTGTTTAGTTGTCAGGAACAACTCTCACGGGGGTGTGTAGAGAGAGCAGCAGCAGCCAGTGGTGTCCTACTCAGTTGCTCTTCCCTGTTCTTGACCAAACTCCCAGCTGAAATCAAGGACTCACGGAGAGAGGAGGGGGAGGAGGCCTTGTCTTCTTTCGGGGCACCTACCTGTCAGTTGGGGTTTTTCATTGGTGTTGGTATTTTTATCAAGGTGCTGATTAGTTAGTACTTTAAAATAAGCAACTGCTGGCAGTTGCCTGGGGAGCAAGACCAACAAACTTGTGCATGACTCTTCTTCAATCCCGCCACAGCCAGCAGTAGAGGAGTGACTCGGATAGGCAGGAGGAAGGGAGCTCCATGCCTTCTGCATCCAGCCAGGGAGCTTCCCTGGGTGATGTGTAAAGTGGTGGTTTGCTGGGAGGAAGTACTGCTGTCTGTGACAGACAGCTACTGTCAGTGGAGCACCAGAGGCTGCAGTGACCGGGGAAATGCGCAGCTCTGCAGGTTTTGAGGAAGGAGGGAGGTGTCAAGGAAATAGAACCGAGTAAGAAGCTTGATAATTTTTATGTTAGAGGAGGCAAAAATCTGTTGTCTGTATCTTAAGGCAAAAAATACGTGATCTAGCTGTGTGTCTGATGGGCACAGACCAGGGTGGAGAGCTGACACTTACTGTCATGTCCTGCCCGTGAGCAGGAAGAAGCTATAGGTTACTGTTAGGAAAATCAGACCTTTAAGATCAATCACATATGTACAAAAAGTGTCCAGACAACCAGGGAAAACATATAATATTTCAGTGTGATTTTCTAGAAAGGTAACATTGTACAAGGACAATCAAACAAACGGTAGCTGGTGTGGTTTGTTTCTATGAAAAACACCTGGTGTCAGAACTTAAAGTCAAGAAAAAAACCAAAACCACAAAACCACAACAAAAAAACCCCCAGAGTATATATTTTGTAGATATCTTAATGGAATGCAGGGGAGTATTAAACAAAAATACTTGTTTTGAGGGATAAAGTAGATGCTACTTGTTATATGGTACTTCTCATTTTGAGTACACGTATAAAAGATCTGCTAAAAATAGGCCTGTCCTGTCCCCAGAGTTTGAAATACCTGGCAGAATTCCCTTATTTCTAATCAATTTTAGGACACTGAGAAAATTGTAGAGGACTGGAAGACATCTGCTGCTGTGCCAATGTTGTTAGGAGGATGAATAGGGTGACCTAGGTAATGACTCGTGTATTGGCCTAATGGGGAGCCCGGCCAAGGTACTGGAGTAGCTGATGCATGATGTGAGTGAGAACAAAAATGCCAGTCAGCAAGGACTGGAGAGAGAGTTGTTTTGTTGTTTGTCTTTTGGTTGTTTTTTATTTTGTTTGTTTGTTATTTTTCTTTAATTTGAAGTTGTACATTCTAGTTTTCAGTGTGGATGTATTAGTAGTAGAGGTTTTAAGTGGGAAGCAGGAGCTTTTAAAAGAACTTGGAAGGAACCAGAGCTCTCAGTATGGTACTGTAGCCAAGAGCAGCTTGAAGTTGGGATAGGGCATGTGGGGGTTATACTGACGCTGGACCTGGTGCAGTTTGCAGAGTGATGTTACCCCTGGTTTCAGCAGGGAGGGGGTTTATTATCAGCCAGACGTGCTTGAAGAAGCACCCAAATCAAGAGAATGAAAAACTTAGCACAGAGATCACCTCCTCCTGTTTAGGCACGAGGAGGAAAGCAGTGGG
Source organism: Todiramphus chloris collaris (assembly GCA_025345505.1). Taxonomy (NCBI): domain Eukaryota; kingdom Metazoa; phylum Chordata; class Aves; order Coraciiformes; family Alcedinidae; genus Todiramphus; species Todiramphus chloris. Next base: position 12,486,998 of record JANVCC010000261.1, on the reverse strand, counting down.
CTGGGTTTGTTCTCTGCTGTTGCAAGTCTTCGTATCACTCGTTTTTTTCCAAAAATGTGTTTTTATTGGAGCAGAAATTGTTTCAGAGATGTCTTACATCTGGCTGTGCTTTTCAGGAGTATGTCAAAGGCAGTCACAATGGATGCTTCCTCTTAAGCTGCAAAGAGGATGATTCAATTCTGGAAATGCCTTTCTCTTTAATACAAAGTCACACTTGATTTTATGGGAATTTTAAGTGAAACTCTGCTTATACTTTTAAACATTGTACCAAGGAGCTTGTGTACCTGGCGTGTTGTGAAAGTGCTGTTTGTGTATGAAACCCCAAAATAATAAATAGAGCTTTCATTTTGAGAGGGAATTTCACTTCTGCCTTGTTCCCCTGGACACTGATTTTTTTTTTTTTTTTTTTGCTTCTTCAGGAATGATAAATCACGGAAACTTCCCGAACCGAGGGATCATTGCTGCATTCTGTGGTGTTTATGTTCTGAAGGGGCTGCTTGTGGCTTTTCTTGAAGCTGTGCTCGAGTGTACGCGTGCTGGTGGAGGATCCCAGAGCAGCACTGTGTTTGGTGGCAGCATTTGATTAGATTCCCAAAATACCTTTCTGCTCAATTGGTTTAATCTCTTTTTTCCCCCCCGCCTGTGTTTTGTTGTTTGGTTTTGTTTTTCATATGTTTTTCATATTTTTTTAGCTTTAACAATTTTTTCAGGCAGATTTTAAACTAAAAAGACAAATCCAGCCCTGACGAGGAGATTTACACTTGGCCAAAGCAGTGGGCAGTAGGTCCGGTCCCCTTGGCTGCCTGTTTCACCAGCTCACCAGTTCTGGGTTTCGCAGCTGCATACAGATTCACTGCGTGCGCTGTCTTCAGCGCTGGCTGCTCGAATAATCTGAGCAGCTTTTGTAATGTTATTCCTTCTTTTCATTGAGAAATAAAAGTATAATTAGCTTTGTAAATATTTCATGTCGAGCTTTTAGTCAGGGCTGGATACAGGGATGTTTTTACTGTGTTGGGTCTTTACTTGACATGAATGTGGGACTCGTGAGCGTGGGTATGTGTTGCAGTTAATTGTCAGGAATGCTGGAATGGCCAGTGTGCTTCAGCATCACAGTCTGCAGCTTTGCAGCTTGGGACAAACTGGGAGAAGGTATTTTTAGACTTTCAAATTGAGATAAAATGCTGGGGCTCGCTGAAGATGTTGAAGAGTATTTTATAGTACAAGGCTCAGCGGTTGAATAATATGAGGTACTTACAAAGTTTCAAATCTGTAAATCACATGTAAGTTGTGTGGCACTGCTTTGATTTCTTTGGTAGCTTCCCATCATGTTTTCATTTTAGAACTGTGCTGGGAATTAACAGAGATGCACTTGCACAAAACACGGTGCTTTTAGTGCAGGTAAGAAGCGTAAACTACCGGGAGTGTCCTGCTGCCCGAGGATGGCTTTGGGAAGGTGTGGTTCTGCTGTCTGTAAAGCCAAGGCTCCCTGCCTGCTGGCAGGTTGTAGCCCTGTGTGTAAAGGTCTGGGCGTAGCTGCTGCGTGGACCGAGGGTACGGCAGCTGGTGTGAAATCACAACTCAGGAGAGCCGGGAAACACAGAGCCTGGCCTCGGCTTGCTTCATTTAGCTAATGGCCTGTGACATCTGCAGGAATGCTGCACTGGGCCTTGTGCAGCCTATCAGAAAGTGGGTAGGAATAAATTAACCTCTGTTTTCATTATCCTGAAATGGAAGCAGAGCTTTATAACTGCTGTAAGTAAAATTGCTCCAATAGGACAGTTGCATTTGCATAGAGCTTTGGAAGCTGGATGAAGACTGCCTAAGTGCCTGAGAAGTATGATTAACATTTTCTTCACCTGCAGTGAAATGAGATGCTTGGATGTTTTCCACTTGTGATTTTAAGACATGACACTTTATTTTGTGTGATTATGTGTGCATAATTATGCATATAAATAGATCTTCAATGCTTGCAAATTTTGCTGTAAAGGGAAATAATTTTCTTCTTTGAAATTGTCTCTTAACACTGTAGGAAAAACAGACTGACATGGTTAGTGGTTTGGAGAAGCCTTAGGTTAGTGTCTGAGATGCAGAAAGGAAGAGAAGAGGGGCTAAGTTTGACCTTCTTCCTTGAGTCTTACTTTGTATTCTTGAGCTCAAGACAAAACCCCGTGTTGGCATTATGACCGCTGCCTTCAGCACTGCAGGTAAAACAGTACTCGGGCCCTTCCTCGCTCGCCTTCTTTTCCCATGGAAGCAGCAGCTGCTGCTTGGTTCCTCTCCTGGCCTTCCAGTGACAAACTTCAGGATGGCACTAAGGCACTTCTCAGCTCTACCCTTTGGTGATTTTATTTTACACTTCTGTGTGGGAGTTCTCTTTTAATACCAACCCTCACCCTCCAGACCAAAAATCTCCTTTCTGCCGCCCAGCGCTGCTCTGTGAAACTGCTCAGGAGGGCGGGCTGGGTCAGGGTGAAGTGGAAAGGAAGGGGTTTAAATTTCTTCTTTAGACAACAATAAAGTAAAACTTTGTTTTTAAAACAAAGGTAGAGACTCGGAATTCTGCTATTCATTGCTAATACCTATAAACCTTAGAGGATGTGCGGAACCGCCGTGGTTTCTTTTCCTATACAGCTGATGCGGGCAGCAGTACATGCACTTGGGATGCACAACGCTAACACGTGGAAAAGGTTTCTGACTCTGACCTCCGTAGTGGTAGATAAGGCCAAACAGTTTTATATACCTATAGATTAAATAAAATTAGTAATAATTATAATAAAAGCCTCGAATAGCACAGATGAGGTGTATTAGATACCCAGTGAGCACTGGATGGTGATGGTAGATGTTTGCATTTGATCACAAATAGATTGCCAGAAATAAACAGAAAGACAGTTGTGCACTGGCTTCTGAAATACGAAGAAACTTACATTATTTTGATAAAACCAAATAGTTGGAAAGACCAAATATCCTTTTATAACAGCAGAGGTGATTTTGAAAGCTCTTTGACTGTTGTAGCTTATAGCAGCATTTATTTAATCGTATGTCCTAACATGCTCTTAAAGAACAAGTAGGAGGGGCACAATATCGGAGCAGCAGAAACTGTAGGTAACTCCTGTTAAATACCAGTTGTGTGTGTGTATAAATACATATACAAACCATTTCTGTGGTCAGTGCAAGCACATTTTTTCATAATAGTTTATTATGAACTCAGTATCTTGACCTATAGTACTCTCATTCTTACTTGTGTTCAAACTTCTCGGTCTGAGCTGCTTCCTGTGTCAGAATCTAATGAAGAAATCAGGACTTTAATAACTGTGTGATGGCTTTGAAAGCTTCATTCGAAAGGCCTCACATCAGGACTTCTGGTTTAAAGTTTCAGCTCTCTGTTACAAATACAAATTTTTGTTTGAGTGAAAATCACAAAGTTGATGTGGTAGTAACCTTTTTAGGAGGGCATACTGCAGACATATAAATAAGCTTAAGTCCATACCTTTTTTGTTATCCATTTATTTTCTTACTCTGACAAATGTAGTTTGCTGAACTTTATAGACAATCATTACATTGCAGTCTCCTGGCTATCTTCTTGTATCTGGAAAAGAAGATGATTTTCTTAAGATTCAGATCTATAGAAAGAGCAAAGTGGCATAGTGGTTTTTTTTTTTTTTAATTAGAAGGTTACCAGTAGTATAATTAATGTGACCTTTAAAGTTTTAGTGCTTGAGATGGGTGAGAGTCTTGCAGTGTCACGTGGTTTTGCATCTTGTTTTTTCATCCCTACTGGCAGATGGCTTTTGAAGTTGCTGCAGTGACCAGGCTATTTAATGGGAATCTGGTTGGTTTTTTTTTTGCAGTGACCAGACTATTTAATGGGAATCTGGTTGGGGTTTTTTTTGCCATTTCTCAAGGTATTGTGAACTTACAAGGGTCTTGTGTTCAAGTCTGAAATAAAATTTAGTCATTTCTAACTTCTAAATTGCCTTTTAAACTGGTCGTTTCCAACAGGACAAAATCTAATTGTCATCAGATATCTGCAGCAAGGATGGAGGTTAAAAATAAAATGCAGATTTTTCCCATATTACAAAGGGATCTTTTAATTTGACTCTTGGCTGTTCCTAGACCTTCACGCTGCACAAGAGCTTATTGTCCTTGGTTTATCTAGTCTTTGACAATTCACAGTGCTGGTGGCTTAGCAAAAAGGTATATGAAACCTCCTTATAGGCACTGGAAATTTTACAGCAAATGATTGCCCCTGTTGTCAGGACAATAATTAAAAAGCACGAAGGTTCCCTCTTTGCAGAATGTGAGAAGGGAATTGCTTACATAGTTTGATCAGTTTTAACTCTGGACTTTATTAAAAAAAAATATATATTCTAGCAGTCATAATGAACATCTGCTTTGGGATAAATATACTCACATGCCTGGCTTAGAATAATCATCATGATATGCTAGGATGTGTTTCATTTCATGTAGCCTGTTGTGCATGTGTCACACGTGTCCAGTGCGTGCTGGTGTTCCCGGAGGGGCCAGCAGAGGGGTGATTGCTTCGCTTACCTGCAGTAAACTGGGAGACTCGGGTGCCTTCCCGCTGTGGAACAGCAGCTTGTAGTGGCTGGCTGCACGTTTCAAAATATGGAATGAGGATGTGTCATCGTTGCTGTGCATGTGTGCTTACTCCTGGGGAAAAGCTTGTAAGAAAAACTAGCAGTGATAGAAGGAGCACGTTACATGACCAAATAACCCCAGAGAGGTGGGCTGTGTGAGGAGCGGACGCGGAGCTTTTGTTCAGGGTGCCAAATGATCCAGAAGCGAGACTGAGGAACATAGTGACAGTCTTGTTCTGCAGCAGCCCCTCCTTGCCAGAACAAATACAAAGCACTAGTAAAACATTTATTTCAGTCGTCAGTTGTCACTAAGCAAGCGAACGAGATAGTAGAACATAGTTGAAAGTAACAGGGAAGTCTCATAAAATAGTTTCATCAATAGGTAGCTGTGTCAAAACCAAACGTACGCTTCTTACCTGTGGGAGCCAGGAGTCTGTGCGACCAGCCAGCTGAAACACCCTGTTTGCACGGGAGGCTGATACCGGAACAGGCCGGGAATGAGGAGGGATGTAATCTCTGGGGGAAAAGTCTTCATTCCATAGTATTAATTACCTGGGTATGAATGTTTAATTTGCTGTACTTTACAGAAAGCTTAGTCATGTCAGGTAAATAAATCAACTGTGTTGACAGATAACATTCAATTAGGATGTATTGAGCAGCTCTTGAGTCCTTGAGCACAACCCAGGAACTGGTTTAAGATGTAGCAGCTGAAGACCTGGTCTGCAATAGCATTTGCAGCAGTACATGCTCAAACATACACCAAAATACACTCAAATTCTGCTTGCTAGTAATCAGAAAGACTCATCAAAGCACATATTTTTTAGTTCAGAAAGAGGACACAGCATCGAGGGCATTTTTGAAGGGAGCAAAATGCTTCAAGCTAACCTGGTGAGTCTTTGTTAGGTGTTAACACTCAGAATTACACAGCAGCTATTGATAAAAGATCATGAAAAGCCTGTGATAGAGGTTGGAACCAAGAGCAGAGACTGAAACACATAGGTTAACATAGGTTGGACCAGATGATCCTTGATCCTTTCCAGCCTGGTGTTCTGTGGTTCTGTGATAGTGCAGAAGCACTTGGGGAAAACCAGGGGGCAGATGGATGGTAAAGGGAGTTTGTCAGGTTGTGAGTGGCACAGCCATGAAGAGCGAGTACCTGTCTGTAATCGCTGGTAATGCAGATCCAGATATCCTGTAAGGAACTCAGTTTATGTAAAGCACAGCAAAGCAAAAGTATTCTTTCTTGCAGCTTGTAATTACAGTGATCCCAAAAGTCTAAACAGTTGAAAAAGCGATTAGATGAAAGTTTAGCAGGATTTGTCAAACCTGGGTGCTGGTAGGAGGGGACTCCTGCAGCGTTCTTGCCCTGCTTTTATCATCTGCATTTACTTAAGCGTATACTGTTGGCCACTGCTGGAAGCAGAATACAGGTTAGATACCAAAAGTGTTAGGAAAAACTGCCATTCTTGTATCTTTGTTGTCCAACCCAGACGGTGTGTTTATGTTTGATTTCTGGATTTAGTCCCTGGTTCTCAAAGTTGACGTGAACTGCATTTAAAAATCTGGGACAGGGATACTCCGTTTTTGTTTGCGTCTTTGGATGCTGAGCTGCTTATGTATTTCATGAGACATTCCTTGTCTGTCAAGCTTGATTAGTTGCCTTCATGCCTCTTGTTTGAAATTTATTTTCATTTAGTTCCATTATGTCTGCAGTCTGTGGTGAAAAAGCTTTTTAGCTGGTAGTGCAAAAGTTCAAAAATGTTTATGCTAAATTATCTCTGGCTTGGGTTTTTATGTGTTAAAACGCGTGTTTAACTACAAAGGAAAAAGCAATTTGCTTTCTTAACTGAGTGCACTAGAGCTACTGAATGCAAATCCCTGTCTTATGACATGAAACGATGATTGAAATACTGGTTTTCTGGGGATGGCATCGTGGACTGAGGATACACTGGTTCTGCGTGTCGGTGTAAAAAGCTGCGTTGTCTCCAAGGGAGGAAGAGCAGAATGCTTGTACAGCACGAGAGCCAGACTGCCGCAAGATGCGCTGCGGCTTGCTCTTCCACTTTCTGTTTGGTTAGGCCTTAAAACTTTGATTTGTAAATAAGCCAAGTGCATAAGTGAAAATATAGTAGTCATTTTTTCTTGGAGTTTCTGTCAGAATTGATGTAAACACAGCGCTTCATGTTTACAACTGTGATAGTGTTGTTAAATAGGGGAGTAGCGGTGCTGCGGAGAAGTTGGGAAACTGGCTTTGTGACTTGCACTGCCAGCGTTCCTTGGACACTTAACAGACTGGTTCCTCTGAAGCCTTTTGTTCATCACGTTGTGCGGCGGGGAGCGAATGCTGGAGAGATGTGTAGCAGGAGGCTTTGAGGGTGCACAGTCCAGTGACAGTCCGGTTGCACAGGCCCCGCGGAGGGCAGGGGTCGGGGGGCAGCCCCGCGCAGCAGCGGGGTGGTTCCGGGGGAGCAGACCCCGCCGTGGCTCCCGCTGCTCGCGGCCCAGGTGTCGCCAGCGGTGAGGAACGGGCAGCCGCACGGCGCAGACGTCTCTCCGAGGGGGTGGATGTGGTGGAAGAATCCAGCGGCTGTATTGCAGAGGGGGGGGATCGTGGTTTTACTGCCAGATCTGTAATTTTTTTCCTTCGAGCTGCTCATGTTGGCTTGCTTTGAACTTAAAGGGCAGACTTAAAGATGATCTTCAGAGAGAGGCTCATTGTGTCCTTTCAGATGAGTTGCAAGTGGCAGGATTTTGTTCTGGATATATTTAATTTCAGACATGCTCTTTCAGACAGATGGAAATGATTGGATTGAAAATGCTTTCCCTGTTCCGAATGTAATTTTGTGTCTGCAAAATTTGTTTCTGCTTCTGTGATCTTTGTGTTTTGGCAGAAACTCACACTTTTCCAAGCAGCATATGAGGGATGTGCTTGAGTTTCTGATCTTAAAAATGAGAGAAACTGGCCTACTCTGTTGGGGCGGCCCAGCTTGACATGAAAAGGCACAACGTGCATTGCCGCAAGCTCCCTGCCTTCCTAAGGAACGATGCTGCACTTCTTTCATATCTGATAGTTTCACCAGAAATACCATACAGAATCAATTCTTTTATTCCCCTGTATTCACAAGTTTCAATTTTAACTCTTCAAAATAAAAAAAGGATCTCCGTTGTGTTTGAGTAGATAGGAGTGCTTTTTATGAAGTGTTTATCAGGGTGTCTGAAACAGCGGTAGAGCCTGCAAATGGATGGGTATCGTGACTGCAGTTTCAGTCCTGGCCTATCTTCTGATCCAGACTAAAACTTAAATGCTGGTGGTGTTTCCTGTCTTCTGCTGAATTAAAGCTTCCTCTTCAAGTTACAGACGAGGTCTAGGGAGTTAAGCTCACATTATACACGGTGATGCTGTGCGTGCGCATACACGTATTTATCTATAAAACACCTACCATTTTGGAGAGATACATAGCCTTAAATTTCTACTTCCTACTAGGAATCTGAACTGGCTGTGATACATTCAGTGCTCAAAGGGAAAAATATAAAGACCTAGATCTAAGATAATTTCTTAAAGGTCGCAGCAGAAGAAGCGAGGCTGCTTTTGAGTTCTCCAAGTTTCAGACAGCAGCGTACCAACCAAAGGCAGCGATGATCCCTGCTCTCCAGCTGAGCTGGGCAAACGGTCCCGGGCAGGGGGCAGCCTGGTTGTCTCGCAGCAATGGGTCTAGACAAACCAGAAAAGGTAGCTGTTTCAAACTGCTAAATTCTGTCATCCTTCCAAGGCTTACCTTCCCCCTTCCCCTTACATTTGACACTTAATTCAGTGAGTGGGTTCTGAACTCTTTCCAGGGGAGTTACAAGTACTTCCAGGAGCTTCACACACGGAGGGTTCTGCAGTGTTGGGTTGCAGCGATGGAGGGGATGTAAGTAGGAAGTCTCACTTCTGTAAAGAATTATGCTGATTATAATCCCTATAGTATGGAATTCGTAACTGATAATCAGTTTTCTTCACCTTGTTGTGGGTTATGTGGATGGCAGTTATGCTTCTTGGCAAGAATATTTTAAAAATAATTACTGAGGCAGAGAAGTTGCTTATTATTAGTATTTTCTCTCCAAAGACTTGCAGTGCTTTTTTTTTTTTTACTCCAACATGTTGGTATTTTCCTGAGAGACAGCTGGTAAGAACCTTTTTGTGTACTGATTTGTATCCTGTACAGCATTGCGCTCGGTTGGTAAAATTGCTTTTTCTGTTAATTACAGTTATTTTGACCTGAATAATTGTAGTATATCTTTTGATCAGACTCTTCTAGGGGGTCTGTCTTAATTTGGTGTTTTGTCCTCTCATATTCTTTAGTAAGGAAATAAATGACCTCCCTCAGCACACATTTTCATGTTTCCATGTTGAACTTCATTTTTTCTTTCTGTGATTCCACTCTCTTATAATCAACACCCCATATTTCCTCAGCAGTAGCTGCAATACTAGTGAAGTGTTTGTGGTTTGCACGATATTACAGTGTATTTAGGTAAGCAGAAGGAAACTTTACCTAAAGATAACCTAGAGGAGAGGGTCTGTTTCAGATATAGGGGCATGTTGGCACAGGAACCGGGGGAGCGATCCAGTCATAAACAAATTTCCAATGGGAACTGGGGATGCCCCTCAGTGTAATTAAGGTTTAAATCATCCTTTGAATCAGATTAGCAGGGCAAACGGTGAATTAGTTCTAAGTTAGAGTTTGATGAGCATCATGGACAATGAAGACAGTGTTGTCCACAACATCTGCTTGACCTACTTGGCCCGTTCTGACCTTGGTGCTTAGGCATTGCCATCGCAGAGAGTTGTCAAATGTATAGCTACACATGAGATTAGTGGGTTATCAGGTGTTACAGGGAGAAACAACCCCAGAAACTAGTTCATTTTTTGTCACAGAAGCTGTTCACGTTGTGGACCATCTTACGAGCAGGCTGTAGACGCAGAGGGTAAGGGAGAGCATGCAGATTACTAAAGGAGTGTTCACAGAGTACTGAATGTACCCCAGTTCATCCCTTTGTAGGACATCTCAGTGCCGTCACACGCTCGGAGCTGTTCTCTGTATTAACCCCAGACGATGCAGAGAGTCTCCAGAAGCTGTACTCCTTTTCTCCAGTCGTTTTGCCCTGTTCCAGCAACTCACATCTCTCTTACTCCTTGAATGGTGATGCTGAGATGATGAATTCTCCAGTTTTTAGATCCTCCTCTCTCTTAGGGTTTTGGGGGCTGTTTTGGAAAGGGGGAGAGTGAAACAAGGAAGCAGCTCATATTTTCAAGCCTGGCTTCATCTCCCATTTCTGGCTAATATGTAGTCTTGCAAGGGCTACTTTTTCCCGTGTAAATAAAACATATCCATCAGTGTTTTGGTTTGTCTTTAACAATTATTTACCCAGTGTGGGAATTGCTAGTGACCATCGTTATGGTTGGCTTTTCTGCTGGTAATGCTGCTTCAATTTTTCTATGCTTGCTGCTGGATGTAGCTGTTACATGACCATGAAATTGTGCTGTGATTAACTCGTGTTTTGGTGTGGAGAGCAGAGGGAGCAATCAAACAGTGAAGGAAATAAGCTTTTCTGTGTTCTCAGGGGTAAAAGTGATGCCTCCATCTGCTGTGTCCCTCGCGCGTGGGAACGGCACCGTGTCGCGTGCTTGGCTGCCCTTTCAAATACTTCGGTCTCCTAAAATAATTGGTTGGCCACCGTAAGAATCTTTCTTTTGATTTGACAGAAGTTCTAAAGTCTAGCGGGCTGATGCAGTGCTGCTGGAAAGGGCAGTAACGTTGAGGTAGATTGACACTTGCATAAGCTCTCCCCTTGTCACTGTGCTGTGCCCTCTTCAGACAGGAGTTCTGGTCTGGATGGGAACTGTTGTGACCTATTCTGAAGATAATCTCTTGTATTATTTAAAATAACAGCAGAGCAGAGAGGGCTCTAAGTAGCTCTGATCGGATGGGTTTTTAAATTATTTTTTTATTCTGGTAATCATTGTGAGGGCTGCTACAGTTTACAAAGCAGAGCATACAGTGGGAGCAGCAAGGTGACCGACAGCTGGGGTTGATACGTTCAGGGGTGAAACTGCTTCTGAATGAGCGTTTTCTGTTTCAAACTAAAGCTGGTTTGCTGAAATAGGTCTGCTCTCCAATCATTTTCAGTTATTGACTTTCCTATTTGTGGTTACGGTGCCGTTTCCATAACTCTGCCTTTGTTTTATTTTACAGAGGAAATAAAGACTGAAACGGAGAAGCAAAGGTATGTGATTGTGTGTCGTAGCCTTACTCTGCCTAGGGAGCACGGGCTGGGCTCTCTCTGGAAAGCATTTTCAGTCTGTGGTGTAAGGCCAGTGGTATCTGGAAAGGTGCTGGGAGTGTTGCTGCTGGGACTGGCTGCTGGGGTGCAGGGCACAGGGCCTGGAAGGGAGGACAGAGGGCAGCTCAGAGGGAGCAGGCTGTGCTGTCTGGCCAGGGAGAGCAGGAAAGGGCTTTCTGGGTGGCACAGAAAGAAAGGATTGGTGGAAAGGCCTGAGCTTAAAAGGCTCTTGAAGTCGGTTGAGAGGAGGGGGAAGAGCTTGGAATGCAAATGCAAGACTTGAACTGTAGTGGGGGGGGGGGGGGGCAAATGAAGCATCATCTTGCATGTTTGTTATTTTGGGCATTTATTAATAGCTTTCAAGTAAGAGAAGCTTCAGGCTTCTGCAGTACCTGGCTGTGGCATGAGTTCTTAATTTTCAGAATCTCATCGTGGTGTCATCTGAAGCACAGACAGAGCAAAGCTGGGTTTTTTTTCATTGATGGTTTGTTTGTTTGTTTCCCTCCCTGCCACAAGTATGTCCAGGATTGAAGTTCAGATAGGATTTTATCTCCCAAACAGATTTACTGTCTCTGAAGTACTGAACCAAACTTGTATCAGAATACGGTAGTTGAGTAGTTCTAACTTTCTGGGTCATTAAAGTTTTCAGCAAGTTCTAGCAGTAACAGACCAGACTTCTCTGAGGTGTCATTTAATGTGGAAATGATACAGAATGTATCTATTGGAATAGATTTCCCTTCTTCCAAGCAAGGGGAGTCTTCTCTTGTTTTCAGAGGAAAAGAGTCCGTATGCCTTCAAAAAAGCAGGAACCACTGAATATCCACCACTGTGCAGATGGGTCAGGTTGCCTGCTCCATAAAGGAAACAGATGAAGTATAAAAGCTCTTAAGAATATTTAGACAAGCATGCTACCGTTGTGTTCGCTTCCTAGAAATTACCCTTCCTAATGATCCCATTGCTGTTTATCTCCCCGATGACCGCGGTGGCGGTGAGAGCGCTGTGTGCTGACTGAGATCTGCTGTTCTGCCTAGCCCCCCTCCAGGAGAGGCAAAGCCTGGCTCCAGCACCCTGCCACCCGTGAAGTCGAAGACGAGCTTCATTGAAGCGGACAGATACTTCCTGCCATTTGAACTGGCCTGTCAGTCCAAGTGCCCCCGCATTGTCAGTACATCTCTGGACTGTTTACAGGTCTGTGTGAAGATGGGCACATCTGTGTGTTGAACGAAGACAGCGGCTGTGACGTTATGAAATCTGTTTTATGCTGTTTATAACTGCAGTAAAATATTTTCAGTTTAAAATGTCTCGGCTCTCAAAACTCCTGTAATGTTTTCAAACCAAATTCTAAGCATGGAATTAAGCCGTTCCCATCTCCTGAGTAGCCCAGCAGTGAACTCAATACATTTACATCCCCGGGCACGGGCCTGCCTGGCATGCTGTCTCTAGGATGCCTGGTGTATTTGGAGTGGGTGAGCCACAGAGACTGCCAGATACTCTCATGCCTGAAGTGTTTGGGAGAGGATTTTTTTGACTGTAATATATGCCATTTCTAAGTATTGAAAACCTAGAGGGAGAACAGGCTAAGAGAACATTTAAAAGCAGAAGACTAGTTAGTATCTTAAATAGAAAGCATTTGCAGCTGGTTTATCTGGTATGAAAAATGCTTGTTTGCTGACTGTATATGAAGTCTTGTGTGATGTGAGCTACTTTTTAGAATCCTCTTTGGTTTAAAATGTTATTAAGTAATGAACAAGAACTAAGCTCGCTGACAAACTGTATTGCAGTTGCCGAGTGAAAGTTGAATAAATTTGGAGGTTTTTAAAAAAAAAAATCCTTGATGTTGTATAAGACTGGGGGTAAAATGTACTGGTTTAATTACTCTGTGCAAGTTCGAGCTATCCAGTGAATTTATTCATTATCATGAGAAGCTGAAATTATCTTTTGAAGCTCTTATTTATGTGGGTTTTTTTCTTTTCTACAGAAACTTATAGCATATGGGCACTTGACAGGGAATGCTCCAGACAGCACAGCTCCAGGCAAAAAATTAATTGATAGGATTATTGAGACAATATGTGGCTGTTTTCAAGGACCTCAGACAGACGAAGGGGTTCAGCTACAAATAATAAAGGTAATATGATTAATACTTCCACTCTCTATAGTGGCGACAGCAGGAAGACAGAGCTCAAAAGAAGTGTTTTATTTGTAAATATAATGTCAATTTTAAAATATTTTCTTGATCCTGTTTGAGATGGAAACTCCCTGTCTTGTGCTCCTTTCCCTGCTCTCTCCCACGGCGTTTTGGTTGAACTCACGGTTGTGACCTGAAGTCTTGCGCACAGACCACTGGGTGAAATTTCATTCACAGCAGCTCAGTGGAGCTTTCTAATTGTGAAGAATTAATGTCAAATAATCCTGCACTCCCAGTGGGGAAGATGGTAATTAAGCGGCAGATTTTGAAATCCATTTTGGAATTATTTTATGAAATGCAATTAGACCTGGCAGTCAGTCGTTACCATGGCAGCTTTGCGCTGTTGTGGCGTAGACTTCTGCTTCAAGGAGGTCTAGGGTTTCTTTCCATGGCTTACAGAAACATTGCATGTGGAGTTTGTACAAATAGGCGTTTCTGGGGAACCTGAGCAGTTTTCTGAGTTTACCCATTAATTCTGGTGTTTGTTACAGGAAGTTATTATTCCAACTACGAGAAGTTAAGCACCTTGTGGGAATACCACTCTGCTGCTAGCAGTCAGTTGTTGGGTGGTTGGGATGATGAGCACTGGGGAAGAATACAATTAGTTATGGGGAAAGGAGTGTTTGTTACCTCACTGACACCCGTTCTTGTGTCTGTGTAGTACCCTGAAGTGTTGATGTGTCTTGCAGATCCTATTTCCTTGTTTTCCTGCAAAGAAGGCGGTTTGTTCTCCTACTCCTTCTCACAGCTCACATCTTCCTTTTTCCTGACACGCTGCTCCTCCAGCAGACAGTTGTTACAAATGTTGGTTTATGCTGCTGGTGTCTAGATTTGTTGTGTTGTTTTGCCCAAGCATTGAAGACATTTTTCACATTGGAAAGGGAAATTTTTGTTGATTTAAACTTGCAATGCCTGAAACCATTGTATCCCCCTCTCACTGTAATGCCTGCTCTCCAAAGGCTTTGTGACAGAGAAGGCTTCTGTGGAAGGACCCAAAGTAGAATGAGGTGGTGCTAACAATGTTCTTTCAAAGGTTTCCTTCTGTGCTTAAAGAACAGCAATGGGGAGCAGTACAGTAAAGTAGGCTTTTCCTTTTTTTTAATCATCTCTCCTTAGCTCACACTGAAGAGTGGATGAAAACAGATGAGCTAAGTGTGACAGGAGGAGTGGGAACTCAGCTGCAAACAGCCTTGAGCAGCAAATCTTTACCATGCTAGAAAAGAGCAGCCTACTGCTGAGACTCCATAGCCAGTAGAGCTGCTGCAGTATCTCGCTGTTCTGGCCTCTGCAGAGAGGCGTTCTGGCCAGTCCTCGCTCCCAGGCACTGTCCTACCCCATCCCTCCTTCTGGCACACATTTGATACGCTGAATCAGCTAAAATCACTTGTAAAGCAAACAAACAAACAGAAGAAGAAACCAACCCTAACACCAGAAAAGCACCTGTGGATTATTTTGCTGTGTTTTGTTTGTAATTGTGTTAGTGTGCTGCCATTAAAACAGCACAGGTGGCTTCGTGCCCCAGATCCCTTGTAAAGCAGGCAGAGTGGCTGGAAGGCAGAGCTGTTGTTGTTGTTCCACCTCCCAAGGACATGCGTTGCTGTGCAGCAGTTAGAGACTTTGTGTAATCCTGCTTAACTGTTCCCTCTCCTGTCCCTGCTAGCCTGTGATGGTAGAGGCAGGAAATGGCACTGATGTGAAGTAAGCATGACTGGTGGCCTCAGCTGCCTCCACGTGGGAATAAATGTGAAGGATGTTAGCACAAGATGAAAGTTGGAGATTCTTATCCATTTCCAGAGATGTACAGCAGTCGCTGGGGGTTGTCTGTAGTGCCCAGGGCAGAAAGGCACCCAGAGAAGTGGCTGTCAGGACATCTGTAGCCAAGTTGAGCTTTTTAGCAGTTAGCTCTCTGCAAGGAGCTGCCCTGCTGCAAAGACTCCTTTCTGTCTCCGTAGAAGATGCCCTCATTCAGTGAATTTGGGTGAATATGTGAAGTTGTCTGTCTGTGTGTGTGCATAAACACTGCTGAACCTCCACACCCCGCACCAGGTGGTGCGGAAAGAACCAAGCTTTGGCAGTCATAACAGGCATTGTGAAGGAACTTGGAAATTCAGGCTGTTAAGCCAGGTAGCACAAAAGAACCATAACCCCTCTGTAGCCTTGTCACCTTTTTCTGCTAGCAGGCATTGTCTCCTAATAGTAAAACTTGGAGGGGAAAGAAAAATCAAGCTGCAAGACTTCGTTGAACTGAGATGGCTGTTAAAATTGAACTTGGAAATAACAAATTCTTAGTCACGTGGATTTAACAAGGGGACAGGATGTGACACAAAGGAGTAACTTTATGAATGACGTAGCTTGAACAAAAGAGATGGAGATTTGATCCCCTCCACCTTTTCAGTAGTGTCCTAAATGCTCAGTGAGGTGGGTCTTTGATTGTCTTTGCCCTGTTGATTGGTACAGTGATTTTTGAAGGGTTATAGTGAGCA
This sequence comes from Todiramphus chloris collaris, assembly GCA_025345505.1. NCBI lineage: Eukaryota > Metazoa > Chordata > Aves > Coraciiformes > Alcedinidae > Todiramphus > Todiramphus chloris. Next base: position 12,471,411 of record JANVCC010000261.1, on the reverse strand, counting down.
GTGGGAACTCTTTGTCCACTTGTTGATGCCGGGTGCGGACAGAGGTGCTGACAAAGTCAGTAAGAGAAGTGAGGTATGGTTTGATAAGTAAATCACACAACACTTAGCTTTTGGATTTAACTGTGATAAGCTTAGGAAAGTATGAGTTTGCCAGTGCTTCCAGTTCTTTCTTACTCACCCTAAACATCCCACTAAATCATTAACTCTGTCAGAGTCTTTAATGCATAAAATTCCCTGATTTCAGTATAAACAAGCCCTGTTGAGTATAAACATTTGAGTTCTATCCAGGACCAAGCTCTTCCCCTTTCCTTACACACACCTTTGACAATGACTGCACACCCTGCCCTCAGTTTTCATCTACCTCTGTTTCTGCTCTTTCATCCAGACACCTCATGTACAGACAATGCATTCCTTATTTCTGTTACCTGGTCTTTAAAAAAAGTAAAAGAGAGAAGCAGATACTATCTCCCATGGAAAGAAAGAAGTGACTTCCTGCAGAGAGGGCAACACACTATTCTGGCATCTGCCCAAAGAGAGTGTTTAGAAGGGGTGGTTGTCCCACTCAGAGCTGCCTTGTCTCACCCTCGGTCTTTGTTCTTTGTGTTTACATTTATTTGTAAAGCAGCTTCTGGACCCTTGGCATTGCTTTCCAGATTTTAACAGGTAGTCTGTTGCTCACTTTTATGTCTAGAAAATTCTAGGATGACTTTTATTAACTACCTGTCTGATAACTCCATTGGTTATTTCTTGCTGTTATACACTATGGAACATGTATTTCCCAGATACGTTAATTAAAAACAGTCTAAACTTAATTTGGCACGTACAAGTTCTGATATGGCTACAAGAGTACACGGGAAAACTTAAACTGCAGCTCAAGATACTTGTATTTTAAAAGTAATCCAATTTTGATACTTATTCATTTACAAACTATTTGACAAGAAAAGTTCTGGCTGTAATATACATATGTGTGTGTTTGCTTATTTAGGCTTTGCTCACTGCAGTAACATCTCAACACATAGAAATCCACGAAGGAACAGTGCTGCAGGCTGTAAGAACATGTTACAATATCTACCTAGCCAGCAAAAATCTCATCAATCAGACCACAGCCAAGGCCACTCTCACACAAATGCTGAATGTCATTTTTGCACGTATGGAAAACCAAGCAGTGAGTATCTCAGTATCTTTACATCAAAACCAGCTCTTCAAACAAACTGTCTTGGGAGGTTTATTTTGTCATTGTTATTAAAGCTTTTTCACTTTCCTAACTTACGTACTTGTGGAATAAAACCAGAGTCTGGTGTCTTACGTTGTTCTTTTTGTGCTTTGCACTCTGAAATAGGTGTGAAATGTGGCTTTTTGGGGGTTGGGGGGTGAGTGAAGGAACCACAAAGCTAAAATAGCCTCTATCTTACAGTTTGCTGATTACTTTCTGAGGCTCTGTCTTCTGTAGTGTTTTGGAAGTGCTGCTCTCTTCAGTTTTCATCCCTGGTTTTGGTTTTTTTCCCTGGATGTTCAGTCAGTTTCCTATTATTTTAATTTCCATTTTAGTCTTTCCCTTAATTCCACACGCTTGTAGCGTAACAGAAGGCTCCTAAGTCCTCCGGTGTATTTCTCTTTGTCAGAGCTTTCAAAAGAGAAAACCAACCTGTCTTGCTGTTTCTCCATGCAGTGCCTGTGTGTTGCCACATCTCCGTGCTGAACTTCCAGGGTGGGCAGCTCTGGGCCCTGCGCTGTGTGCGGTTCAGCCAGCCCCGTCCACAGCGAAGGGGTGGGTGAATGTCCTGCGTGTAGCTGGGAAGCAGCCCTCTTGCAAAGCTGTGTCCTGTGACAGGAAACCTTTGTAGAAGAACACAGTAATGCCAATAGAATAATAATATATTTTCTTGAACTGCCCCAGCTCTCTGAAGGTGCTGTGTAAGCAGAGACAAGAGAGGCCTCGTGTTGTAAAATAATGTATACAGTTCATTGTTTTGTTCAGATCCTGAAACTCTTGTGTGTTGCAATGTTTTTGTAGCTTCAGGAAGCCAAACAAATGGAAAAGGAAAGACACAGACAGCAACACCATCTACAGCAGTCTCCAGTAAGCCATCATGAGCCTGAGTCACCGCAGTTGAGACATATTCCGACCCAGACTGATCAGCTGTCCAAAGAACAGGAGGGAGAGCTTGACCACAGCTCCAATGATGTGGACAAGAACCTTCAAGAAGATATAGAGGCAGAAAATGGATCTGATATTTCTAGTGCTGAAAATGAACAGACAGAAGCTGACCAAGCCACAGCAGCAGAAAGTAATCAGTGTATATTTCTGTTTCATGGAGGGAGGGAAAAGGTCTGTAAAAAAAAGACTTGAGGATTGTCTTTTTTTTTTCTCTCTCCCAAGTCTCAAGTCAGGCACAGATTTTCAAATAACTGACTAATGCATAATGCCTGCTGGCCTTGTTACCACCATCAGACTTTATCGCGTGGATCCTTTAGTCCTACACCCCGTCGCAGTCTCTGTAGCAAAGATTCCTCTTTGCACCTGTGTAATATTGTGAAAGTTTTTGAGAATAGTATCTCAAAACCAGTAAGTTTTCAGTGTTTAATGTGTGTGGAAATACAATATTGGCGTCTTTTGTTGGCATAGGCCTGTGGATTCATTACCACGTAGAGGTTAAATACTGGAATGCATATGCTTTGCAAATGCTATTTTCAAAGCATTCAAGCACGGTGCTTTTTTAACATATACTTTCCTCTTGATAGATTTGCAATTGGATTTTTAGGTATTAATTGCAAGTAAAATATCTCTTTCATTTCTGAGTTTTTCATTAATATTTGTTTGGGTTTCTTTCTCTTTTTCAAGGTCTTTCTAAAGCTGATGGAGGACCTTACGATGGTGAAAGCATTGAGTGTGAAGAGAAGGCACAAGAAATTGTAGAAAGTATTGTGCAGGAAATGGTGAACATAGTAGTTGGAGGTATTAGATTAATGTCTGTGTAGTCAGTAGTGACCGCAGGCTGAATCTTGACATTAAGAATTTTTTTAACACTTCTGAATATTTAACTAAAATGTGTCATTCTTTGAATAATAGTTTGCCAAAGGGAAGAGTTTCAGTTGTCTGACCTTAGCTGTGCATTATTTAAAACAGACAAGATTACAGACATTGATTTACACTCTCTACATTGAAGACTAACTTTCTTTTTCAAATACAAATTCTTGTTCCTTTGGGTTTTTTCTGTTCCGTTTCCACGTAAACTCTTCACAAGGGGGCCTGTCTCTAGTAGCAGTGCAGCACTACAGCTTTCAGTTTGTTGGAAAGTATAAAACAAATCAGTGCCTTTCCCCCCCACGAATACTTCTTGGAAACTTGGTAGAACAGTGAACCTGGAAATGTAAAGCTATAAGTAATTTTTAATTGTCATTTTAATAGTGGCAATTAAGAGTATTTGGTACTTTTTGAGTTACATAATGCCATGTAATTCTGCCTTAAATGCCCTCTTATGTTGCTTTGCTTATGGTTGTTTTTGTATTTGAATGTTAGATTGAAAAGCTCCTTTTCATTTACGTCCTCATGTAACATTTGTTTTTATTTTTTCACATGTTTCCTGGTAGATGTGGAAGGGACTGCTGAAAACGCAGGTGGTGATGGCACAATGGTGACATTAGAGGATGGCAGTGACAGCGAAAACATTCAGGCAAATGGAATTCCAGGGACTCCAATTTCTGTTGCTTATACACCATCTTTACCCGATGACAGGTTATCTGTCTCTTCCAACGATACTCAGGTACAGGCAGTTCTCAAATTTGGACATACTGAAGACAGTAGTATGCTTTAAGTCTTGCCTAGCACTTGTGCAGAGAGTGTTTAAGAGAATTCCAGAAAATTAGTTACTCGGATAAATTTAATTTCATCCTGGCATATGCTTACCTGCCCTATGGAGTACAGTGTTCCAAGAGTAGAGAACTCAGTTCCCTGGTTTTAGAGTGCTCCTGCAGAACTGTGAAACTCGTGTTTAGTGTACATAGTGAAGAATACAGACAATTACAGACATACTTGTATGATGTCAGTGTGCTGTTTCAAATGATAAATAGAAATTTTTATAGAGTAACTAAGTGTGGCAATCGTACATGTTAAGCCTAAAAAGCTGCAGTCACATAGGCCATAAAAATAACAGATTAACATTAAACACGTTGCTTGTGTAAGGAATGGCAATACAGAATTGCAGGAACTTACTGGGAGGGGTGATTATTGTACCCTAGAAATTATACGAAATATATCTTGCCACAGATCTGTACCTACTTGCATTCTCTTAAAATGTCAAGTTGGGTTTTTCAAACTAGTTATCTGCTGAAAATGTCTGAAGGCAATTAACTGCAAGTTACCTTACTTAAACTTGACCTACCTAGTTTCATGACAATCTTTAATTAATTCTGACTTTTTACTCAGACAGCAATTTTTATTAGTGAGTTTGTTCATTTTAACTGGACTTGCGGAGTATTTTGTTTTGAGACCGTAAAGCTATAGTGAATTGGTTGTATTTGTATAATATGTTAACTTCTTGTTGCTAGGAGGTGGGGAATTCCCTACACACCCTGCTAATGCAAAATGGAATACTGAAATATGTTAACTTCTTTAGGAATCTGGAAATTCTTCAGGACCTACTCCTGGTGCTAAGTTTTCCCACATTTTACAAAAGGATGCCTTCCTTGTATTCAGGTCACTGTGTAAACTCTCCATGAAGCCCCTGTCAGATGGACCACCAGATCCAAAGTAAGTAGGATTAAGAGGTCTCATAATGAATCTTTCCTACTTGCAAATTAAATTATTTAAGTATTTTTTGAGCGTCTCCAGTGATTGAGGAAATAATGGTATGGTAAAAAGAACCTAGAAACTTTGAGAAGGTACTTTTACATTTTAATGCCTCTTTTGTGTCTCAAATGAAAGCAACTGCTGCTACCCATCTACCTGTTAGGAAGTCTCTTAACAGCACCTATGCTGCCTGCCAGTGCATCATCTTCTTCCTAGCTGCTTTTCAGAAGGCTTTGTAAAGAAGGTCTTCAGGTGTTTTTGGTCCCAGCTAAGGTTGCTCTGCTTTTAATAATATCTCAGTTTGTAACCGTCGCTGTTTGTTCACCACAGTTTCCCACATCTCTTGCATACTGGGTATCCAGTACACGTACCCATCTTCACTTCATGGAAACCCCTCGCTTTGAGCCCATGCTGGTTATGGTTATCCACGGAACAATCTGTCATTCTTTCGACAGCCTCCTTAAGCAAAACACAAATGTTTTGAAAACAGAGTCTTTATTTGGCTGTTTTGGAAATCTCCTCTGACTAAAACATAAACATACCTAAACAGGAGGAAAAACTTTGCTGTGAGAGTGCCAGAGCCTGTGCCAGGCTGCCCAGCGAGGCTGTGGAGTCTCCTTCTCTGGAGAGATTCCCAACCCGGCTGGACCCTGCGCTGCTGGGCCCCTGCTCTGGGTGACCCTGCTGGAGCTGGGGGGTTGGACAAGGTGATCTCCAGAGGTCCCTTCCAACCCCTACCATGCTGGGATTCTGTGACGAAAGATCCCATGTTTTCAGTTTGTTGTGAACAAGAGGAAAACAAGTTCTCCTCTACAGATGGGTGCCACTATTAGTTAGTTGTGAGTGTTGGCAAAGAACTTTGCTTTTCAGATCTTGAATAGAGTTTATATACATCTTTTTTTTGCACATTAGGAACAATTGGTAGTAATTTTCCAGAGGAATGCTTATTTATTCCTTACACATTAAAACTGCAGTATGACTTCTGTTGACAGTCAAGGGCACTGTATTCTTCAAAATAAAATCAGCTTTATTGTTCCAGGCTCTAACTTTAAAGCAGATAACTTTAAAACAGTTTCATTTAATCACTGATCTGTGTTGTGGATTTAATCTGAAAAAAACCGTAGCAGACAGGGTTTTGAAGGATTAGTATACAACCATTTTCAGATTGTTAGCTAGCACTGTGGAACTCAGGACGTTCAAGAATGAAGTCCGAGGCATGAAGTTTTTCCTTACTGTCTTTGAGAACTTGTCTTCCAGGAAATGCCGTGAAAACCGTGGTTTTACTCAGTTCTCTGAGACTAAGACTGACCATTTATTAAGGGCTTTAATGGATTAACTCTCTGTGGAAGAGCAGCAAAAGCTATTGAGGCACTTGGAGCATCTCCTCTGAATCCATGGGGTCCTTGATGCTCATATTAGAACTGGATAAGCTCTTCATATAGAACAAATTGGAGGAAACAGCATGTAGGGCAACAAGAATTAGCTGCAAAGGCATTCAAAGACATCCTGTGTTTGGAAAAGTGCCTGGAATTTATTGGTGGTTCTAAGGCATTGATGGCTTTCTGAACTATTACAAACATGCTGTAATTGGAAGAGGAGGCGTAGGTTATCTGCAGCATTAAAAAAAAGGTCTTATCTGCTGCTTTAAAAATCATCTTTCCAGTGAAATGAGCTGTGAAGTCTTTAATGAAAGTATTTTTAAATTTTAGGTAACTGGATGTGGAGCTTTAGCTTAAAATCTCAGGGCTGGGAGTTGAGATCAAGGTTATGCTTTCTGGGAATCTGCTTAATGTCTTCATCTCCCTTTTCCCTGGAATAAAATAAGAAGAGGGAGAAATTTCTTGAAGGTTCACTTTTTTGTCCTTAAACTCGTTTTAAATTAAATGGGCTTTACACATCATACAGAATTGGTAAGGCCAGCAAGTTAGGACTTCAGTCACCACCCGAGAGTTGCTGGATGTAGGCAGTATTTCATACCTTATTTATGACTGAAATTCTCTTCTTATTTAAATTCTTATGTTTCATAGCAAAGTATGGTCTGGTCACGTGTTGTCTGCACACGTGGTACAACGTGGTGCAAAAATCAGGATTTTGAAAGAGAATCTTGTGTTGGGCTGCATGCAGCTGTGTCCAGAGCCAGGCATTTTCTTGAGGAACTTCTCTAGAGAGCTGTTCTGGTGCATTGTGTTGGCTCGGAGTGCTCCTTTACCACCTCTGGGCTGTACAGGAAGAATTCCTGTTGTTGTTCCTCCTGTTTTGTAACTGCCATCAGTCAGTGGGTGGTTGTTCAATGAAGGCTGTGGACTGTCTTGTTGGTGAAGCCATTTATGTGCACACCTGCTCTGCAGAAGACCTGTTGTCTTTTTTGAGGTGATCAGAGGCAGGAAGGCTCGTCAGGAGCCTGAGGAGAGAAGGCTTTCACGCAGAGTATTATTGGAATTGCATTGTATTTTCAGAGATGTAGATTTACTTTACGCTTGTTTTACGTGTGTGGTTTGGGGGTTTTCTTTGCTGTTTGTTGGGTTTGGGCTGGTTTTTTGTTTAAAGCATAAAGAGTAGCACTGTTCTGACAGGAATTCTAGCTTACTTCAGTCAGTAAGAAGCGTGATGTTACCGTGGAGCACTTGACAACACTGCAGTTGCCTGACTTTGCTATTGCTGTGCTTAAAATAGGCATGTTATGTATCTTGGCTGCCCTGGGAGTGGGATGGGGCCAGTGACTGATGAACAGTATAAAATCTTGTATTTGAGAAGAGACGTTTCGGTGTCGGGAGGAAGTAGGTCAGGCAGTACAGCTGCTGTCTTTATGGTCCTTCAGCTCTCTTTCCATGCTGCTGGAAGTAGAGGAGGAAGAGGAACCTTTTAGTAGCCAGCATTTTGAGATGGGCTGGGTAGTTTAGATATAGGATCTTCCAAAAATCCATTCAGAGGAAAGGTTGCTCCCTCCCTCTGGCTAAGAAGGGCAGCATCCCCTACTGTTGGTGCTGTTTGCAGTGCCCCAGAAGGGAGAGGGGCTCAGCAGTAACGGCGAGAAACAGCAGCTAGCAAAGGCTACTCAAAAAGGCTACTCTTGCCCAGCTTCTTGCCTGAAAGCGACCTCTTCAACAGAGAAGGTCAACATCTTTAACAACTCTTTCCACACCAGGTTGTGTCAAACTTGAGTTTATTTCCTGGACGTGCCCCACACAGCAGCACCATCGTGGTGTGTGGTGCCGTGGAGAGGACGGTTGATTTTTTACGACTTGCTCAGCTGATACGCTGCATTGGTTTATTCCAGATCTCACGAACTGCGCTCAAAGATTCTGTCCCTGCAGTTGCTCCTGTCCATTCTGCAAAACGCAGGACCTGTCTTCAGGACAAACGAGATGTTTATTAATGCTATTAAGCAGTACCTTTGTGTTGCACTGTCAAAAAACGGAGTCTCATCAGTTCCAGAAGTTTTTGAACTCTCCCTTTCCATATTTCTTACCCTCCTCTCAAACTTCAAGACTCATCTAAAGATGCAGATCGAGGTATGTTTATGTGACTTTCTAATTTAAGGGGCAGGGAGGGTGCTAAGTGAAGGCTTGTTTATATTTGTGGTCAGCCTAGTCTTGCTTAGACAAATTTCTTTTCCTTTGTGAATCTCAGCTCTTGCGTAAGACTTGCAAAGAGCCGCGCTTTGCCCGTACCGTGTCAGTAGGGTGTTGTGTTCTGATCACTTCTCAGGTTATTTTGATGCCTTTTTGGGGAGGGAACAATAGAATTTTTCCTTAAGCATAGCTTGGCTAGAAACAAGACAGACTGTGCATGCTCAGCAAGGCTGTGGCACGTGTGCAGTGTTCAGCACAGGAGGCAGGCTGGGCCGAGCTGCTCTTCCGTCACGCAGCCCGCTCCCCGGAGAGCGTGGGGCTCGCCAGGCGTTCGCAGAGCTTCCGAGTCCGCGTGTGGGTGGCAAGTGCATTGCAATCCAGCTTCCCTGACAGAAATTTGATGAGCTTCCATCGCTGCCATCCTTTCCCCAAATTTCAGGCAGAAAACTAAGACATAGCTGAGGAAAACTGGATATAGAACAGTCTATTGTGGTAGCTTCTAGAATATGCGGCGTTAGGACCATCGCGTAGCAGGGCTGCGTTTCCCCCTCACAAAGATGAAAGCCAAAAGCTTGATGCTGCCAAAGTGTCCGTCTAGTACAAAGTACTGGGGACGGCAGTTTCTAGAAACACATTCTTTCTCCTGGTTGTGAGCTAAGAATTTCTCTTCTTTCAGCTACTGCTCCTAAAGGTTATTCCAGAGATGTGGGTAGACAAGTAGATAACTTCACATTCAGTTTGTGTCTTGGAGCTGTAAGAAGAGCCATATGCTCTGATTTATAATATGCAAAATCTATATATTTTGGGATTGAGGCTGCATTCTTCATCTGTGTAAGAAATTTTGGGCATGTTTTAAAATAATAGCTTCAGATTCTGTTGAAAGTGACCCTCCTTTTGTCCTTTGACTTAAATATTCAGCTCACACTACCCTCTGACAGTTAAAATACCTTGAGTGGTACTTTAGAAATACAGCTACAATACAATTAAACGGGTCAATGAATATGTTTGCAGCAAATAGAATCCTAGATTTTGGGGTGTCATTTAGCTGTACTTGGCATTAGCACCCTTTCCTAGCTGTGAATAAGCTATCTTACAAGCCTTATTTTCAGTTGACCAAATTAAATAATTAGTTTTCTTTCTGTTTGTCTTTTCCAGTATGCTAGGAATAAAGTCTGAGCTCAGTGACATGAATTGCAATAGGTAGCATAGTGATAGACAGCATGTAAATAATCAGTATGGTTCTGAGAAGCTGTTCATTCCAAGACATGCTTACACCAGATAAGCTGACACCAGAAGCAAGAAGTCAGCTCAGTCTTGGAAGCATAGAGTCCTAAAATATATATATAAAAAAAACAAATCAGAAAACAGCAAATATGTAACTAAGGCCTGCTCCTAGCATGACCTTTATTAAAATTTTATGCTTTCCTCTGGATTAGATAGTTGTGGCTTAAAATCAGTCTAGTACTCTTGAGTGTATTTAAGGGTTTGCAAGTGTTTAATCTGCTGTGTTGAACTTATATTTTGTAGGGCTGTTTTCCTTGTTGAGACTAATAACTGGGATTGTACTGTGTGCCTCTTTTCCCTAAAGAGGCCAATAAAATGGAAATATTGTTAGTGTTTTTCCTTGAGGAAATAGCTTACCATCAAAGTTGCTTAAAAAGCAGTGTTTCTGGTTTTCCCCAGACATGTGACTTAAAGCAAAATTATCCTTATTCTTTTCTCTACCTGGCTAATAACATAAAGCTCTAAAAATTCCTTGATAATACAGGAATATCTAATATTAAATGAAGTGCTGTGCCTGACCCTTCTTCCAATAATCTAATTCCATAGAGTGATTATTTTGTGTCAGGTTATTTCCCTTCTAATGAAGGCCCCGTACTTTAAATTAGCGTTAAGTGGCAGTTGGTGATGTTTGTGCCATAAAATCATCATCTCCTAGAGAAAATCTTCTGTGGCAAGGTAATACCTCTCCCTTCAGCATCCCAAATGAACTCTCAACAGCCGCCTAGACTTCTTTGTTAAGCTAAATTGTCCCTTGGGTCTTCACATCTTCTCGTTTTTAGTGCTCAGAAACCAAATTTTCAGCTGGACAAAGCTCCAGAAATGCATAAGTAATAATTCAAATTCCTAATTTGGATGTTTTATATCCTCCTTTTTTCTTTCTTCTTTTTCTGATTTTTTTATTTTTATTCCTTATCTCCTGCACCTCTAAAGTGCTGCTTTCAGAGTTATGTCAGAATATGGTCCATCAAAGTTAGTGACTGTCTTTGTAATATATTTTATTTTTTTTACTCCCTCTTCCTGGAATATTTGTTAGGTTTTCTTCAAAGAAATTTTCCTGTATATCTTGGAAACTTCGACTAGCTCATTTGATCATAAATGGATGGTTATACAAACGCTGACAAGGATATGTGCAGGTATTAAGGACCATTTGGTTCTAGTTTTTACATTTTTATGCTAAAGAACAAAACTGTACTTGCCTTTCGTTAAATGATGATTTTATTGTGGAGTCTCCTTCTCTGTCGAGACTCCAAGCCCACCTGGACATGATCCTGAGCCCCCTGCTCTGGATGTCCCTGCTTCAGCAGGGGGGTTGGACAAGATGATCTCTAGAGGTCCCTTCCAACCCCCACTATACTGGGGTTCTGTGATACCGATTTTGTTCCAGGTCTGACAATGTTGCTTTGTTCCTAGATGCCCAGAGCGTAGTGGACATCTACGTGAACTATGACTGTGATTTGAACGCAGCAAATATATTTGAGAGGCTGGTTAATGACCTATCAAAGATTGCTCAAGGAAGGGGTAGCCAAGAACTTGGCATGTCCAATGTTCAGGTAAAAATTCCACCAAACTTTATGAAGCTTCGTGTTTCTTAGTGTGATAGTTTTAGATTAAACTCTCCATTCCACTAATGTATTGCTCTTGAAATCTCTTCTAGGAATTAAGTTTGAGAAAAAAAGGATTAGAATGCTTAGTATCGATCTTGAAGTGCATGGTGGAGTGGAGTAAGGATCAATATGTAAATCCCAATTCTCAGACAACACTTGGTAAGACACAGCTTGGGTTTCTTCTGGCTTTAGTAGAGAGGCACTGCGGGAGCTCAGTGCGTTTGCCCAGTACACTGATACTGCTGGTGCCCAGACTGGTAACACCTCTTGCATTAAAAAAAGAGAGAGGATAAACTTTCTTTTCTTTTCCTTTGGTAGTAATATTGGTCAGTTTGGATTGGTGTCATTTGAACAACTTGTCTTTTCTTAATTGCATGGATTCCTGGGAAGCTACTACACTGAAAATTATTAAATCCTTTTATTTTCTGTATTTCTAATTTTAAAAGGATCCCAAAACTTACTTTGCAGCTCTCCTAATTTCATCTAACTTCATATTGATTAAATTAATACTGAAGAAACCTGATGGAGAGCATTTTTATAATTGATTAATGAATGAGCTAATGAACTTCCAGTGTTGTAGGCAGTGAAGTAACTAAATTATTACTTGTTTTAATCTTGTTTCCACCTGACCTGAGATGAAAAATACTAAGGTTATGCTGGAATTTTCAGATTAAGTGCTTAAAGTTGGTAGGTGAAGTAATCACCTTTGTGGAGGTGGTTGTCATGGCTGGCTCGGTGAACTGAGCGTGTCTGATCATGAACACTTTAGACACTGGCTCAGAAGCTTAGAGTAGTGTGGCTCACTTGAGGTCAAAAGTAACCCTGGACTTGAAAATAAAAGGCAAGGTCTATAAGGGGATTTCTAAGGTGTGCATTTTTTTCCAAGTACCTACAAATTATAGTTGTAATTTAAGGCTTAAATTTGAGGTATGTGGTGGGCTGAAAGGATCCTCCTTGATACATTGTAGTGATTTTTTTTTAGTTTTTTGTTGCTTTCCTAACCAAAACACAGGGGGAATATTTATCTAAAAATTAATAAGATCCTTGAAGATAACTCCAATAAGTTTTAGAAGCCTTCAGAGTAGATCTGAAGATAACTTGGGATTTTAATTTCCTTCTGCTGTATGTATTTTGTATGTATATAACCCTTTCCAATTTATAGGCCAAGAAAAGCCTGCAGAACAGGACAGCAATGAAACCAAACACCCCGAGACAATTAACAGATATGGAAGCTTAAATTCCTTGGATTCTACTGCTTCATCAGGAATTGGCAGCTACAGCACACAGATGTCTGGCACTGACAACCCAGAGCAGTTTGAGGTCCTAAAGCAACAAAAGGAAATAATAGAACAAGGAATTGACTTGTGAGTGCCCTTTTATCACCCATGGGAGGGTGGATTCTTTTGGAGCTATGAAGATTCCTGGGTTTTTCTTCCTTCTCCTCATAGATACTCATCTTGTGTTAGGAAAAAAACTCTGGATGTAACAGCACTTACTCTGATGAATGGTGCTGAATGGTGTCCCCTTTGGAACCTGTCAACAGTGTTTTGTGTTAACCTAATTCCTCACAGCTAGAAGATGAGTACTCTGAATGTTTGTTCTTTTTTCTCCAGACCTGCTTGTCTAAAAATAAGATTTTTATATTTGGATTAAAAGAACATTGAACTCGTGATAGGTTAGATATGATCTGGTTTAGTGTACACGTTACTGATGAAAGTACCTATATGCTTAAGCTGATAATCCTTTGATCAACTTGTCATAATTAGAACCCTCAGATAGTACCATTCCTCAGTGCAGTCTGACAGGAGTCTTCTGTGTGATTTCAGCCTTCTCACCTCAGTGTGGTCGCTTTATGCAAAAGGAAAACTCTACTGTAGTGCAGAGCTCAGTCCCTGAACAAACATGCCTTCTTTTAGTTACCTGGTTCTTTGACTTTTGTACATTTCCATTCTAACACACATGGGTTTCCTGATTGATTCATACAGATTAAAACAGAGAGCAACAGAGTGTAACTGTTTCTTTACAAGCCAAGACTTTACTGTTTCTGTGGAATATTTTTTCTTCCTAAGTGCCAGAGTTAAAAAAAAAAGTGTTTAGCTCTCTTTCCTGGGAGCTGATTGGCCACCATACTGGCAGTTCCATAGCAAGCAGGAACAGGAGGCTGTTTACAGTGGAAAAAAACCCTATAAAACCATCCAGTGATGAAGGGATTAATCACAGAAGGGAATAGCTCATTCCTATCTAATGTGCAGTTTGATAAAGGAAAAAAATATTTAATACATTGATTTTCATCCACAATTATTGAATCTTTTTACTTAAGCTGGTGAGGTTTTTTGCAGGGGCAAAAGGGTTAACTCTCATTCCATCCTGATCTTGATTGTACAGATTCAATAAGAAACCAAAGAGGGGGATTCAGTACCTGCAAGAACAAGGAATGCTTGGCACGACCCCTGAAGATATTGCTCAGTTCTTGCACCAAGAGGAAAGATTAGATTCAGTAAGAAAACTGTTTTCCTGATGGTTGTTTTCGCTCGTGCTGACGTTGTTATACTAACTGCAAATCCCATGATAGTGTTTTAAAGTGCGTAACATAACCGTACAGTGAAGAGAAGGAAACTTCTTTCTCTTCTAAAATTTGTAAGCTTGAGGAATTTGGAGCGTGCATTAGGGCTATACCCTATATAGTCCAAGGACCCTGCAGTTCAGCAAAGTGTAAAGGGAAAGACTGACCTCCTTGAGCTGACTCAGAGCTCGTCCCTAGTTGCTAGTGTAGCTGGAAGCAACTTACTGGCCTAAAGTACCCATGGTTTAGTAAGGGACTGCCAGAAGTAACTGTCCTTCAGAGCTGGCTAAAAAAGAGTATGCTACAACAGCAGGAAAAGCACTTTTTCCTGCCTCCCCATGGAAAGCTATTTAGTCTCGATTAGTTCTTTGAGTTTATTTACAGCTAGCAGCTGTTGCTGGACTTGGAAGGGTCCTGCACTGTATGTCTGAGGAGACTGGGAATACCCCCTGTGGGTATGGTCCTGAAAAACTCCATGGCCATCGGTGCTGTTGGGCTTGGGAGCCACCCCCCTGAGGAAGGGCTTCCAGATGCGGTTGAAGTCACAGATCTCACCGGCAGAACTCGGGATCAGCCATCGAAACAAATATGTAGCTTCAGTTTACATTATAGCAGCAGCTTGACCTGAACGTGCAGCAGATTTCACTGTTCGGTGTTGGCACTGACAGTGATCGGGTTGGGTGTAGCTGAGTACCAGCTATTCATACTGGAGCACCACTTGCATCTCTTTGAGATCTGGACTCTACTGGGAGTACAGTGAAGTTTAGTGAGCTTTTCGGTCCTGTTGTAAGTTTCCTAACTACAAAAATCATTGCAACAGAGAGCAAACAATCATTGGTAATATTAACCTATGGAAAGTAGGCAGAGATGAGCTTGTGAGAACATTAGGATGGAATATATGGCCAAAATACTTTGCTTTAGAGCAAAGAGGAGAAGCAGCAGTATGTCTTAGTTACCTGCATCCAGGCTTCTCTTTTTGTGAGACATGTGGGCAGTATGACTCTGTTGTGCTTATTGACTGTTTTCCAGTGTAAATGCACTAGTTTGTCTTCTCTGTTCTTATTTTAGACTCAGGTTGGGGAGTTCCTGGGAGACAATGATAAATTTAACAAAGAAGTCATGTATGCATATGTAGACCAACATGACTTTTCAGGAAAGGATTTTGTTTCAGCTCTGCGCTTGTTTCTAGAGGGATTTCGTCTTCCAGGAGAGGCTCAAAAAATCGATCGCTTAATGGAGAAATTTGCTGCTAGATATTTAGAATGTAACCAAGGGTAAGCCATGCATTGTCTTCAGAACTTTGGAAAGCTGAATAATAAGGGAAAAAAAAACCCTAACATGTCAAATCTGCTGTTCTTTTTCTTCTTTCCCCCT
Organism: Todiramphus chloris collaris; assembly: GCA_025345505.1. Classification (NCBI taxonomy): domain Eukaryota; kingdom Metazoa; phylum Chordata; class Aves; order Coraciiformes; family Alcedinidae; genus Todiramphus; species Todiramphus chloris. Next base: position 12,456,225 of record JANVCC010000261.1, on the reverse strand, counting down.
TCAGGCAAACTCTTTTTGCTAGTGCAGATACTGCATATGTTTTAGCTTACTCCATCATCATGTTGACAACAGATCTTCACAGCCCACAGGTATGTCGTTTGAAAAATGTTTGTGTAATCCATAAACATGTAACTTTCAGGCTTTGTGACAGTGCAGTTGTAAACTCTTGATGTTCAGTTTAACACTGGGATGTGTATTAGAAGTAGAGTGGCTTAAGAGTGTACATCCTTTAAGTAACAGTTTCATAGGTGTTGAGATTTTGAAGTTGCTCTGGCTGGACCTTTGCTGTAAGGTGTTTCCCTACTCTGTTTGGAGAGGAATCATGGGGATTTGTGTTCGTAATACAGCTCCTGATTTCAGTCTGCTTGAAAAAAGAACACAGCTTTATTCTGATAAATAAAGCTCACTTCTGCAGTGCCTGCTATTCCAGGTTGTGGTGATCAGCCATCATCATTCATTTAAGAGCATTGAACTCTTAGGAGGTTAGGGGATGATGTTTAAAATACATAGCTGTGTCTGTATGATGAGTTAAACCACAGGTTTTTGGTAACATGTGTCCGATTGATCTGTGGCTCCTGTTGAATGCTTACGAGTGGTGTGTCCACACGGTCTGGTGGTGTTTGGTGGGTTTGACAGTGCAGTCTAGCACATGTTGGATACTTGTGTCTTCTGAATCAGCAGGTTTTTGTCCTTAATGGTAACTTTTTGTCCGTTTTCATCTGTTAGGCAGCATTGTAACTGCTCTGAACTTGCCTCTTGTTGATAGTAACAGCTTCTTTCTGGGTTTCAGGTTAAGAATAAAATGACAAAAGAACAGTATATTAAAATGAATAGAGGCATCAATGACAGCAAAGATCTCCCTGAAGAATATTTGTCTGCTATCTATAATGAAATAGCTGGAAAGAAGATTTCAATGAAAGAAACAAAAGAATTAACGATACCCACAAAATCCAGTAAACAAAGTAAGTAGCTGCGGTGTTAGCTTTCTTCCAAGTGTTGGCTCTCCAGTTTCATGAGGCCATCTCCCTTTTCAAATGTGAGATGAAGAGAGGGCCACTTCCTTAGCTTAAATGAGCCCTACCTCCTAACGTCCCATCTGCCTCCTTTTACCATAAATGCACGATGCTCCCTTCAAACCTGTGCTAAATGCAACTGCTTATTTTCACTGCCCTTTGGATCAGAATTCCAGGAACCCTGCACGCTGACCATGGAGAAAACAGGTCTTGCTGTTGAGCAAGCAAACAGGGCAGTGCGTTTGAAGGCCTTCTGAAGTGACAGTCAGCTGTCAGGCGCCGTGCAGAACACACACACTGGCTGTGCCTTCTATTTCTGAGGGAAACATCGTCGTTCCGCGCAGTAACCAGTCTGTCACCCTCAAAAATTTGGCATTACGTGGCTTGTATGGCCCTAATTTATGCACTTTAAAATGAATTCTTTTACCTTCTCAAATACCAAAAAACCTTTTCTCGTGTTTTGCACAATATGAAGATTCATATTACAGCTTTTCTACAGAGAACAATAAGAGATTTGTCTCTTCCCAGCACAGGCACATTTGTATACTTGTAAGTCCTAGTTTAGCCTTCTGAACAAATTGCTTACAGGAAATTTGCATCTGAAGAAAAGAATCCCTTATTTTCAATATTCATTCAATTAACATAATGGGTTTATTGTCATTATAAAGAAGATGATTATTACTTTCTGCTTGGGTTTCACTTTCTTCTTGAGGCTCCCTTGCTGAAATGAAAAGGTGATTAAGGTGGTTCTCCCTCAGAAAAAGGATATCCACTTACTTTTGTTGTTGTTTTCTGTGCTGATAGATTGCTATGAAACTTCTGCTGGCTGTGAATTTAGCTTAAGGGATGTGATATTTATGTGGTCCTTCAGATGATGGAGAAGAAATGTTTGTTGTACAAATCTTAAACCTCTGTACAGGTTTAAAATTTGATGATATTTCATACATAAGTCTTCCTTCCGTTAAAATGTATTTATTTTGTAAAAGAATTATCTTGCTGGTGTGGTGATTTCAGAACATAAAGCGAATCACAAACGCATCTGAGTATGACACTTAATGAAAAACTTAAAGTTGTTATATTCCTGAGGACACCACTGTTAAAGATGCACGACTGAGAGGAAAAAGCTGTGTTCACAGGTGTTGCCAGTGAGAAACAGAGAAGACTCCTGTATAATTTGGAAATGGAGCAAATGGCCAAAACTGCAAAAGCCCTCATGGAGGCAGTGAGCCACGTTCAGGCTCCTTTCACTAGTGCAACGCACCTGGAGCACGTGAGACCCATGTTTAAGGTGAGAGACGTGTTTAGGTATTGACTTAGAATATCACATGGTTTCTTGATACAAAATACTGACTGACAGGATTTCTGGAAATGACTGAAGATTTCTGTCTGTTCTGTTTTGATCGTTTTGTAAGTTATTTATCTTGCTTGTAAGTTATTTATCTTGCTGCAGGAAAGAAGGGATTTTGAGCCTGCTAGGCCAGTTTCATTTACTCCCTGCTGATACAAGCAGCATCTTGATAGAGTGGAGGAGTTATGAGGAGTGTGTTGGGAGGATGAAGGTATAAAGACTAGTTAAAAACTTCATGCCCTTCTGCAAGTAGTGATCCATGTATAACCCTTTGTGAGCTGCTGCAGGGAGGTGAAGTCTCAAACCACTGCTGTTACAATGAACAAGTGGTTCCCTGCAGTGATACGCTGGGAGGTCCAGCTGAGCTCCAGGCCCAGGCTCATGACTCGTAGAATCATGGAATTGTTTAAAACCCTTAAGGTCATTGAGTCCACCCATTCCCCCAGCAGTGCCAGGGCACCACTGCTCCTGTCCCTCAGCACCACAGCTCCACGGCTTGGAAACCCCTCCAGGGGTCATAGGGACTCCACCACTGCCCTGGGCAGCCTGGGACAGCCCTGGAGGGGAAGAAATTGTTTCTCAGTTGTCCAACCTAAACCTAAACCCTGGGGCAACTTGAGGCCAGTTCCTCTTGTCCTGTCTCTTGTTCCTTGGGAGCAGAGCCCGACCCCCCTGGCTCCAACCTCCTGTCAGGGAGCTGTCGAGAGCAAGGGCTCCCCTCAGCCTCCTTCCCTCCAGGCTGAACAACCTCAACTCTCTTGTTTTTCTTGTCTTAGCATAGTTTGAGTGGAATTAGCAAAGCTGGCTGCCCAATTGTGCTCTGTTTTGTTGTTTTGTTTTTTCCTTCTGGTATTATCAAGACAAACTTCTTTTCTTTTAAGTACATACTTTTCATTTTAATGGAATCTGTTGTAGAATGTGTTGTTCTTGCAATTACTATTGCCTCTCTTTATTCCTCCCTGTGCAAAGATAAAGGTTGTCCCGGGAATACCAAAGCTCCAATAGACATCTAACTGACAGATCTTGGGGGTTTGGTTTTTCCCAGCTCTCTGAAGACAGTTGTGTGTGTTGGTTGCTTCTACAGGGGCATCAGTGTACATTGCTTTTACTCTGTGTCTCGTGTCTCTCCTAACCATACTTCTGTGTCTCATGTCTACTCTCTGCCGTGTCCTCTCTGGCAAAAGGCAACCTCAAGGTTAATGATGTGAGTTAAGGGTGGAATTTACACTTTAGCAAGGTGTTGAAACTATAACCTTCCCTTCAAGTGCTAACAGCTGCTGATGTAACTTTGATTCCGCATCCGTTCCAGCTGGCATGGACACCTTTCCTGGCTGCCTTCAGTGTGGGTCTACAGGACTGCGATGACACGGAGGTTGCCTCTCTTTGTTTGGAGGGTATTCGATGTGCAATCAGGATTGCTTGCATTTTCAACATCCAGGTACAAAAATGAGACAATAATCTGATTTATGCACTATCAGAATATTGATTGAGCTCTGGGAGTCCTTGTTGCTACTTCATCTGATATTTGCCTGGCAGTGACTTTTCTTTTTCCTGGTGGTTTGTCATTATGTGCTGCCGTGGACATGTACAGAATTTTTCTTGCCCCACAAGTTGACTTACTTTCATGGCAGAGTGCTTTCTAGACTTGTTACAAAGCTGTTTAGCTTTGTTGTGATGTTTCATAAAATAATTTTTTCTGTCCTGTTTCATAAGGTAACTAATGTGTGTGTCTGAAATACTGTTCTTGACTTGAGAGCGATTATACTAATCTGAGACTGCAGTCGGATACCACTTTAACAATACGGCCTGGGAAATGGCCTTCCTGATGTAATTCACTGCTGTATCTTGCATTAAGCACAATGCCAAGAATTCCAGACCCTCTGGCTCCAGAGGGGAATTCTGATTAGCTTGGGCACTTCCCTCCACCCTTTTTATTTTTTTCTATTTAAAAATCATCAGCAGTGAGTGTACTGTTATGCTTTTGTAGACTGCTAGTTAGTGAATGGAGCAGTGGTCTGCTGTCAACCCATTGTAGGGATAGCTGAGGAAAGGGGCAAGCAGAATTCCCATGTTTGACACTGCATTGTTTCATGTGGATGTTGAAAACCTTCTTAAAAAAACCTCAGAACTCAAAAAACCCCAGCAACTCTGTAAGACTAAAGAAAAACTGGTAATGAATGCTTTGCTTCCCTCTCCCCTTGCACATGCCTTTGAGATAAATTATTTAGATTCTCTTGCCAAAAGAAATCCTACAACTTGAGAATGTGAGCAAGGCAGGTGTGCTACAAGAATATTAAAAGCATAGCTAAGAAGCCACATTCCTTCTGAAGCTGCATCCTGTGTCCCCAGAAAGCCCAAACTCGGAAACCTAACAACCACCTCTGTCCTCTGTGCTGTCAGGCAGTATATGGAATAGGGGAGCCTGATTTTATCCCACAGCCTGCTACAGAAGAACCTGAGATATTTTCACTACATAGAAATTCAGTGCTAGGAAGAGAAAGGCAAACATTATATCTACTGAAATCACACAGCTTGTACTAAGAAAAGAAATGGAGAAAATACTTAAAAGACAATTTTAATCATTTTTTTTCTCTCCTGTGTAGCTTGAAAGAGATGCCTACGTCCAAGCGTTAGCAAGGTTTACGTTACTTACAGTGAGTTCTGGTATTACTGAAATGAAGCAGAAGAATATTGACACAATTAAAACTCTCATCATGGTGGCTCATACAGATGGAAACTATTTAGGCAATTCCTGGCATGAGGTACAGGAGTCATTTGTACTTAAACTACAAGAAAGCGCGCGTGCGGATTTTGAACACAGTAGTTTGCTTGTTTGTTCAGAAATACAGTGGGGTTTAGCTAAGTGCCAAGTACATATTTTCATACATACATTATGTAAAATTGCACATTATGGAGCCAATTAAAGTAGCAAAACATGTCCAAGTGAGGAATAAAATTGAGAGACTAATAGTATTTAAATTAATACTCAGAGTGAACAAAAATACTTGTCTGACCTTGAGTGTTTAGAATTCTTTTTTTCTAAAGATCGGCTTAAAGATATTTTAACATTTATTTATTTGCTACTTCAAACTGCTTTTTGTTGATAAACAACTTCTTTATTTTCTGGAATAGATTCTGAAATGCATCAGTCAGCTTGAACTGGCACAGTTAATAGGAACTGGAGTAAAACCTCGCTACATCTCAGGGACCGTGCGTGGCAGGGAAGGTTCTTTTACTGGAACAAAAGATCAGGCACCTGATGAGTTTGTGGGGCTGGGACTGGGTAAGTAATGCAAATACAAAATATTTCATTTAATGAGCTTTGTTCAGGCAGGTACTCAAATTTGTCTTTTGTTTTCATTGTTGTTGACTGTGAGGTTCAGAGACGAGACTGTGAAGTGGCCTTAGGCTTTGAATAGACCTATTCCTATTCCTGCTACGTTTGTTTTGCCCTGTCCGGTATTATTGTTAGGGTGGGAGAGTGGGAAATGGAACAGAATGCTACATTATTCATTTTTACTAAAATATAGCTGATGAAATAAGAGTGGATTGCTGATGGTAAGACCAGATTGAATAATTTTACCACGCTTGGGCACCAAGTGTTTTACCAAACCAGCAAGTTGGTGTGTGTAGATTTGGCATCCTGATAGGAAACTTTGCAGGAAATAGCACAGTATTCGAACCAAGTGGGAGATTTGTTCAGCTTAAATGCTGAAATTCTGTTCCCTCCTCTTTTGGCTACTTTGATATTGAGTAAGTGCCTTTTTTAGGTTGGCCTGTGAGCCAAAGTTTACTCCATAAATGAGAGTGTTTCTTTTTTGTTTCCTTATTTATTTATTTATTTATTTATTTTTAATGGGGACACAGTTAAAGATCTACAGATGTGGGGCATCTGTAGGAAACAAAGCCTCAAGGAAGTGCATATAACTTCATTCCACCATTAGAAAGTTTCACTTTTAGTATGGTGCTCAGTGTCTCCTGCCTGCAGAACAACTTCACCCACAGCCTAGCAAGAGCCTTGTGTTCCCACAGTTCTTCATGTAAAGTGGGGTTTTTTGGGGAGTAATGTTTATTTTACTAGTTCCCATGCTCTTGGCCCTCAGCTAGTCCTAACATCTGACTTGGACGGTTTTTCTCACTCTGCAGTCAGTCCTCTTTCTGTTGTGCTCTCCCTTGGCCTGCCCCTGTGTTCTCCCCTCACCTTGCCAAGAGCCGCTGAAGGAAAACCTTGTGCCTAGAAATTAATGTGTCTGCCAGCATCTCATAGACTGAGGTCCTTCCTGCCCTCCTAATGCACATTCTCCAGTTTAGTGTTCCCCAGTCACCCGTCCAGCTCAGCCGTTTCCAGATGCTGGCCCCGTGGCTGTGCTGAAGTGACGGGCCTTAAAAATGTTAAGTCCTGAGAGCTCAAGAATGTAAACTGTAGTCATGTGTCTCTAAATCAATTACTATTGCTAGTCGTTGGGGTGGATCCAGCTTGTAAAGACTTTTTTTCCCCTCTGTCAACTATATTTCTGAGGAAAACAGTCTATGCCCAAATGCACAGGATGTTTCTGGAGTGCTTGTTATAGTGCACGTGGGGGAACTCAACCTTTTAGTTTGTAATAATATCACTTCAGTCTTACAGGAAAATGCCCAACTCAAAGGAACTGGGTTTCCATGCACTTAGGGGCTGTCAGAGTACAGTCGTTTCCTCAGCTGTTTGAGTTTTTTCACTTTTCCACAAAACCTGTGTTGCAGATACTTTCTGTGATCACCCTGAAGTATCCTTTGCAGCTGTGGAACTGGGCACAGAGACTCTCAGCCCTCGCAAGGGAAACTAATAACGTACTTCTCTTTTCTGTGAATTAAAAACATACTTAATTATGCTGGTAGTGGCACAACCTCTCTTCTTCCTCCTTGCCAGTCCTTTCTGTGTTATCTCTTACCCGTTTTCAAATCTTGTTGACTGTAGTTGGTGGAAACGTGGACTGGAAGCAGATAGCAAGTATCCAGGAATCCATTGGTGAAACCAGCTCCCAGAGCGTCGTTGTTGCCGTAGACAGGTACTGTAGGAAATTTGCTCTTGCCACCTCAAGCTTTTTAAGCAATGCTTGAATGCCCCGTGTTAATAATAGGACTTTATTAGTTCACCCCTGTTTGGAAAAGAAATACATAAATATTACCACATTAAAGTGCTTTTTGCTTTTGTGGGTTTCTTCCTTTTCCATGGAGCAGAGGTATTTTTGCAAGAAGGAACAGAGCAAAGATCAGGCAAGAAGCCTTTTTACCACCAGAAAATTTTTGCAGGAGAGTTGCAGAGTGCAGACTGGTGTACTGTCCAGTGAGTTGTGGTGTGCTGTATGTTACTACATATAGCAAATCTCATTCTGCCTTAGTACAGGGAGCGTTATCGGCAGACCCTTTTCCTCCTAAATGTAACTACTGACTCCCTGCTTTCCTCTACGTTATGTAGACGTTGTTTGAAATTGCAGAATTATTGCTCCAGTCTTCCTTTCTGTGAATCATATTTGTCACAACCGGATTTCATCAGGGGTAGTACGTACCATAAACTTTCCCTGCTTACATCGTAAAGCGCTGATCAGACTGGAGTGTTAATGGATCTTGCTCTCCCAGCATGTAAATCAGAACACACCATTTTCATAACGGTGTCAAAGCTGACAGTCAGAGGGAGTCGTTCTGAAGGCTTGAAGTGTTTCTGTGATGGAGCGTGGGCAGCCAGGTCGATGGCGGTCCAGAGAAAGTTGCCTTGCAGTAAAATCACGTCAAGCGCTGTGGAGGCTTAATGTCAAACACATAATAGCTCTTTAGGTTTGCAGTGTTTCTCCCCGCTTCGTAACGGGAAGCGGTTCAAGTAGCCATTTGTCATGGGAAATAGGAATTGTGCTCTCTGGACAAGTTTGACTTCTGTATTTGGAGCAGTGCTGAAGAGTTTCTAAACGACTGCCATTCCTCATCAGTCGCTGTCGATGAGCAGCTAGCGTTAGAAACACTGCTCGCTCTCCACACGTGCTTTTGGGAGTTATTCTCAAATGTTAGCCACCGCGACAATATTCCCCATTTTCTTTTCAAAGCTCAGTATTTTTCCACCATTAGTAATTGGTTTTTTTAATAAATAAAAGGGGCTGGTGGTTATATATCTGTATTCTTTTTTCTATTTTATTTTAAAATCTTGAATATATGTATTTTAATTGTATCAATGTCTTTAACTGTATTTTACAGAATATTTACGGGATCGACGAGGTTGGATGGAAATGCCATTGGTAGGTTTTATCTTTCTGCCCCTCCCTGTAAACGACACAGCAGCTTTGTCTTAAACCCTGTAAAAATATTGCATTAAAATCTGTGGTCATTTAACAGTGGATTTCGTCCGCTGGCTTTGCGCGGTGTCTATGGACGAGCTGCTCTCTGCCACCCACCCGCGAATGTTCAGTCTGCAGAAGATAGTGGAGATTTCTTACTACAACATGGGACGGATAAGGCTGCAGTGGTCTCGAATCTGGGAAGTCATTGGAGATCATTTTAATAAGGTATCCCTGTTATGCTGCATATCCCTTGAATTATGAATACAAATAAATTTCATTTATAGGTTTGTGTTCTCGTTTTTAGGGGTGCTCTGTGAAGCTTGGGATTAGATGTTGTTTTCTGTTCAAGTCTAAATTGACTATCAGGTGAATGTTTGACGTGCGTTTCTAATACAGCTTGTTGAAGTCCTTCTGGACAACTTGCTTAATTTTAGAAAGTTGTAAATGCTTGAATATAGAATGTAGAAAATAGCTGGAATTGGTTAGGGATTATTGATGTGAATTAGCAGTGTGGTTTGTGGAACTGGCTAGTGTTTAATTTTGTTAATTTTCCAGTGCTGCTCAGTTCTCCATGACAGAATGTACAGGCAACTTGGGCTGAATCAGTAAGAATTCTGCTGCAAGCTTACTATGCATTTCTGCTCTACCTCACCAGGTTGGCTGCAATCCCAATGAAGATGTAGCTATTTTTGCAGTAGACTCATTAAGGCAATTATCAATGAAGTTCTTAGAAAAGGGAGAACTTGCTAATTTCCGCTTCCAGAAAGACTTCCTAAGACCATTCGAACATATCATGAAGAGAAACAGGTAATAACATACAATTAACTGAATTGCCTGGGATCACAAGCACCAGCTTTTGCAGTGAACGTTTCAGATTGCTTTGTAGAGTCAGTTGCTGGAGAATTATACTATTCTAATTGATGGTGTAATTTTCTTTAAGCCATTATTTTTTATTGTCTTAATTTAGGTCTCCTACTATTCGAGACATGGTGGTACGGTGCATTGCACAGATGGTGAATTCCCAGGCTGCTAACATTCGTTCTGGCTGGAAGAACATTTTTTCAGTCTTTCATCTGGCAGCCTCGGATCAGGATGAAAGTATCGTGGAACTGGCATTCCAGACCACGGGACACATTGTCAGTGAGTATCGGTGGTATTTCCCCAGCAGGGACGCGTATCAGACCCCAGGGGCTGGAGCTTGCTTTCTCTGGTGGCTCTCCAGCCAGCGCAGTGAAGCCCGCTTCGTGCTGCAGAGCCAGAGTTTGACACTTTTCAGCTGACCCTCTGATGAAAATAATTCAGTGCTGAGCTAGGTGGTACTATGGGTACTATGGGTGGTACTATGGGTACTATACTTTTTATTTCTATTCTTCCCATTCTAATCTAGATCTCAGGCTTTTAAGTGCCATGAGGGATCTCTATTCTGGCTTAACCTCCACAAGTTCATAAAACTTGGTTCCAACATCGATGAAGAATATTGGGGGGATTTTTCCTCAAAAATGACTATTTAAAATGACTGCAACAGGATCACATTGCCAAGGAAAGTCCTTCATAGCTCTAACCCCGTGCTTTTTGTAGCCCTCTGCAGCTCTGGTCCCACAGACTGTGTTGAGCAGTAGCCTGTTGCTCTGTTCTGGACTGCTCAATTGCCCTGTTTTAGACTAGATACTACCTTGATTTATTTTAGACATCTGTTGTCAAAATAGAATGCCCTCTGGCTGATTTTTTTGGGGGGGTTGAGTGTTCACTTTTTAGTTTTTATTGCTACTCAAGCATTTAACAGCACCAATCAGTAAACCAGCATCTCATTTGTTAAAATCAGTTCATATTAGAGTTAATAGCATGACACTTGTATTTTTTTCCTTCTGTTCACACTTTTCTCCCAGCACTTGTGTTTGAAAAACACTTCCCAGCAACCATAGATTCTTTCCAGGATGCAGTGAAGTGCTTGTCTGAATTTGCCTGCAATGCAGCATTTCCCGACACCAGCATGGAAGCGATCCGCCTCATTCGCCACTGTGCGAAATACGTGTCTGATAGACCTCAGGTACAGTCACTAGTAACCAGTTCACAAGTGCTCTCATCAATAGTGCTGCTATGTGGGGAAAAAAAAGACTCACACTAACCCTATTGGCTTCCCTTCAAGTTTCAGAGATTAATGAGAAGTGTACTTTATTCAGAAGCAATGGGAGGATAAAATGGCACAGGCTTTGAAAGTATCAGCACTTTTTGTTTGTTTTTTTTTTTTTTACTTTTATTCCCCACTGCCCATCCCCACCTCCCCAGTTCCACTGGTGGCTTGCTTTCCCAAGTAATGGCATAAGCAAAGCTACTTGATATCCTCAAAATGTTGTGGTAGATCCTCACTTTCAGTGCTGACTTTTTATAAAGAGAATAAGAGATTGGTATTTATTGTCCAAATTGTGTTTTATTTTGAAGTCTCTAACTCTTGTGACTCTGTATAAGCCTGTGTTTTCTTCCGCAGGCATTCAAGGAGTACACAAGTGATGATATGAATGTAGCTCCTGAGGACAGAGTGTGGGTGCGAGGATGGTTCCCAATTCTGTTTGAGTTGTCCTGTATCATCAATAGATGCAAATTAGATGTAAGAACCAGGTAACAATCAGTATTTGTAATTCACATTTTAAAAGGCTTGGTTTACACTTCTAAAATAGAAACAGCTTCCTTAGTAAACATGGCTGTGGTTTACATTAGGTGATACCCGTGTGGGAACACCAGACTTTTTAAAAACACCTTTAAGTAGGTGCCAGAATGTAGGTGTTAAGTCTGTTCTTTACTTAGGAAATGTTTCTCTTCCGTTACAATAAATAATGAAGTCGTGTGGTTGTGATTGCATCGTGTTCAATAGGCAAGTGCTGTATTTCCTTGAAGGTCACTGTTGAAATTGTCCTTGTTCCTCGGGAGAAGAGACCTGGAAATAGTTGTTCCTTTATGTTTGTGGTCTGTTTTGAAGAAGTTGTTTTCCTCTTTTAATTAGAAATTACCACCATTCTCAAAAGTATTTTCTGGCTGTTGCTTGCAACTTTTAAGTGCTTTTCAAACACACCGATTTTCTTCTTGGTGTACTAGTGTGACCGATCCACTTTAGATCAGTGTGTGACAGTCTTGACAGTGTTTGAGTTTGAGATTGTTGTTGCAGTTGGATGTGTTTGGTTTAGCACACGTCTGTTTGGAACTCTTACTGTACATTGTTTCTTCATTCCAGGGGCTTGACAGTAATGTTTGAAATAATGAAGACGTACGGCCATACTTACGAGAAACACTGGTGGCAAGATTTGTTTCGGATTGTCTTCAGGATATTTGACAACATGAAACTGCCAGAACAGCAGACTGAGGTGAGGAAAGGGGGGAGATCCTTTACAGGAGATCTGGAGTTACAGCAGAAAACCTGAGCAGTGAGGAATGTGAGGCAAACCTCCAGGCTTGCGTGGTTCACCTGTGCTTCTAGTAGCGTTCTTTTGGGTTATTAGCATTCAGCTGGAGGTGATGTCACTTCCCTTAGCCTTTTTTAACCCATGGGTGTAAATTGTCTAGTAATTTGTAAACAATGGAAGCATGCCATAAAATGCAAGGTATCCAGGGTGTAAGAACTGCAGCTTTTACAGGGGTGGCTGGAGTTTGAGACACACATCACTTAATGGCAGCGTGCTCAAGGGAATGAGGCTTCTAATCAGCAGTGAAGTCACAGTTAGAAGTAATAAATTCTGGCAGCTGGAAACCTTTTGAGGACTATGGAAATGAACCCACAAAACAAAAATAGCCCAAATGAGCACTGTGCTTTCACTGCAGCCCTTTGACTAGCCAGACAGGTTTTGACTGGCCAAATCAGGGACTCCCCTGACAAGGAAATGAAACAGAAATGGTCTAACTAATGTAGATTATGTGCAAACTGCTGATATTACAAGCTTGATCAAAATTGTCAGCTGTTTGACTGCTTGTATAAGGACATGTCTCACTTTCTAAATTTGTATTCCCTGAATTTTTTTAGAAGAAGCACAGAAAAGTTAGCTTGGTGTTCGACTATTACACTAGGGTAGGGTTAGATACCAAGGTTAATGTTGGTCTCTGGACATCATGATGGTAGGCGCTTGTCAGTCCTGTAATCTGCTCTCCAAGAACAGTTGGTGGTCTGTTGCTGTAGTTATTTAAGCAAAGCAGAAGTTGAGGCTCCACATTTTGGGGGGTTCTAAGGTACAGGAAAGAATTACGTGTCACTGGAAAGCAGTTCCAACGGAGCGACCGCGTATATCCATCTGCCTGCAGGGCTGGGCATCCGAAAAGTGTCACCTGAAACAAAGCTCTGACTTGCCTGTTTTCCCCTCGTAGAAAGCCGAATGGATGACCACTACGTGCAACCACGCGCTTTATGCGATATGCGACGTGTTCACGCAGTATCTGGAGGTGCTTAGCGATGTTCTCCTGGACGATATATTTGCACAGCTCTACTGGTGTGTGCAGCAAGGTAGGGCTGCGCCGACTCCCGCTAACCAGCGCGAACGGCTCGCTGTGGTGGGCGCGAATAAACAACCACGCTGTTTGTCTCTTCCAGACAATGAACAACTGGCACGGTCTGGTACAAACTGTTTGGAGAATGTTGTCATCCTAAACGGTGAAAAGTTTACCCTAGAAATCTGGGATAAAACTTGTACTTGCATGCTGGATATTTTCAAAACTACAATCCCTCACGCGTAAGACAACTGTTGTATCTATAAATACTGTTAATACTGATACGATTCTTTCTGTGTAGGGCCAATATTCAGGCCCCCTAGTAGCACTAGAACACTGCCTAAAGCCAGATCCAGCATTTCTGACAAAAAGAAATCTGCCTCTGCATAATCCAATTGTCTGTCCAAGGCAATTGGTACAAACACTGAAGTTAAAAAACCACAACAGATAAATTGCTCAGTATGTGTGAAAGAATAAGATGTATTCTTAACTGAGATAAGTGTATTAGCTTATGGAAGTATCTATCTCTGCCTCTTTTTATGCTTGGCTTACACTAGCTTAGATTAAAACAGCAAAGGAAGCGGGCTTTGTAAAATACCAGTTCTGATTTGTATCTCAAACTTACTGCATTTGGTACTGGTTTTGTGTTCTGAAGGCTGCTGACGTGGCGACCAGTCGGAGGGGAGTTTGGCTCCGGGTCTCCCTCTGATGCAAAAGAAAAACTGGTAAGCTGCTGAAATAAAATACATTTTAAAAACTTGCAAGAGTTGGTACAAATGTGTTGTGATATAAAATGTGCTATGTGTTGTGAACAAAAGCCTACTTAGTTTAAACCCAGTTTGATTTACTTGAAGAAGTTTTTTCCAGATGAATTGCTATTGAATGCTTAAAAATGCCAAGGAATTAATTGAGTATGAGAAGTATGTATTTGCTTGCAGCCGAGCTGGCTCCAGAAGTTGGCTGTAGGTCATTCTCCCTGTGTGTCTTAGGTAACGTCTTGTGCCTGCTAGGTCTCTGTAATGCTGTGTTTAGGGTTTGAGTTGTTTTCTACATCGGGGCATGGTTTTTTGTTTCATTTTGCTCCATACTCTCTTCGTTATATTGGCCCAATGAGAAGATGCTGGTGGTGGAAGGATTGCCAGCTAGATTGACTTGTTTTAACTTCAGATTTTCTCTGGTAATAAGAAAGTAAACATCAGTGTTTAAAATAGAAAATCATCAGATTTCTTAGCATCTATTGAATAAAGTGATGTGAAATTTGGTTTGTTTACAGGTGGCAGCCCTGTAGCTGCTCTACTACTGATGAGAGCTAGTTTAGCTTTTAGACATTCTCCCAAGTCTGCTGCATGGATGGCTTTATAGATAATGAAGCGTTTGATAAAGATTGTCAAAATTTCAGTTCTTTCTTAGTAGGTCATCCTTTTAGTACACCTTTCTTGAATGCAAATACCAAATGTGACTGAAGTGAATGAAAAAGTGCAGTGTTGAAACAGCTGAAGCTCTGAAGAGCGCAGTGCTAGTGATGATTAGCTTGCAGAAGTTGTCTGTAAGTTAATTATGGTGGGTTTTTTTTCCCTTTCTTTCCAGGACACAATCTCACAGAAGTCAGTAGATATTCATGATTCTATTCAGCCTAGATCTTCAGATGGACGTCCCTATCAGCCCAGCACAGGGGCCACAGTAGGTGAAGACATGAGTAAAACCAGGCCAACAGCAAGTGCGTGTTCTGTCGTGGTTTGGCATTTTATCTCTGGTAGGAGTGGTATCGAGCAGGTGTTTGCAGTCTTTAGTTACAGCCCCAACTACAGCATTGGAAACACAATGAGAAGAAATTACACTGGTTACATTTTTTTCTTCGTGTAGTATGACAGAATTCTGTTGGACTCGTGTGTGTCCACATTTTTGACCTGGCCTTTAAAAGTCCAGAATTCACTGCTAACTTTCAGACTTTTTACTCAAAGCAAAATATTAAAAATAGTTCTCTCCTGATAATGGTCTGGAAATTAGTAGTTTTCTATCCTTAAGAGCAAAGTTTTCTCTGTTCAGAACGCAACAGAAGGTGGCGGGGAATATTGCTCCAGCATATGGCAGGTGACTTTAAAGTTAGGCCATAGCTTTTGAAAACCTGTGAGTTTTTACTGTGCTGATCAGTCCTGGTTTTAGAAGAGTAATTCCAGTGTGTGGATTCCAGGTTTGGTTTATGAATGTGTTTGAAGTTAAGCTGTTCTTCAACTTACCCCCAAAATAGCTCAAAAAAGAACAAAGCCTTGCATTTCTTCAGTTAACAAGCAATTTTGGTTTTCTTTCCCATAAAGAGTTTCCAGAACAGAAGTTATTTGCCGCTCTTTTGATCAAATGCGTTGTGCAGCTGGAACTCATTCAGACTATCGACAATATTGTGTTCTTCCCAGCCACGAGCAAAAAGGAGGATGCAGAGAATCTAGCAGCAGCACAAGTAGGTAGAGCTGACAGGTAGTGCTCTTTTTAACAGCTTTTCCTGTAGTGGGTAACGTTTCATAAGCTCCTATAACATCTTCTCAATTTTGGAAGTGCTGGAGAGCGTCCAGCAGACTGTTGAGATCTTTTACATCTTGTGTTTGCTGTGCTGGGACAGCTCACTGTAGGAGTTAACGGAGGCGTGGTTCAAAGGGCTTGATGTCACTGGAATGGGGATACAGCTTCTGATACAATCCTAAGGTTATATACAAGTACAGATGAAACCAGGGCAGGATTGAGTTATCCCAGGAGCTTGCTGAAGACAATCATGGCCTTTTACTTGAAATCTTTTTATTTTTTATTTGACAGAGAGATGCAGTAGACTTTGATGTCCACGTGGATACACAAGACCAAGGGATGTATCGTTTTTTAACATCACAGCAGCTTTTCAAGCTTCTCGATTGTCTGCTGGAATCTCACAGATTTGCTAAAGCATTTAATTCCAACAACGAACAAAGGACTGCTCTCTGGAAAGCAGGTGAGTCAGTCACCTTGGAGAGACTGTGAGACTGTGTTGCTGTGCTTGGAACCGACCCAAAAATAGGTCCAACTGATGCTGAGTGTAAAACCAACAATTGGGCTGGGTATGCAGTGAGCTGGTTTGTGTCACACAGACCCCCTTAGGCTGGAGTGAGGGAATATTGGTACTTGGGGTATACAGATGGGGGTCTGACATGACTGTGGTGTGCGTGCACCAGTGCTCCATGGCACTGAATGTTGTGAGAAGTCAGTTCCCTAAGGTGGTTCCTCTTCCTGTCAGTGTGCAGGAGATGCTTAAAAAAACCTAAAATCTGAGCAGATGCTTGGTATTTCTCTAGGTTTCAAAGGCAAATCAAAGCCTAACCTTCTGAAGCAGGAGACCAGCAGCCTCGCCTGCGGGCTGCGCATCCTCTTCCGTATGTACATGGATGAAAGCCGGACCAGCGCCTGGGAGGAGGTCCAGCAGAGACTGCTGAAGTAAGGGCTGGGCAGCTGAGCCTGCGCGTGCTACTTCAGATCTTACAGAGCCTGTTTGTTGGGAACCTCCTCAGTTTGCCGTTAGCTCCCCAGAGCTGACTCGGTCTGGTGGTGGTCACAGCTGACAGGAGAGTCTACACGTTGTGCGAGGAGTTCTGTGTCTCCAGCTGCTGATGCTGCCTCTGCTTTTGGTTCTCGAGGCCTGTTCTGCAGGAGAGAACAAAGGTTTTGTCACTTCTTGGTTTTGCAGCACTGGGGAGGTGGATTGTTACAGCTCCTCTTTAAAAAGAACAGCGTCTCTCACCTAAACCCTGCTTCCTTCTTTCAGTAACCTTAGGTGTTTGAGGGAACTGATGCTGTTTGTTCTCATCTGCAGAAACAGGCACTGGGCTTGAGAAGTCTGTGGGCATACAGCAGCTTTTGGCTTTTTGGTTACTGTGGACACTAAGGGTTAGTTCAGAGAGCAGTTCCAGGAAGTGCTGGAATGACAAAGGGCTTAAAGCCATGGCAGCAACACAGTGAAAGTGCTCTGGGTTCATAGCCCAGCGACCAGAGCTGACAATGACCTGGTTCCAGCAGCCTGAGATTAATTGTTAAAGTCTACATGTCATTTTGTCGCAGGCATTTTACTGCCTCTCAGACAGCACTTGATACACTTGAAATACGTGTACAGGCAGCACCACCGGGTTCTGGCAGCGTATTTGGCACCAAAGTCCTAGGACTTTGGGTTTACATTGAACAGAATCACTGCTTTCTGATTCTAATCAGGCTTATGGCAGCTGCCAGAAAACAGTTCTGCCCTACACCGGGGCCCCGCACCGGTACCCTTGCAAAGCCAAGCTGCCACTGAGCTCAAATTAAAGTGTTACTGGTTCTGGTGTCTTTTCTCTCTAGTGTCTGCAGTGAGGCGCTGAGTTATTTCCTCACTCTCACGTCAGAAAGCCATCGGGAGGCCTGGACTAATCTATTACTCTTATTTTTGACTAAAGTCCTGAAGATAAGTGACGAGAGGGTAAGTAGCTGCTGGGAATGGTATTTTCAGCCAGTCTTTGCTGGTGAGAAGTAGTTCCAGGCGGGTTCTTCACACACAGTTACATACTTGACATTAAAAGCTCCCACTGCTCCGTAGACGCTCTTTGCTGAGGAACCTATGTTGAAACGGCGCGTGACGGATACTGCCGGAGGGAGGGTGCAGTGAGTGAGGAAATTAAACGTGTCTGAGGGAACATAAAAGATGCTAAAGCCCTTTAGAAGTGTGCGCTGAGTGGCTTTTACTACCCTTCTCCTGCTGAGGAGGAGAATTAGTGGCTGCAATTATTCAAAGAAATAATTCCTGTTTCTCCTCCCAGTGCTACACGTACATCACCTTGACCTTCTCCAAAGCCTTTCTGCGGTAAATAAATCCATGTTTAGATCTCCCTCTAACAAAACTGGGCTGAAATATTAAGTGAAAGCTGCCAACTGCAACAAAAAAACTTACCTGATAATAGAAAAATTCTTCCTCTTGAAGAGTAAACATCAGCAAGGGGCAGCGTGGAGGTAGTGAGCACCTGAGTACCTCACAGCCTCGCACTGGCCCTGCTGGCTGTGAAGATCTTTCTGCTCCTCACTTAGTGGGTTTCTCACCTTGCCTCGGGAGAGTATTTCCGTTCCTCGCTTGCCTCATCCTTTCGGAAGTTGTGTCGATGCGCAATAGAATCATTCCTTCTCTTTCTTTTCTCCTCAGTTCAAGGCTCATGCCTCCTTCTACTACCCTCTGCTGTGTGAAATTATGCAGTTTGACCTGATTCCTGAGCTCCGAGCTGTCCTGCGGCGGTTTTTCCTGCGGATCGGTGTGGTTTTCCAGATCTCCCAGCCGGCGGAACACGAGTCGGCAATAGGCAAGCAGTAGCAGATAGTGACTGAGTATCGCTCCGATTACAGGCTTCTGTTCCTCAGCTGACGAACCAGCCGGGGTGGCTGAGCCTTCTGGGTAGCCATAGAAATGGTTTCTTTGGGCGGCAGCGGGGCTCCGAGGGGTAACGGTACGGGAAGCGCCACACTCCAGTCCCTGCATTTCCTGATGGCTTCTCTCTGCCCTGGCTCCTGCCGAGCACAGAGCCCGTTGTTGGCACAGTCAGCACGGGCTGCGATACCCTGTACTGGCCTGGGCAGCACCAGAGAACAGCTGGTTATGCTGGGCGTGGAGGGAAAATGTACCCAAAGAACTCTAAAGGTTTGAGCTTTGGCAAGAAGTACAACTCAGGAGAGCTGTATTCTGAAGGAAAAGATGTTTATAGTTGAAAAGAAAACGGAGCTTATTGTTCACGGTAAAAGATATTTAGCAACTGTGTCTCATACTCTAAGATTTTTGCACACTCAGGCTGTCTGAGACATCATCGGTAATCCTCCTCCTGTGAAGATGTACAGAGCTGCAGGGCTGTAATATAAACCCTCCCACACCATACACTTCCTCAGTTGTTTATTTCCAGACGATTGATTTGCTGAGAACCCACAACACTTCATTCTTTACCAAATGCACTAGAAGTTTGGGGTTATTTTTTTGTGTTGTGATTTTTCTTTTTCCTTTTTTTTCTTTTTCTTTTCGTTTCACTGTAACCCAGAAGTTCGTGTTGCCGACTTTCGTCGAGAGCAGAGGTAGAAATATCACGACTGACCTAACTACCTGTAATATACTTGGTTTAGGGCTTTTAAATATAACGAGCCATTGAAATGATGATCCTTCAAGGACTGGAACTTGAATCACTGCAAACAAGTCTAGGTTGTGTCTGCTGTCAGATGTTTTTTGTTTGATGTAGATTTCACTCTTCTGTACAGAATTTAATGTTGAATATATTCAAGTAACAAATCCGGCATGGTTTGGGGATGGTTAAATTTATTGGACATGTATTCATACTGTGAATTGTGCTCTGATGGTTAACAGACGAGATTGTCAAGCATTCTGTATTACAATGGATGTAGAAATTTTTTTCAGATGGACAAAATGTATATGGTACAGATATGTAAAGTTTTCTATGTAAAAAAAAATTCTGTACAACTTTCTGTACAATATTTGGTTCTCATCTGGCATATTCTAATCAGGTTATAGGTCAATAAAGTTTTTGAACTCTTTCATCAGTGCAATCAAAACCAGTCTAACCCCCAGCGACTTGTTTTACAGTTTCCTTTGCCTCCCGCGCTCTGGTTTCAAAGGACCAAGCCCCAGCCCTCCAGGGCAGGAAGGGGGGCAGGAAGGGGTGCCCGCTGCGTGGCTGCGCTGCATCCT
The DNA here is from genome assembly GCA_025345505.1 of Todiramphus chloris collaris. Classification (NCBI taxonomy): domain Eukaryota; kingdom Metazoa; phylum Chordata; class Aves; order Coraciiformes; family Alcedinidae; genus Todiramphus; species Todiramphus chloris. The sequence continues at coordinate 12,436,374 of JANVCC010000261.1, read as the reverse complement.
CGAGCTCCTAGGCAGAGGCAGGGGGAGCAGCAGCGGTAAGTTCAAAAAAACCCACATTAAAGGAAGAAGCAAAGTGCTCATGGGTAGAGTAGTCAAGTGTCTGCTGCCCAGCCAGCCACTCAGATGCCACACTTGCCCTTCTGGGGATTAAAACAGTGTGAGGTGGCCAGGGGGCTAAGGGTGGAGGGCAGGGCTCTGAACACAGCAGCCAGCGCAGCCTCGGCAGCTGCCTTTGATTTTTGTAGGTAAAATGGAATTGGAATTGGCTGGTTCTCCCAAACCTGACACCTAGCAAAGGAGAGGAGCACGAAGACTGAGGAAGTGAGCGAAGGAGCCTCGGGCCCCAGGAGTGACGCTGGCTGTAGCTGTTCCCAGCAGGCTCCAGCAGTAAGGGTGAGCGTTCAGTGATTTAGCTGGGAAAGGGAACCCTCTGCCCGTGGCAAAGCGTCCTTGGTGCCGTTACCACGGGGTTCCCGACGCTGTTAGCACAGCGTTAACTGGTTACCAGCCCTTTACCTGACTGTGACCCACCTGTGCCCAGGCCCTTCTGCAGCGTGCGTGTTCAAGCCGCAGCCTTCTGCAGCACCGAGTACAAGTGGGGTAGTTTCTGAGTGGGGTTTTTTGTTTTATTTATTGCTGCTGTGGAAAGGCCCAAGAGCTGTTCAGTCGTGGTTCATGGGGAACTCGGCTCCAGTATCATCATTTTATTCTGTGCCTTGTGTTAGTTCCAGCAGGGCCAGAACAGCTGCTTTAAAGATGGCCTTCATGCTTAAGAGTAAATGTAAGCTGCAGCAGACCATACATTAGAATCGTGGACTGGTTTGGGGGGGAAGGGACCTTCTCAGAGCTTATCTCATCCACCCCCCTGCAGTGAGCAGGGACATCTGCAACCTGAGCAGGGTGCTCAGACCTTGAAAACTAAGAAAAATGAAGTCTGCTTTCACAGTTTTAGTAACAAAATAATTTATTAACTCTTAAATCTGACCCATAAATTAAATGTATGCAACACTATCTGTATTTCCAGCACACAATAGGTTAGAGAACACAAGATACATCGCTAATAGTTGTTTGTCTGTGAAACGGCTGAGCTTTCATGCAGGATGGGGCTCATCCCTGTATGAAAAGCAAGTGCCCTTCTCCAAGTTATTTACTCTTTTGGTAAAAGCTTAAAAATTCACCTCTGCTGTTGGGTTCCTCTATTTCCAGACAGTTTTGGGTTTTAGCTATAAACAAAGCTAAGAATTAACTGATTTAATATCAAATTCTCACTCACACACACACACACAGCTTTTGTGGCAAGCCCAGCTCTGAGGCTGACACTTACCTTGTAGAAAAAGTGCAAAACCTGCCAAGCTCTTGCTCCACTCCCCACCTCACGGGGCAAGAACGTCCCTGCCCTACCTCTGCATCACGCCACAGCTTCTGTGACATCATTATTGCTACTTCAAATTGCACACAAGAAGAGAAGGGTCCCTACCAAAGCCCCTGGAAAGCGCAGCGGCACCCACCGGTCCCTCCCGCACCGCCGCAAGGCACAGAGCCGCGGGACGCGGGGCTGGCGTCAGCCGTGGGCGGTGGACAGGCCCTGCCAGCTCAGCGGGAGCCTGTGCTCCGGTGAGAGCTTCACGGGGCTGGACTCTTCGGCCAGGAACCTTTGGAGTGTCTCTGAAGTTCCTGGTCGCAGCCAGGGCTCGGTCGCTACCGAGTCGAGGGAGCTGGGGCGCCGGGCAGCGCTGGAGGGAGCCGGCTTCCAGTGGAGCCCCTCCGCGTCTCCTACCGAAACATCGTCAGCTGCGGGAGAGGAGAGCAGTGTCTGGGTGTTACAGGGACACCACCTTGTTAAACTAAACAGGCTTATTTGCATAAATAAGGCTTTGAAATTACACTCATTTCTACTTGACACAGATTGGTGATGTTCTAGGGAATCGGGCCCATCCAGAGTCAACAGCTAAAGCCTCCAAGTCGTCGCTGTCTAATGCCAACAGCTCCTCCCCTGCTGGAGCAGCAAGGGGCTGAGCCAGGCAGCCTCAAACGGGCCTGGGGGGAAATCATTAGCACAAAGATAACGGGAGGCTCTGGGAATCACAAGCACAAAGCCTGTCAGCTGGGTCCCAGGCCATGGGAGAAACAAAGGCCATTAACAGTTGTAATAACTGGTACCTTATACGGGAAGTGGATCTAAAAGCTGTGTTGGAGTTTGCTGGGGAACCTCTTGTGCCAGCCACAGAGCTCTGGATGAGCTCCTTCCTACATCAGAACCTGTTGCTCACTGTTCAGCTACAGGCCATCTATTAATATTTGTTCCTTTAATTGTTGTAATTACTTAATGTTCACTGCATCATCTCTACCCCACGGAGCCTACCTAAGTAAGCAGCTTTCTGCTGGAGCTCCGTCAGTCCGTGCAGTCGTTCCTCATTCCTGCCTTTCAGCTGCTCGATGTCCAGGCTGAAGCTGGAGCGCACAGAAGAGCTGTCAGGCGGCAGCCACGGGGTCTGGCTGGCTGGAGGATCCTCCTGCAGAAAACCCCAGAAGACACAAACCCTTCCGTTAGACAGAGCCCTTTGAAAAGGGCAGGAGCTGGCGGTGTGCGCTGGCGGTACCCCCAGCACCTCGCCCCTGGGCAGCCCCGGCACCCCTTAGATCGCTGCTCTGCCCTCCTCTTCCAGCCACTCCAGTATCGTACGCACAGCACACTCCAAGGCTTTCTGCTTTCTTCGTCTCCTCTCCCGTGCAGAAGGTGGGAGCTGGGGTGATGATAAATCAACTTCTCCTAAGGCTGGAAAGGTTTCCCCGTTAGCACCTGGAGAAACAGGCAAAACCATTGTCAAAGAAAACAATTTACACATTTCAAAGATCTTCAAGTGAAATGCTAAGTAACCATTAAACAATTATTATAGTTGAAAATTTAACTACTTAGATTTGAATAATAAATCGATGAGATCAAGGAAGCTGAGGGAAAGAAAGACGCATACTGTTAAAAACTGTTAGCTGTGCCCTACACCCATTTACTGCAGTACAGTTCCCTGAGGATCTGCATGTTAATTTGAAGGCAGAGTTCTCTAGGACGGTAAAGCCATCGCCACAGCTACGCCCACGGCAATTTCTAAAGTGGAGAATCATTTCAGACACAGATGGGTGCTGAAGAGCCACGGTGACGCCTGCCCGGAGCCGTGGGGCGAGGGTGCGACTCACCCAGAAAGGCGCTGTCCGACTCCAACAGAGAGTTCTTCAGGAATTCATCAGAGTCGTTCCTGAACTGCAGAAGTGAAGTAAGAGGCAATTTCAGACACCTCCGTGGCTTTCTGGGCCCAAATAATAATAATAATGATTTGCTCTTTTCACCAGGTCAGAAAATAAGCGTCCGGTTTGAGATAGATCTAATTAACTGGCTGCTCTGCGCATCACTTAAACCACCTGAATTCAGAGCAGCTGCTGCTGGCTCGGCTTTTTCTATTCATTCCCAGCCCAGCAGCCATCTCACAGCACATAAATACAAAATAAGCACCAGTGAATAAAGGAGGGAGGTAAGGAATGAAACCATCTCTATATACAAAGAGTTTGTATGTCAGTTTTGGAGAAACCTGCACTGCCAAGCCAGAGAAGTACGTCAGTTTGCGCTTCCTCCAAACCCGTGAAACACACAGTATTTCTCACACTTGGAAAAGCCAAAGTAATACAATAAAAAACCTGGTGGATTCTTACCAGTCCCATGGTTTGCAGGTTCCCGCCAGCAGCAGAATCATCTTGATCAACCAAAGCCATGTGGACAAGGGACAAAACGACAATATTGACACAAAAGCAGTTGGTATTAAAGCTATTAGAAGTTTTATCAGCGTATCATTGCAAAAATGAAGATCACTGTGCTTTACCACTGTAAAATTTCCCATTTTGTAACGAGTGTTTCTAAAACACTAGAGCACAACGTTTGCTCCAGTTCCCTCACGTCCCTTTCAGCAGAATCCAGAACTGGGCAGTGTCTTCTCCCTACGCACGCGGGGCGTCTGCGAGCCCTTTGAAAGCTGCAGTCATTTACATGCAGTGAAGCGAAACATCGTGCAGTGAAAACTCAGGATGCTCAAAACACAATGATTCCATGTTCCAGAAAATGTAATCCACTAACAGAGAGCACGCTGAGGACGCACTGCCTGCATCTCAACCACCTCACAGCTCAGAGCCACCTGCTTGCCCCGGTGAGAGCTGAGGGAATGCCCCAGGGACCCGACCTGCTGAAGGCTTTTTGCACACGCCAGCCGAAGGGTTTCACTACTCTGTAGTTTTCCTTGAGAAACAGTAGCCAAACTACTTTTCTCTGTGTGTTTCTGAAGTACAGAGCACTAGTTAAACTACCTTCAGGGAATCAAAGAAAATCAGTTACAGTAATAAATTTAAAAATATATTTAAAGAGGCCTCCCATTTTGTCACGCTTTACGTGATGACAGAATTCCAGCCTTGCAGTGGGCTACTGCTTTGTACGGCAGTACTCGCATCCAGCTTGAAAGAAGTAAAACTAGAGCTGGTGTTTTGCAATTCTTACCCAATACAAAGCAAACAAAAATCACTGCCGTGCCCTCGGGCCACTCCCTCCTCACCTTCGCTTTCTCGCCTCATTCTCATTCTGTCGAGTTTCCTCTGCTGCTCCCTCAGCAGCGCCTGCTGCTGAATCTCCAGAGTCTGGTCGTCTCTGGGGGGGTCAGGGTACATGTGCCTCAAGCCCATACGCGTTTCAGAGTCTAGAGCAAAGACACAAAGTTTTATTTCTCTAAACCAACATTTCTGAACAACGTTTTTCAAGGATTAGCTACAAAGCCAGAGCCTTTAGAGCAACGCTGAGCAGGGCCGAGAGGACGAGCCGCTTTACCAGTGATTGTACAGTTACTTTTGTCTCTGCCCTGGAAGATGAAGCAAAGGCACAAATGTTTCAGTGCCTTTCTTCATCGCCAAGCGGAAGCTCTACCTGCCTTTGTACTTAAGTTCGTTAAACTCCCAGATGTTCTGCAGGTTGACGGGCTCTGGTGCCTCCTTCGAGGACGGTCGCCGGACGGGGGCCTGCAGACGCAGCCTGGCCATCTCAAATATGTCCTTGGGGTTCTTCTCTCTTCTCCTGCTTGAGCAGTTGGGAAAGCAAGCAGAATATAATTTAAAACTAATATGGAAATATAATATTGATAAAGCTCGCAGCTTTTATCCTTAAATAAAGCCCTCAGAACAGGAACATCAGTTTGGCAGGAATGACAGTGCATATATTGTGTTATAAAACGGGAATAATCTACTTAACATCAAAACCCCCTCCTGCTTCATGGAGTGGAACTAAGACTGATGATCTGATGAGTCTTTCCCAGCTAACTGGGTATGATTAACTAATACATTCTGGAAGCAAAAGTGGGTTTTTCTAAATAAAAAGGGTATGATTTCCCATAAGAAAGCACTATTTTGCTGTTCGTAAGCACATTCATCAGCACTGATATTACTGTTTACTGGAACAAATTATGCCCTGAGAAAAACAGTAACAAGATCTAATTCCGCCTTGGCCATCTGCTTTGGACCACGCTCCAAGCCAGAGCATTGCAACTTCCAACCCCACCATTACAGCCATTCTTACACTGAACTTTAGTCAGGTGCTTTGGAAAAAACCCATACACGTTAGGAAAACCGAAGAAAAAATTATGTGCAAGTTCCATTTTTATATCTTCTTTTCCCTCCTGCCTATCAGCCAGCTGACACTTGCTGCTAACACGCAGTAGCTCCGAGTGCCTGTGCAGCCCTTACCGTGCGATCGGTAGGTGATCATCACCGGCCGCATTTAGCAGCTGTTCCTGCAGTCGCCTCTCCTCGCTGCGGAGCTGTTTCCTCATCTCTGAGAGTTCATTTATCACATTCTTTCTTTCCTCTGGAATTTAACACAAATACTTTAAAGAGTGTCAGAGACACTTTTCTGCCTACCTCATAAATGTAAGGTGGAAAAAAACCTAAAGAACTGTTAATTAAAGCAAGGATTACACAAACCCAAGAACCTCAGCATTTCACACGCTAGAAATGAGGTCAGAGCTCATACTGAGAGAGTGCAAGGCCCAGACCCCCTGAACAGCAGAAAGCAACCAACCTTCAATGGACATGTTTAGGTGTATTTAAAAAGAAAAGCTATGAGATGCCAGCCGGAGGACGCTGCCGGTGAAGAGCTCCGTCTGGACATCAGCTAATCTACACAGTGCTCAGACTGCCAGGGGCAGGGGACAGGAATTAAGGTGGGATCAGCAAGCACACAACATCACTTCTGGCTCAGAAGTGGGGCAGCTGTCTGCTCAGCACAGCCTCTCTGAAGTGTTCTCAGGGGTTCTAACTTCAGCACTTCTGTTGACTGTGGGTCCGAGCTGGCTCTTTGCTCAGGACAGCGTTCCTCCACAGCTTAAAAGTTGCAACAGAGAGCAGCTTCTCAGAAATGATATTTCTCTTAGGAAGTGAGCTTGCAGGAAAGACAATACCTACCTAAGGCACGCAACTGATTTCTTCTGGCAGGGACGGGGGGAGAAGGAACTCTTGGTGGAGGGGGATCCTAGCGATGGTAACGAACAGCAAACGTTAATATGTCAAAGGCAGACTTAAGTACATTTGATTTCTTGTGCGCCATTTAAGTTAACTACTGCTACTGCTGCAAGACAGGGTGTTAGTGCCCAAGGTTTCCTTAAGTCTGATCTTTAAATGCATAGCCTGAGTTGCTGTGATAATACCCACAATGGCTGTGCAGAGGGCTAGGCAAAGCAGTACCCATTCCTGCAAAGCCACGGAAATAAACTGACCTTCCTCCAGAGCATTCTGAACGTTTTGGGAAAGCAACTATTCTAAATAAGGTTTAAAGCCCTACTTAAAACATTTCCTGAAACTGCACTGTGAAATACTTTGACAAAGTATCATTTTCATGGCAAATTCCTTTTTTAAAAAAGGAAAAATTTTAAAGTACCTTCAAAACCATAGCAGATAAACCAGCAATGTCCATAGCTGGGAGTCAGCATTAAACTTCAGGCCTGGTAAAACTCACCCAGTTATTTGTGCTATCCCAGCACCAGCTGGCAAACATTAAAAACCTGGCAGGATTCCATACACTGCACTGTCTGAATATATCCATAAATGTGGACTATAAAACTCTTACCTGTGCATAGTAAGATAAATGGCTCTCGGCAGAGGGAATCCTTTCTTCCCTCCTTACTGCTTTGTTCTGAAGAGCAGAGATGATGGGAGAAGGCTGTCTCGAAAGCTGCAAGGAGGAAAGCAAGACTGGAACTACATTCCTGTAGGGTCTGTGCAGAGTAGTATTTTGGACAGGAAGAGCTTGGCTAAAATTTTGACAGCAAAATGCTTTTGCTTATGTTAATAGATTTTTTTTTTTTTTTAATTCAGTTTTCTTTCAACTCTTAACTGCATGAAATTATTGCCAGAATTATTACTGTGACTCTGTGTTCTACCTTGGGCTTACTGGTTTTTTGAACATGTGTCTGATCAGCAAGTTTCCACTGTAGCAGGTGTGATTTTGCAATCAGCTGTTGTGTGTGTGCCCTAAGCACACCGCAGCTTGCTGAACTAAAAGGGGAACAGCACTGAAGGCAGAGGCCTCAAAAATGCAATTTCTTTAAAAATCACCGATTTTTACAAGTTAGCAAGAAGCGTTGTATCCTAGAAAGACTCCAAAGCCATACCATTTTCTTTTCCTCTTCCATCTTTTCTTTCTCAAAATACTGTCTAAGCTGCTCATCTTCCTTTTCCTCTCTTTCTTTTCTTCTTTTTTCTGCCTCTTTTTGCCTCTCTTCATCTAATCGAATTATTTCGTTATTTTTCAGTCTTCGCTGTAACATAAACATTTGTACATAAAAAAAGGCTCAACATTACTAAAGTTTTGCTCTGTTTTTCTTTGACAAGTTAAAATTACACATCAAAGTGATTAGTATGAAATGAAAAGCATATTTCATTAGGCTGACTTCAAACATGCAAATTAAAGACTGTGCCATGCAAATTCCAGCCAGCTGCAGTGCTGGCTGTGCTAACATCCTTCACCAGAGTTCCTGATACCTGCGGTGAGCGCCCAGAGCTGAGAGATGTGCTCGTTAGCTCTGCTTGGCGCTCTGTCAAAACAAGTAGTATCCTTATCTCAAGGATACATCCTCACCAACAAAAAAGAGACTTTACAAAATCCTCCTGTACAGCTCCACTCGGAATACAAATCATTCCACGAGAGCAAGACTGAAGAGGCTAACCAAAAAATTTACTTTAAATTTGACCAATTTGACAAAACTTTTACAGGCCTCACAAAAATTTCTCTATTAAAAAAAAAAGAGCACCACTGTCAATCATAAACCAATGCAATTTTCCTTGAAGGAACTAACAGCAGTTCAAGTGCTAAAGAGTGTGACGAGCGTCCTGGTTAATGCCATTTCCTACATCTCCTCTGGCCAATGTATTCCCTTTTAAAAACAAAGGCCAATTCATAGGACACTTCTCAGTTTACCTTCTTAATCTAGAGGATAAATATTACAGAGGATTAGTTTAGGATGGAAAAAAGGTATCAAAATACTGCACCTCCTCCTCTTTCCTTCTTTTCTCTTCTTGTTCATCTTCGTACGCCTTCCGAATTCTCAGCCTCTGCTCAGCCAGCCGTTTTTCTTCTTTTTCTTCTTCCAGCCTAAGTTTTTCTCTCTCCGCTTCCTCCCTGCGCCTCTTTTCTTCAATCTAGAAAACACAGCATTGGGCTGTCAAGAGCCAGCAACCATCTGATGAACACCATTCACCACCACCATCTCTTCCGTGGTACTCACTGCAGAATCCGAGGTTGTAGGGAGCAACACAGAGAATTCCAGGACTTACATTTTGGCTTGAGAACTCCTTCAAGATGAGATGATATTTTACTACTTCTTTTTGGCCACTATTTACTGAACCACTCTTCAGTAACAACACTAATAATTATGAATGCTGCTAATAAAACTTCTAATACTTCCTAACAGTCTGCTCTGGGTAAGCTGAAACAACACTTTTCTTCACTAATTAAATAACAGAAGATGGGAAATAAAAAAGACACAGCAATTATATGGTCTTGTTCCACAATTAAAAGATTTTTTAGACACAGCATTGACTAACTGAAGCTAAAGCTCTGCCCATAGTTTTTTTTTTTGGCAGCACTACACATAGAAAAAACTTTGATCTTTTCTTTTTAAGAGATCCACATTGCCCTACTGTCTGACATTTGCACTCTGAATTATCCAGGATTGCCTTGATACTGATATTTAATTAAACTGATATTTAATTCTTGTGGCGTAAGATTATATGTGAAGTATTATGAAGAAAGAAGCTGGCAGAAGAACTGGATGATAACTGGGGGGGTTTGTTCACCTGCAGACGAAGAAAGTTCTTGTACGACTCCTGTCGTTTGAGGTGCTGCGGAGACGGCGGTTCCCCGAACACGTTGCCTCGAGCAAAAGGAGAGGTCTGTGCAAAGCTAAAACCTACGAGGGGAGAATTCAAGATGAACATCAAAGCAGACTGAAGACAGCAAGCCAGAGTGAAGAAGAGGGAATCTGAGGCACTGGTTTCAAAAGGTAGTTTGTGACAGCCATAACTCAAGGCTGTAGCTGAAAACACTGGCTGGGATTAAAAGCTCTTAACGTTGTCTGCCTAGAACAACAGCTGGGTTTTAACTGCTCAGTTAATAACATCCAAGCAAACTGTCTTTTTACAAAATAACATCTATAAAAGTCACTTCTTACACTGTCCAATCTGCAGTTTAGTGTCTATGTTACCTGTAAGTATGAGGATACCAAGTATTTTACATCTAATAACTTCACTGATTGCAGCTACTCTGACTTAGCACATGTAGTTCTGTTCCTTAGGCTTATTCACTCTTAGAACAAACAGTGAAGTAAAATAGCAAAGGATGCTAGAAAAAACAAAGGCACAAACTTCAAATAAAATTCTAAGCAGTCAGAAAACTGAATTTGGCCAGTATAAGGTGCCTTCCATACTGTGAAGTCTGCAGTGTTGGGTGTCCTTCAGCCCCGAGTTATAGATCTGTCATAGCCACACAGTTCCAGAACCTCTGGAGAGGAGGATTAGCTCAGATACCACACAGGACAGGTTTTGCAGAACAGGATTCCCCCAGAAAGCAGAGGAGAAAAGAAGGAAGTAAAGGAAAAGTAGAGTAAGTTGTGTTAACTTTTCAGCTGACACAGCATGTTCTTCATTCAGGTGGCCCCTTCAGAATGGATTCACTGCACACGGATATATTCCATGCAAAACAGCAGAATGAAGTTTACCTGCCACTTAGAAGGCACAGGCACAAGACTGAAGTGTGACTACGGGTGGTATCAAGGAATGAACTTACACTGCATACCAGCTACTATCCTGCACATTCCTCTTTTAACGGGGTAGTGTACAAAAAGCCCCACAAAAACAACCCAAACCCCAACAACTAAACCAACCAAAACCTACCCAAAGCCAGTTCATCACCTGACTAAGCAAATGGAAGGTGTAAGAGTAGGAGGCTCCCACCACTGAGCTGCACCACCATCCTGAAGTGGTGGAACCAGCTGGCTCTCTCTGCCACTCGGCGTTACCACTCTACTGGACATTTCACTTCGTACTAAATGGTTAAATACAGACTGTGGTAGGGAGAAAGAGCAAGAGGGGTGCAGAAGGAACAAAACTTGATCCTACGACCAGTTCAGGACACTGAACTGCAATCTTGAGAAGCAAATCCATTCCCAAATCCCACGTAATTCTTTAAGAAGTGCAACAGTTCAGACAGCAGAAATAAAAGCAACATCTCAGCTGAACTGAGGCAACCACCACCATTCCTGGCCTTTGCCCATCCCAGAGCAGGGACAGGGCTGGAGTACCACAGAGCTCTCATTCAGATGTCTCACAGAGTGTAAGAAGAGAAAGACGCGTTAGTTGTTTAATAGTAAAATCCAATCCCTTGGACAGGGAGGCAGTGCAGAGGGCTGCATATGTACCCACTTCACCTGTCGCTTTAGAACTTGTTATCCTAGTTCCTGCACCAATTTCATCTTGACCTGTAAGATCATACATCTACAGACCGTCCTCCTCCTCTTATTCCATCTTCTCTTCTACTATACAATTGTATTTTACTGTCATTTAAAAGTAGAACAAATACGTATAAAGATTTGATTGGGTAACATTGAACCTGGAAAACTACTATGCTGTTCCTGGCTGTTCAGTGCTAAACCAGTTATCAGTTGTCATTACTGACATGACAGATAAGGATATCTATTTTCAGAGCAGGCTGTGACAGCAGTGAAGAAGTTTGGGAAAGAAACAGGATGCAGACATCGCAGGCAGAGGTCACTAACACTATCGTAGGACTAAGAGAAATGAGTAAAGAAACTAGAGAATTTTGACTGGTAAGATCTAATTATTGATAAATAATTAGAGCTGTAATACAGTATTCTTAATAACCTGCTATTTTATTTGTAGATGCTTCTGTGTTCTCAGGTCTTGGGGAGGCCAAACTTAGGTCAACAGATACAATAGCCCTTTTATCTTCATATAGTCTTGCCTCTGGATTATGATACGCATCTTCATTTTGCTTGTGCATCATATTCAAGTCCGCTAAAGGAAAGGGGAAATAACTGTTGATAAGGCACATTCACCACAGACTCTCAAAAATACAGGGATTTTTGAGCAGACCCCACTTTTCCTGGGCATACTGACTATGGGAATGAAAAAAATAGACAAGAATATATAAGCTACAGGTGAAATTCTAGTCACTAGGAATTCACAGACTGAAAGATTTATTTTGTTGTTTTTCTTTTGCCAGGAATGATTCTTCACAACAAACCTCCCCTGTCCCCTGCCCAAAAATACTATGATATGGAAAGATAAAGAGCTCAAAGACAGAGGTGAGTGACAAGTCCATGACGACAAGCAGGTACTTGCAAACCACCCCTCCTTCTATTTCCTTAAAGCTGTAAAATCCTTTGAGTTTAGTATTGGTATGTTAAGTACTGAATCTCCATTACTATTAAGGGAGGTAACTGAACCAAGCAAGTGTATTTTGGTCTTCATATCTTTAGTAAGAATCCAGGTGCAGATTTCTGTATGTAAGCAAAGCTATGTCATCCAGCATTTCCACCAAAATGTACATGGTGCCTCTTAGTTACTGTAAAATCCTGATCCTACCCGTGACTTCCAGCACATTTTGAAGTGTTCACCATACCAGAGCTACAAGGCTCATTTCCAAACAAAAAACTACTAGTCAGTTTTCAGATACCTTTTTAAACCATGTTTCTGAGAATTATGAATTCCTGTAGCCATGTAAGCATACAGACCCCAGGAACTTTAAATTCCAACCCTTTCTGTAAAACACTCTTTGCAATACCTCAGTCTCAAAAGCTATTTACAGACGTTTTCAAGAGGATGAGAAGACAAATCACACTGCCTAAGAGAGACATGGCAGAAACAGCCTATGTTTCACACCATTCGACTCAGCTTCTCCATCATGCTGCTAAACTACAGCTGGAAAAGTAACTTCACATGTGTCCTTCAGGAAAATAGCTTAAGAAACTTCTTTCTCTTGGTTCCTCATTTATGAACAGAATTCAGTGTCGTATTCCAATGACAAGATCAATTTGTTTCCCAGTTGGAATCAACAGTTACAAAGCTGTAAGACTCGCTCAGATGCTGAAGGCAAGAATGAAGAGAGCCAACACAGGCCAGGGTTTCAAATCTTACAAATCTAATTCTGCCTACCAAGTACTATTTTTATTTTAGATAAAATATTCCTGGAGCGTTCACAAGGAAGCAGGATACAGATCACTGAATTGTAATCTTAATCTACCTCTGATTTCCTGGAGGGGTGGATGGACCACTTGCTAAGATCACAACTATCTCCCAGCTCACTACTCCCATCTTGTACAACACAGCACTTGGAAAAAATAAACCTTACCAAACGTGACTGCTGTTTATACAGCCACTGACCAGCACTGTTACCTGGGGAAATTTATATATTCCACTTAGCTTTATCTATTTATCTAAACATGCTTCCATTTTTCATGTCACAAGTAGAGCTTTCTAAGCCTAGAAGTTATTTTGAAGAAGGAAAACAAACAAACAAACCCCCGTGTCCTGGAAAATATTTAAAAGGAAGCCTTCACAACAGACTTCAGCCCGTTTTTATTGCAGATGATTCCAACAGCTTGTTTTCCTCCTTCTCCCTTTACTATTGCATGGTGTCTTCACTTACAGTTGACACCCCTATGTTTCCTGTTGTGCTCAAATTGTACTCTTGGAAAGATTCAACAGAAATCAAATTACTCACTGAAATATTCCTAGAGTTCACCTGCTTGAAACAGCTACATCTACTTGTCAGTAAAGGGCTATCAGCATTACAAAACAAGGAATACAGGATCTGCATGGAGCCCTTAGGAGAGCAAGAAAGCACCAGTCTTGGGCAGAGAACCTGTGACTCGGGCAAACATACTTATCAGATTTCCCTTGGCGTCTCGGAGAGGAGCACCACCGCCCCCTTTGCCCCAGGGGTTGTAATTCCTCATTTCTGCTTCTAACTTGGCTTCATAACGTTCCTTCTCCTCTCTCTCCTGTCTGCGTCGCTCTTCCCTCTCTCTTATCTGAAAACAAATCAAACTCAGTTGCAGAAAACTATCACATTAAGCATAATTTCAATATAAATTTTAATTAAAATTATGAATCAATTATTCACCACCACTGAATATATCAAGAACAAGATACTGTAAACTGGATAAATATGTTTCAAACAGTGCTACAGTTACAACCATTATATAGTAAAAAGTAAAAGCATCACAAGCTTTATCACTCCCTACCTGCTGTTGTAACTCTTGCTGGTAAGCTACTGTTGCCTCTCTGGAAGGCTTTGGTTTTTCTTCAGAAAATACTCCTATGCTTCTCTGTCTGTCTCCTGCGTTCCTCTGTCCAATGGTACTTCTGAATTAGAACACCACACACATCAAAGGAAAAAGTCATTGGTTCCAGGGAGGGGGAAATAAAGAAAAAAAAATTTAATTAAAAATTCCTGCCAAAAATATTTCTGCTGTTTTCCACAGCCTGGCAGTTTTATAATCTCAAACAACCCTTCACATTCTGTGATTCTGTCATTTCATAAATCCACATAAAAATAGTTCACTGAATTATTGTTTAGATAGAAATTCTTAATTAGAAGTTTAAAGAGTTGACTTAATATTGTATTTCAAAGGTTTATCTGCTGTCAGCAAAGCACTCCAAACATGAGAAGTGTACGAATACCAGTAAATACCAAGAACAGGAGCACAGGTAACACTTACACAGGCTGCTCTGCTGGTGCTTGGCCTAAAGGAGGATCCAGGTTAGGTGTGGGCTGCACTCCCATCATACCTGTACCATCTACACAGTAAAAACAATCACTATTGTCAATCCTGAACGCTCAGATATAAACATTTACCATTCCTTGAAAGAACAGAGCACTTCTTCACAAACAAAAAGTAAAAAAGGTGCCTGGTACTTAGAAATCCTTCTCAATCTGTAAACTATTGCACAAGACACAGAGAAACTCACCAAAAAAAAAAACCCAAACCAAAGACAAAACCAACTGAACTTCTGCTCTTAAATCTCTAGGATTCCTGAAATTCCCCAGTGGACACAAATCTCATTCAGATCAACCAGTAAAAGAGTTATTATTCTAAGGGGTTCTTCTCCTTTATTTTAACTTTTAAAAAATATTTCTCTTTTTTTCCTCTAAAAAAAAAAAGAAAAGAAAAAAACCCCAAAGATCACACAATCCAGTCCCTCCTCACACATGTCACAGCTGACTCACTTGTGAAATCATTGTGAAGCAGTTAAAGGGTGGATTAAAAAGTTCTTAAAATAAAATGTTTGATTACTTCATATAGTTTCTTTAAAAATATTTAAAACCATATCTGGAGCTGCAGCAACACCTTGAATATGTAATCAGCTATAACAGGATTGAAACAATTTTAGAAAATGTTGTGATTATCAGAACTATAAAGAAAATCACCTGGGAGGAGTAATGGGTAAGCAGAGCTGAGGTCAGAGCTCATTCAAGCGATGAGCAAGGTTTCTAGGAGCCAAAGCCCCTTTTGCAGTTGGAGGAAACCGCTTCATTCCAAACCAGCTCTGGAAACCCCCTACTTTTCTTTCAATGCACATCCAAAACCTGAGTTTGAATTGCTGTTACTAGTTCTACAGCATTCATGATTTACCTAAATTAAAAGCAGTCCTCTGACTCACTCTAATGTAACCAATCCACCCCAAAGCATCAACTTACAGTAGGCAAGATTGGGATCCAGCGGGTTCCGGGCCCCGTAGAAGTAATAGGCGTCGTCATAGGGCGTTCTGTAGCTCTCTGCCAGCACCGGCGCTGGAGGCGGTGGCATCGGGGCAAGCCTTGGAGAAAGAAGACACACCATTTTTTGTTAGAATTCACTACAGAAAAATTCTGGATGGAATTCAGCCCAAGACCTCTTGCTAGTGCCCAGCAGGAGCGAGACAGAATAAGCCTCAGCAGGGAATCAAGCTTCCCTTCGGGAGCAGCCCATGAGCCTGCACCATTGCAGAAATCTAAAGAACATCAGCCAAGCACGCCTTCTTTAACTGGCTCAGTTAATGGCAATGAACCTTGACCCTCACTGATAGGCTCACAGAGTCATTTTGGTTGGAAGAGACCTTTCAGGTCATCGAGTCCAACCACTAACCCAGCAGTGCCCGGGCACCACTGCCCCTGTCCCTCAGCACCACAGCTCCACGGGGGGCTTGGAAACCCCTCCAGGGATCACGGGGACTGCACCCCTGCCCTGGGCAGCCTGGCACAGCCCTGGAGGGGAAGAAATTGTTCCTCAGCTCCAACCTAAACCTCCCCTGGGGCAACTGGAGGCCAGTTCCTCTTGTCCTGTCACTTGTTCCTTGGGAGAAGAGACCAACCCTGCCTGGCTCCAACCTCCTGTCAGGGAGCTGTTGAGAGCCAGAAGGTCTCCCCTCAGCCTCCTTTGCTCCAGGTTTGTTTACACAAACATCCACTAAGAGAGAGCTGTCTTCACAGATAATCCAGCCTCCCCAGACTTTTCAAAATAAACTCTGAAAAAATAGACATTAAAAATTTATTTCAGTGCAAAGTACTTTAGTTTTATGTCAGTTGTCGAAATATTGTTTCTACCTTCACTAGCTCCTTGGAGAAGGATCGATAGCAGCACCAAGCTCTACCTTAGCAGTAAGAACACGCTGAGCAACACTCTCATTTAATATGCACCATGAACATGCTGGTGAAGCACCTGGGCACTGCTATTTCAGCAAGAGTGCTGGCAAGCCCCCGCTGAAAGTCTTCATTCCCTGGGGAGGCAGAAGGGACCTGAGGCACTGGAGTCTGGAAAGCCACCCGAGGCCTTTCAGGAGGTACAGTCTCTTCAGAGGCTCTTGCTGTCAAGCCAAACTGCTTCAATCTGTTTGGCTGAAGGGGTGGGAAAAACAACAGTAACAGGAAAAGAAATATATAAAACAAAAGTTGCCTTGATATTACTAGGAAATATTCTAAACCTCCACTTATGTCGTGTTAAACACTTCCCAGGGTCCCAACTAGCTGCTCAAATTTCTAGTAATTGCATTTTTTTCTCCCAGGGAATTACCAGCAATCTAATACTACAAGGAATTCAAGCATGTTTATCACAGATTTACAAAAAACAACAGGTTTCAGGAGGTTTCAGAAGTACGTGGCTCTAGTGATTAAAATAAGTCTCTAGTTCAGGTTGTCCACAGCTGCCAGTTTCCTACACGGGCAATATTCTCTCAGGAAAGGTTTCTGAAATCCTCCCCCAGCCCCAAGATTAAAATGGCTCATGATCAGCAAAAACTAAAACTAAACACGTACTGAGACTTTTTCCAATAAACATTTCCTTGCAATACCATTATTTTCTTTCTTAAGTTCCTTTGATTTTATTGATTTTTTAGCCACAACAATTACAAAATTTATAGGGTTTTCTTTTTAAAATAAAAGTATCAAATGTTTATTGATAACAGTCAGCCTCAGGAGCAAGCCAAATAACATGCAAATAACAGGAAAACATGCAGGTCAGGTAGTTTAGGAACCAGCCTATCACACTCAGAAAGCCCCACACCAGCTCCTATGCTTAAATGTTTTTTTATGTTTGCTTAAATGAGTCGATATTATTGAAGATCAGGAAAAACTCATACACTGTGTAAGTAAAACAGATTTTGTTTCTGCATTTACTGGTCCTATAATTGTAGTGCTTCCATTAGCATGCATTCCAAGTTATACCAGCAACCAGATAAATATTAAATATCTAACAGCAAACCATATATCCTACAGTAGAGAAGTATTTTAGCAAAACATTAAATGTTACCTCCTCATCACTTAGCTGCAAGACAGTATATACAAGGCAGTTAGTATCACCAATCCTAAACTACAGCATTCAATTTAAAATTCTCAAAATCTACTAGAGATATTTTTTATAACATTTAACTTCCAATTCCTAGATGTGAATACAAAATTAGGAAACCGATACAATCTGCAGCAATTGAAAATTATAAAGCAGTCTACAGACTCTGGGGGGTTTTTAACCTATCCTTTCAAATGCAGTGTGTTGAGCAGGAGAGGATTTAAAACAGCCTTTCTCACTGAGTTTCATGTGAACTGTTCCCAAAATGCCCCTGATTTCAGCTCTGTGGCTCATTCCAGACGTGACTGTAGCACTCAGTTCATCCTGGGGATTGTTTTCTTTTAAACAAGCAGTACATGTAACAGTCTACATTTATAGATTCTTAATCAGGGACTGCTATTTAACCAACCTGTAATTAATCAAGAAATCCACCTAATTAGAATCTCTCCCCAAGAGGCAATTTAAAGCTAACAGTGACTGATTCTTAATGAATGTAGCAATCCTACTTAATTGAAGGCTTTCAGCTAAATTAATGGTTTTAAAACGTTATACATGCCCTGGACTTGCTCTGGATGTAATTTTGTTCCTACAACAGGCACTCTTCAGTCTCTGACTGAGATGCATGTGGTACACAGGGTGCTGCAGCACAGCATGCTTCTGCCTAGGTAATTTAAACTGGTAACCAGGTAGATGAATAACCAGTTTGTTCTTGCTTGAGAAATGTACCCTTCCAACAATATTAAACATCTTGCTTTTTACAAAATTCCATAAAAATGCTTGTGATCTTGAATGCTACATTTGATAGTTTCAAAAAGAATGACAAAAACTGAAATTAAGAACTGCTACAGTGAGACCAACTCAGCTGCAAGACAACTGTTTGTTGGGATTTTTTAAACTGAAAAAGAGCAACAGCTTTCTGCAGCGTACTGTACGTTCCCAAAGGAAGGTCAGTAATGTGTGTGAGTACAGGCTGCCACTGAGGCAGAGCTTCTTTAGCATGAAACCCACTGCTAGTACAAAATTTCCACTTGGGCACAGCAAAAGAGTATGTTCAATAACTTCCGTGAAAATATTTTCCTCTCAAGCTGCAAGCATGTGTAACGAGTTACAGCCTTGTCATCCTTGGCTTCAATTTTATTCTGTACTAATGCCCTATTAAAAAAGCCAAACCCACACCATTTCTCATTCTGTAAATGCCCTACAGATTTTTGTGACTGAGCAACCAGTGTACATGTAATTAAAAAAGAAGTCTATATAGGTGAAAGAAAATCCAACTTCCTTACCTTCTTTTCTGGGTCTTGAGCTCCAGAGGCAGCAACTGAGAGCTCAAGTTCCTTCTCACTGTAAAAACCAAAAGAAAAAAGGATCAGATCAGAAAGTAGTAACAACCACACTGGTTCATTCAAAGCATTGGCCTCACTACTCTGTAGCTAAAGGAACTCACAAATAGAGAATAGCAGGAGACATAATTCCAGTCGATTTCTTCTGCAGTCAGGGAAAGAGGATATTGTATATTGTTTGTAAATAAACAGAACCCACAAGTAGTATCTGGCTCTCATCTATTCCACCTAATAAAAATCCAGCTACCACAAAAGCACAAGCACCACATTGCTTTTTTTACTACAACCCCTCAGGGCATTTCTTAAAAATTGATCTTTATTCATGTTACAGCAAGAGGTTTATAATAATCATATTGAAATTAATGACTCAGAAGTGCAGCAGTAATTACTATATGGTAATTTCAGGGTTCAGGCTCGTTCAGCATGTAGAATTTTTCATTGCAGTGAAAAGGTCAATAGTAACTTACTTTTAATTCCAAATCACTGGTATCACTGTGTGTTTTTATGTATCCACACTATCATTCAGCAGGCAGCTACTAGTGGGTAAGCAAGGAATTGATATGTTATTATTCTGCATAAGCCAGTCTGTCAAGTGCTTTGGAAGTGAAAGGTTACTTTCCTAAACTGGAGGGCAAAACAAGACTCATTTCCAACTTTGCAAAGTCATTAGAAAATCCTCTACCAGCAAAAAAAGATCATTTCAGTTAGAGCTTCTTCACCCTTAAGAAACTAAAAAATTTTTTTTTTAAGTTAAAAAGTGTTTTTTCCTTTGTTCCACTGAATGCTGGTGAATTTTTATATTAAAAACTAAATCTCTCCTGACAATGAGTTTAAGGGGATGCCATTACCTATCTGGAATTCCTTAGTTATTCTTAGTTCTTGCTTAGTTATTCCTTAATTATTCTTACCACACTGAACTCATGAAATGCCTTTCAATCATTCAAAAATACTGTAACTTTCCATTACCGTCTCTTATTTCGCTGCTGCTCAGCCATCTGTTCTATTAGTTCTTGCCTGTACTTCTCTTTTTTCCTTTGGAGAAGTGCTCGGTCCTGACCACCTGAAGGAAAAGATCACACATTTGTGTAAATGCTCCACAAACTACACAAGAGGTACTGGACAAAACCACTGGGTTTTGGTCAATTTAAACCACGAACCACAGCAGAGTATATGATCGAGGAACGTGCGTAAGAACACTGGCTCTTTACTGACCTCAAAATAAAAGTCTAGTTTTAATATGCAGTTTGGGCTCTTCAGAATTAGTTAGAAAGCCCTGTTACATTAGGGGGAAAAGCAATATGTTTTTCTTTTACGTAAATAATATTTATTTCCCAGTCTTGGGTATTTTTTCTAGTTTGTAATTATTCCCAAAGAAAACTAAAATATGCAAGGAGAGGCTAACTCTGTGTGATTACTTAGGGCTTCATACGTACCAACAACAAGGCCTGTTGCATACGGCGGCGTTTCAGCTGCAGACTTGGGCTGTTCATTAGCTGAAGAACGAATTTGTACCTGATTTCTGGCAAAGACAAGAAAGAACATGGAAAGATCAAACTCCAGAATTTACTTGTAGTCTGTGTGAAACATGACAGCTGCACTTACTATGTGATACATTGATGACAAACAGCTTTCCTAAAACCCAAAGAAATATCACAAGTAAAAGAAGGAGCCTGGCAAAAAAAAAAAAGGCTTTTCTCAAAGTTCTCATCTGCCTGCGGTTCCTGAAGCCCTCAGAAACTCTGACTCAGTTTAGTGCTCCAACAATGCTGACAGACTGAGCGGTGCAAGTCGAGAGGTTACAGAAGGGCTTTACAAGTGTTCTGCTTCTGCCTCATCCACTTAAATCATTTCAGGACTTGCAAAACCAAGACAAGAGGAAAAAAAATGGATTTTAAAACTATTACCAAAAAACGATTCCACCCTATTGTAATCATTACAAGTCTTCAGGTGGAGGATAGGTGATGTTTCAAAAAGACAACTGGCATGGGAACTTCAACAGCTCTTCTCAAGGAAGCATGTTTTTCTCGCTCTACTGTATCCTAGATGCAGAAAAACCTACCAACCCCTTCAGACAACATACAAACACCTTCCTCTCACCGTGGTTTTGTAGTGCCATTACCAGAAAAATACACTGTATACCACACCTAGGATTGCCGGTTCTGGAGCTCTGCTGCACGTGTGCTCTCTCCTTTAATTCATCTTCATAATCCACGGGTAGATCTCTCCCTACTCCATCTAGGTAGGGCCTTAAGAAAACAGAAAATATGCAGCTATGCTTGCCTAAAAACATCCAGCGATTTCGGAGACATGGACCCGCAGCCGGACTGCACAGCGGGCAGCTGCCCCAGGGCTGCCAACAGCACCCACAACGCCTAGAGCTGACTGCCTTCGCTGCGCTGTCACGGCAGCTCTGCTCTCTGCCTGGAGTTGCCTGCCAAGGCAACCTTCTAAGCACTTTCTTTCTGCGAAGCTGCAGGACAAGATGACCCTACCCTACCCTAAAAGCTCCCGCGCTCCTTTCTTCGATATTACACTGCAATGGAACAGTTTCTGCATTTGCACTCCCTTCTCGGAAGGTCGCTCCGCAGCAAAGGGGCAGCGTTCTCCCTGCTGGCTGTTTGCTGTATGGATGCACACATGCACATCTCAGCAGTCTGAAACTCTGAAATGACCCATTTATTTCCTCTGCATCTCCCAAATGCTTCCAGTCATTCGATCTTCTCCAGAGTTACTTCATTTCTTTACAATTTTTTTTTTTAAAGTCTGGGAGAGACTTTCAAAAGCTATTTTTGTAGAGAAGTTATTTTAACTCTATGGCATTTGAAACTGGAAAAGAAGCACGACTTCATTCAATTTAGAAAACACTTCTGCAGTAGGAAAGCATTTTAGGGTTTGTTTTTCCCAGTTACTAATTTGCAGCACTATCCAGAAAATTACCCCTGTAAATAGTGACTCCAAAGATTATTTAGCCAGTCCACCAGCAATTAACAACGAAACGTGATCGCAATATTTTACACCATTGAGGGTGGTACAATTTGCCTTCTGTTTTTTCTAGAAGTGTTAATTCTGGAAAAAAAAAGGTGGTTATTTTTGCCAAACAGGGGAAAGTGGTGTTGCCTTCACTGAAGCAACTGCAGGAGAGTAATTGCAGCAACAGGCTTAACGCAAAGGCAAACAACAACAACAAAAATTACCTACAACTCCTGTTTCCAAGATCTGAAGAGAAAACTAATGAACCATCCTCAAGCACCTTTTTAAAAATTATTTACAAAAAACTTTTTGTAAATAGAAAACTGCTTTATTTCATTTGAGTTTATTTTCAGGTCTGGTACTTCACACCCATCTGGTTTTGAAAAGAACTGGTTCTTACAATGGAATACGGGAAGGTGGCCAGAGAGCCAAACCCCCAGTGATTAGGAAGGTTACTCTTGCTTTTTTTTTTTTCTTTGAAATGACTCAGAAGAGAAGGATTAACAATTTATGTTAAAGTAACCAAACTGATTTATCAGTTAACACAGTGAAGACTGTTTAATAATGAATGGTACATAGTATTAGTTTACCTCCTGAATGATTTATCTGAAACACTCTCTGCTCCCTAATGCATTATCTACAGTCTTAACTACTGGACCAATTTTTACATATATTTTCTAAAAATTATTACCAAGTTCTCTTTAAAGTAAGTACAAAAATCCTGCTTTCACATGGGAATCTGATCTAATGTTCAAAGAGACCAAACCGTGTCCATTAACAAGCACCACAGGAAAAAGGAAAAAGCAGAATTAAGAATACCTTTCAGCATAAAAAGCCCGGGGAGTTCTTCTGTCGTAAGTGCTTTCACATCTAAATCTAGGGTCCACTTCTTCACTTATCTCAGGATCGTAGTCCATTCTGTAGTACCTTCTACCAAAATCATGATCCTCATCAAGTCTGTGGTGCCTCCTGATCGGCATTACAGATTGGCTAGCAAATCCACGATGCCTTCGACTGGGAACATCCAAATCTTCATCAAGTCTTCTATTTAATAGTCTACTTCTTAATTCAACCTCATCATCTAGCCTATGGTACCTGTCTTCCTCCAGCCATCTCTTATTTAGCAGCTGTTCATAACCTTCTGTAGAAGTAAAGGCATCCTTCTTGGGAGGTTCTGCACCTGTGTTACAGGGCTGGACTTCTGTAGGTGGTTCTGCCTGGAGCCTGGTAACAGCAATAGGGTTTTTATTCCTGTCCATCTCATTCTGTTTAATGGGAAAAAGATATTAAAAGATCTGAATATAAACAAATCACATTGATTATAATCTCAGTTTTATATTTCTTCAAACAATCCTAAACAGGTATTGCAGAAAAGGTAGGAGGCGAGCAAGAGAAATACTACCAGGGGGCTTAGAAACTATGGGGTTTGGTGTTTTTGTGGGGTTTTTTCCTCAAGGAATAAAAGCACTCTATGACCCATCACTGGGACTTGCTAGATACAGTAATAAAACAGTGGCCTAATTAAATGACCTTCATTGCTTACTCTGTATGCCTTCATCAGTGATAAAACAACTGACGAGATCATTTATGTTCTTTGCATCAGCTACAGTAAAGCTGTATTACCTCTGTGTTTTTCTTCCCTAATTTCCTTAGCTGTTCATTCCATTCTTCTTTATCTCTGAGATACTGATTGTACTCCTTGTTTCTTTCAAGTCGCAGTTTCTCCTATAAAAGGCGTTGAAAAGGGCATCATATTTTTGCATTTTTGAGTAGCTTTTAACTTCACAGAACTGACATTAAATGAATACATGTGAGCTGTGTGGTTGCCTTCCCCCTTCTTTGTGATGGACAAATAGGGCTTGAATTGCTTTGAGGCTTTTGTTCATTCTCAAACACAGTACTTTATCTCAATCTGAAATCTCTAAGTAGAAGTCAGCTTCTTGGGCATGAGGTCCAGGCCCCAGTATCAGTTCCCACTTAGTGTATATCAGGTTCCCTCTTAAAACCAGTTAGGTTTCCTCCTGCTAAACCTATTCCAAAACCGCTCCAAAGCCTCACTCCTCTGACAATTAGCAATCACCTTCTAATTTCCAATCTAAAAGTATTTACAGATGATTTTTAAACATGACTTTTTTTTTCTGTACTAAGGGTAGTTGTGGCTTGCCCCACTCGTAAGTAAAACAGGACAACAAATAACCGTATAGACAAGCTGTGTCAGTTATGGCTTAGAATATAACTTGAACTCTCAAATTCAAATGAGCAGTTAAACTCGCTGCAAAAAAAAAAAAAAAAAGGAATTAAAAAAAAAAGAGTCAAAAGCACAAAGAATGCGAGGAAAATGAAGAAAAACATGATCCATCCACTTTGCCCTAGCTGCTTTTGCAAGGTGCTGACATTTACAACCAGCATGTGTAAATGAGATGAATGCTTCCCAAAACTGCTGGTTTGGGATTTTTTACTAAAATTTGCAGGTTCTCTGAGAGGGGCAGCACAAACCTGCAGGCAGGCAGAGGCTGCCTGAGGGCACTTCACAAAGCTGAGAAGCTGGCATTGTCTGTTACAGACGGCAAAACACTCCGCAGAAAATTCAGTACGCGGTGTGACCACACATTACCTAACAGAGGACACCAAAATGCAAACTCAGCCTCTGATCATTACCTGCCCAGAGGCAGGGCTCAGTGTGACATCTTCTGGAAGCTTTTAGGTTCTGCAACAGCAGTAAATAAATGGATAAAAGTGATAAAATGCGGAGTACGGGATTAAAAAATTTTAAAAAACCCCAAGATTTAAAGACATGACTTTCCTGAAACTTATTCCAATAACGTTCTCTTGTAAACAGTGGAAAAACAACCAACCAGAGAAAAAAATTAAGTGGAAATAAATTTTCCACAACAGTTTAAACATCCATGTTCATTTTGAAGTTACACACCACTTACTTCATTTCCTCCAGATATTTACCTTGGCAGATCTTCGCTCATCAATAGGAAGAGATAATCCCTGAGTATATGGATCTACTTCGCCAGTAGTCAGATAATTTTTCTACATTAAAAAAAATTAGAAATCATTCAATAGACTTTAAAATACCAAATTTTACTTGCTAAATAGTCGCTAGGAAATATTTTTTCTGATCAGTTTACTGAAAGACAGAAGACAACCTTTGTATTTTGAAAATGTAGGATGTTCAAGCGCTTGATGAGGATTGATGCTGAGAACCAAGTTATTTTTACCAGTAAAAGTAAATAAATTGAAATCCTCATTACGAAGTAATTCTTTCTGCACTCTGAACACATCTGTAGAGATTACCCCTGATCTTAAAAAGGTATTTACCAAAAATAAGAAGCTGATATGGAAACTGCACTGTCTACGTAAGACTAAACAAGTTATTAACCAAAATACTATCACTAGGACAGCTGCTAAAAGTTGCTCAGTCTCTTTATGTGGGGAAAAGAAACTAGAGATTGTTATCCTATCTCCTCCTCAGCCTTAATACAGCTAATGTGTACTACATTTAAAAAAGCAACACCTTGTAAACTTGAATTTGTAAAACTACAGTTCAACTGAGAATAAAACACTAGTAGTTAATGTTCAAATTAAATTATTTGATTACTTCGATGAGAATTATGAAACATTAAGGTTTAACACAATATTCTAACTCTGAAAAAAATATTTTGCTTTGCTTCTGGTTTAATCTCAAACAAAAGTTTAATATTAAACAAGAAGCAACAATTATATAAGCATCATTTGGTCAGAGGTTAAGAAGCCAGTTCATTCTGCTGTTGCTGTTGTTATTCAGGAATTCTAGTGCATGCTAATATAGACAATTTATATCATACGCATGTTATTCAAAGCCCCAGAGAAAACAACAACACGGGTTTTGTTTCTACCATACTGCTTCCTGTTCCTTGACTGAAGCAGCCTAATTTGAACAACCAGGATGGACAGGATTCAATTTCCCAATTAGAGATACACGACAGCATTGCTCATGGCCACTAAGTGCCGAGTAACCGGCTCTACTGCTTTTCTGAGCATCACTGCTGAGACTGCACAGTGACCAAAAAAGCCCTGCCTTACAACGTTTCAGAGTTTATGAGGAAAAAAAAAATATCTGAACTAATAACATCTGTGTAACCTGTGAGCCTTGAAGCAAACGTCTACTAAAATAAAAGCTTTGTAGAGTCAGCATTAGACAGCAGCAATAGCGATTACAAAGGGAAAAATAAATCAACAAGTGTTTTAAAATCTCATTAATGGAAAATAATACAAATTAAAAAAGTATTTTGCATGAAGCCAACGATGCTATTAATCACAAGTAATCACTACAGCATGCACAAACACACCAAGCACAAAAAAAAAGGAATGATTTTTTTTTTTTAATTCAAAGAGCAAAGCTTTCAAATGAAGCAAAAAGCAACTACTCTGAAATAAAAGTAAATAAATAAATTGATATTGCAGGCACCCTACCTTTCTTTTTGCCTGTGAAATACCCTAAAAGTCAGGGAAAAGACACTATTCAAAAAGAGTCTTTCATTCAAAAATATCTGACTTAATCAAAAAAGTTATTCTCTTAAAGCCTACCCATTCTTTTGTTGCAAGAACTAAAGACAACAGAAATTATTTGGTTTATGATTTTTCTTCCTGTTTGACTCAGAATATTCCCAAGATTATGACATTCTTACATACCACTTCAATTTTAAATTTACCGTGACATTTAATAACTCATGCTCAGCAAAACATGGAAGTCATTTCATTGATAACATTGAAAAGAAAAGAAGCTGTCAAATGGACTCACGCTGATTACAGGAATACTCTTACTCTGAATTACAGACCATAGAATACATAAGTACTTAAGGAAGTAACAGGTGATATTTTAAATTCTTAAGAAGAAACTAAGAAAGTGGTAGAGACAAATAAATAAAAGCATTCAGAATAAAGCACAGTAATAGGTAGTTGCATAAAAGCCTAAGATAAAGAACCCTTCCTAGTAGTGACATTTTGAAATTACTTTTACTCGAGTCTTCAAAAGCAGCATCACTTCTCAGCAAGATCTTCTACAGCTGCTATTAATTTTTATTTAATTAAAATGAGGGAGTCATTTTAAAAGACTTGCTAAATTCAGGTAACCAGATCTGAAGCTTTACCTGAGAAAGATACCGCCTATAATCCTGTCGAAGTTCCTCTTTGAGTTTGTGCTTTTTTCGCTCATATTCTTCTCCAAGAGGTAAACTCAAGCCATAGTCTCCTGAAAGTTTAACGTGGTTAAATGCTATTATTCTGCTAGCTTGTAGCAATACAAAGCACATCCTGCAAAAGCTACATCTGGATTTTTATGAGACAACAGCAATAAAATAAACAAACTATGCAACCAGCAATTACAAAACAGCTGAAATAAAATCCACATTCCCTGTACAAGTAGTTGGGTGGAAAGCGTAGGAATATGGACTGGGTTTTGGATGTTAGCTTTCCTTGAGCTTTTTCTCCTCACTAGAAAGAAAAGTGCAACATAAACTGAGTTTATTTGGACAGTTTGACAAATAGTATAAAATAACCTAAATATTGTACATATTTCTGTTGTTGATGTTTGGTTCAAAGGAAATCTCCTCTGACACGTTAGTTTCTAAATTGCTCTGATATTTTAAGCTGTGGCTATCCCACAACAGAAAACACACCTGGCAACTAGAAAGCAGGACGCTACTTGTTTAGCACGATGCATGTGAAAAACATGATGCCTTCCACGTAACGAGAAGGAATCTGAACATAGGATAATTAAGAACCTTTTTTCCTAGAGGCTAAAACGAAAGGCATCCTTAATTCCCTGGCACAAGGGGCATATCCTTTCGCAGTAAAGTCCAGATGAAAGATGGACTTCCCAAGTTTTTGCTCCACCCAGCTAGAGCAGCAAAGGACAGATCATCTGTCAAGGACTGGCGAGCAGCTTTTTGGGTTGGTTTTTTGTTTGTTTGATTTTTTTTAAATGGAGCTACAACGAAAAAAAAAGGGAGTGCCTGGCATATTTTCCTTATTCAGAAAGAAGCGTAACTGCAAAAGAAATTCCACACAATCCCAAGGCATTTGGAAGACTTCAAAATTGATATGAGCTTGAATTATAATTAGCATCTTATAATTTAAGAATCCAAAGCAGTAATTCCCTTTCAGCAATTCTCAAAGGTAATTAAATGGCACTTAAATTTAGAAGACACATAAAAAAAAAAAATACACTATACCTAAAGGACAGTTTTGTTGACTATTTGGAGGTATATTTTCTTTAGCCATGGAGATTAACATTTTGCTAGTTTCAGAAAGCTTCTCTGATTCCTTATTCTGAAAGCAAAACAAAACGCTTTGCTGCAGCACAAGGTAAAAAGAAATATCACACAGAAGAACAACATTATTAATAAAATGACTATCACTGGAGAATAGAAAGATGGAAAGTGATGCTGGATTAACACATTAAGCAAGTTATACATTGCACTCATACTACCAACAGCACAGTTCTCCTCCGCAACACAGGAATTATCAGCTTAACACATTTCTATATACTTCATGCCATGAAACAGTTGACAATATATATTCTGATTTATGTCATAAACCACAAGTCACAGTCTACGATCGTTTCGTAATTTACACACAGCCTCTCTGGTTTTTAAGGGGGGTTGATTTGATGCACTGCACCCTGCTTGAAAACAGGAACCCCAGGATGTGAGAGGGTGAGTTTAACACGGCTGTTCCCCGTCCCCACACCTGCACCATCCAGCTGAGGACTAGCACACTATAGGCTGGAAGCTTTCTCCTTCTCTGCAAACTTGCTCTTTTGGGAAGCCCTCCTCACAGCTCCCTAAAAATTAACTTTCTGGAGTGAATTGATAAAACCTTCTAGAGAGAATTATTATAACTAGGTTAAGATACTTATATTTCCACAGAAGGGGAAAGGTGAATTCTCATTATCTGATGAAACAAAAAAGGGAGTAAAACATGAGTATTATAATTGCTATTAAAAACTCAAGATGTTTGGGGCTGTGTTGGTCAAATAACAGGCAAATCAAAGCTTTTTTAACTGAGGACTTTCTTTAGCTATCAACATTTCGTTAGCCTGAATTACTTGGGTATAGCTTTTAGCCAGGTACCAGCACTACTAAACAATCACAATCCACAGGTTATAAAATCTTTGTAGATTTAGAAATAGGTACTGAAATTTCTAATAGAGAGACTGTGATAGAAACAGATTAAGTAGATAGAAACGGATTAAGTAAATTGTCTTTTATATTTCCTAGTAACAGAAATTTTGCACATATTGATACCTTCCAAGATGAAATCAAGGCCCTTGCAATAGAAGTGTTTCAATTCAGGAAAAGTATTTCATACTCTTACCCTCATTTCCATGTAAGGAGGATCATTTTCCAGTTCTGCCTTATCCTGTGCCAGCTTGGCCTTCTGATCTTCAATAAACTTGTCTAAATCATCCACCATCATTTCTGAGGTTGCAGAAAAGACACAGAACATCAGAACCTCAACAATTTAAAGCTCAGTTACAGTTACTGAAGATGTAGTTAAGTAACATTCAAGCTTTTTCCTCAGAACTACAAGCCTTAAGGTGTTTGTTGAGTGAATGGAACACTCAACTCAGGAAACTCATCCACAGAGGAGATAACTTGATGTTTCACCAGAGAGAAGATTCAAAGACTCCAGATTCTAATACTGAAGATATTTCTCTAGTCTTTTTCTCTAAACTGGTTGAAGTGTTTTGAGGGTGGTTTTAACTGCAAGCGTACCAATGGCCCTTCTTCACCATACACTAAACACAAGCTTATTGTTAGTGAATTATAAAATCAAAATTAGACAACATAAAAAAAAAGAACAGGATAAAGGAACTGTTAGACAAAAAAAGTACAAAAAGTGCAAAATACATGAATATGCTACAGTAAGGACCAAATCATACAATCAATTCTATGCTTAATTTACTTTCATGAGAAGTCTTAACAGTCATCAAGCTTATTCAAAACCAAAACAAATAAATAAATAAAAACACAAGGAAAACAAAGCAACCCACAACATAGATGCACAGTGTTCCTGGAGTTGGACCAACAGTGCAGCATTACCTCCTGAGCCTACAGACAGCAGAGGCAGTAAGAACAGTAACTGTAAGACGGTGGCCATCGGACAGCACTGACTGGCCATCAGGCAGCCAGTCAGGAACCAGGCCCACAGCTCATTACCTTTTCTCTTCATTAGTTGAGCAGCTTGCCTGCTTAACTGAGAGCCCTTCAGAGCAGAAAATGTAGCACCTTATTTGTGCAATTCATTGTGTACTGCTGCTCCTAAAATTAAAGCAAGTCTAATTCATGACAAGGGAACTTTACAGAAGCTAAGGCACACACTCAGCCTTTGAATATTCTTCGTTAGGATAGTCTTTGCAGAACTAAAAATACTGCAGAATGTGGAAAGAAGACAGACAAACCTCAACAGAAGGGCTGCTTATGAGCCTACTCATCCTCAGCTCCACTGGAGGAGCTTTGCAAAACCAAGGCTACAGATAAAAAATCCCTATGTTCTGTTCCATCCTTAAAGGAAGCACAACACTGATAGGAAAACCACGAGCCTCCGATCCCTCCCGTTCCCCACACAACTTAAACAATAGGATTGTTTATGCAGGCTCCTCAGCAATCCATCACTTCCAGTATCTGCACTCGGGCTGCACAGCGGCTTTACGGCGGCTAACTCGGGATCGTTCTACAGCCGGCAGAGTGCATGGAGTAAAAACAGACCAGTGACAACACCTGCTGGAAGAGGATCAAAGCAAAAAGCAAACAGACAAACAAAGCCACCTCAAAGACCAGTGGAATAAGATACTCTGGAGGTAAAGACAAAATAATGTGTCCAGAGAGACCAAGCTCACCACAAGGGAGATGAAGAGAAAAAGTCAACATTTCACTGGTACATTTGCATGCTAACTTAATTTAAGCAATGCATCTTCTTGATATATTCCTTAAAATGTATCCCTTTAAACTTTTTCTCTTAGATGAATGCCTTTTTGACTCATAATATTAAAGTATAACATTGTTACAGAAGGAGGCAGAACTAGGACGGCCTATTTACAGCTCCTGGTGGTAATAGAGGACAATCAATTCCAAAAATACATTTCCCCATCTGATTTGACCTAAATCTTTAAGCTCATTAGCCCTGCATGCTGATATAGGATAAATCTGAAAGATTAAGCTTCTAGGCACTGATAAAATTTCATTTGGCCTATGAGGTTACATAATCATGAAAAACAAAATGTTCTGAATGGCAGAAACAACTTGTCAAACTAAACAGCTTGAAAGTTGGTCTCATCACCTACCCAGTAAATGCTACTTAAAAAAAATGGTTGATAGCACACAAATATCTGCTCTTCCTTTTGCTCTTGCATCTTTAAATCTTGGCTGTATTTGCATTCCCAAAACATTGTATTATTCCAAGTTGAAGTCCACTAAACACACCGCTGCTATATGTTCAATTGCTGTCTGAAAGTGGCCCATAGGAAAACAAAAATTTCTGTATTTTTACTTTCAAGATTTTAGTTTTTCATAACCTTTATTTCCTTTTAAACTGAAAGTTTCCATATAAGCAACTCCAAATAGTCAGCTAAGCAGACTTCAACTTAAGCAAATATACCAGGCAATGGAAAGCATGTAGATATTCAAGAAAAATAAGCCAAGTTTGAGTGTCGGATTTTTATTGGATCTATGCCCAACAGAGCTAATAGCACATGTCTGTGTATTCAAGCTATTCAAAACGCCTCTGTGCGTGTCTGTTGTACCACAGGTGCTGTATCTGGCTGTGCATTGTGTATATATCATCTAAAGCAATGCACACCGTGATCTTTTTTATTCTTTCCCTTCCCCTCCTTTTTCAGGAAAACGGGACACAAAATTTAAAATCAGCATGTGGAAGGAGACATTTCATCTCTTCTGTGCTACCAGAATGTTAAAATAACATCAGGAAAACGGGCAAATTGGCAATTCCCATCCCTACAAACTAGAGCAAGGGTGGCAAGGAGGGAAGTGCTTTTAAAAAACAGCACGCCAGGTCTAGTAACGGCATGTACAGGTTATATGGTCCCATGACTGTCAGTAAGAAGTATTTTTTCAAAGTTTCACCCAAACTTGCTGAGGTTTCCTAACAGCCTGTACTGGCTGCGTCTCCACTGCTGTGAATGGCATCTAGAATAAGCTCTTGCTGTCAGACAGGCTTCCTGCACCTTTCACCCGTGTTTCCCTCACTCTTATCTGAAAAAGCACAAAAAATTCCAGCATCCAGACGCTCACAATTAACGAACTCTGACGTTTTCTAAGTGTGAAGGCAATTAACCCTCAAAACAATCAACCAACCACTCCGGCAGGTTAGTGCCCCTCGCTGTGACAACTGGCAGCAGATCAGACACCTCCTCTGATCCCAAAGCCACATTCATTCGAGGGCCAGGTCAGGTTTCTCTCTGCAGACTGACAGCTCGGGGAAGCGCCTCCCCCGGCCCCAGCCCCGGCCCGCAGCACCATGGCCCTCACCTCGCAACCTCCCTCCCGAGAAGCACCGAGCGGGCCCCTCGGGCCGGGCGGGAGGCGACACTCCGAGCTCGGCCCCTTTAAGGAGCGCGGCGCCGTTGTCAGGCAACGGCCGCACAACAACCCGTCTGCCTCCGGGGAGGCCTCCCGGAGCCCCGCTGCCCCCCCCGCGGGACGCCCAGGCCCAGCACCGCGGCCCGGGCTCCGGCCGGCGCGCCCCCCACCCCGGCCTGCTCCCCGCGCCGCCTCCCGGGCCCGTCCCGCGAACAGCAGCGGCCGCTCGGCCTCCGCACGGCAGGGCCGCCAGACCGGGCCGAGTCGCGGAAAGTGTGTGCGGGGGAATGTTCCCGAGCGCTGTCCCGCTCCGCTCACCGGCGGCCGCAGCTCTCCCCGCAGCGCTCCCCGCAGAGCTCCTCGCGTCCCGCCCGCGCGCTGCCGCCTCCCCGGAAACCGGCGGGCGGCGCCGAGCAGCGCCCCCTGGCGCTCCGGAGGGCGGAGAGGCGCGGCTCGTCGGCCCCTCCCCGGCCGAGGTCGGCCCCGGCGCGGCTTTAACCGGCGGAAGGGAGGCGCCAGCGGTCTTCCCTCGACGGGAGCTGTCGCGGGCCGTTCCCCGTGCAGCGGCCCGGGCGGCGGCGAGGCGGCAGAACGCGTCGGGACATGCTATAGGCGGAGCGCACCGAGGAGCTGCTGCCACCACCCGCAGGCTCCCGCGGCCGCTGCGCACCGAGCAGGCCGAGGCGCAGAGCGCGGCGCCTGCGCGGACTGTACCATCCCCCGGCGCCCTCCCGCCTCGCTTGGTTCGGCCGGTGAGACGGGCCCGGCCCGGTGCGGTGCAGGCGGGAGATGGCGGCGGCGGGGAGCGGCGCCTCCGGGAGCGGGATGGCGCAGAAGACGTGGGAGTTGGCCAACAACATGCAGGAGGCGCAGAGCATCGACGAGATCTACAAGTACGACCGTAAACAGCAGCAGGAGATCCTGGCGGCCAAGCCCTGGACCAAGGAGTGAGTGGGAGCGCGGCCGGGCCCGGAGCGGCGGGCGGGCGGGCAGCGAGGGCCTGAGGCGCGGCGCGGGCGGCGGGCCGGGCCCTGACGGCCTCCGCGGCCTCTCTCTTGCAGCCACCACTACTTCAAGTACTGCAAGATCTCGGCGCTCGCGCTGCTGAAGATGGTGATGCACGCCCGGTCAGGGGGCAACCTGGAGGTGATGGGGCTCATGCTGGGCAAGGTGGATGGAGAAACCATGATCATTATGGACAGCTTTGCGCTGCCGGTGGAGGGCACCGAGACTCGCGTCAACGCTCAGGCTGCTGCGTACGAGTACATGGCTGCGTACATTGAAAATGCGAAGCAGGTAAGGAGGAGTGACAGAGCGGGTTTCTGTCCCTCTGGTGCTGCTGCAGAGCTTCTCAGCTAATGCTGTAGGAATGCCTTCCGGGGTTTGCAGCCTTCCCCAACATCCTGGTTTGCCTGGGATGGAATCCTGGGCCAGCCATGGGCTGCAGGCTGTGAGCAGTTTGGAGTCAGCCAGGGCAGCTGCCCCGAGTTGGCTCTGGGTGCTTCCAACACCAGTAACATCACACCCAGTAGAAAGGGGAAAGTTTGCTGAGGATGGGTCTCCTGCTTGGGTTCCTGTTCCTCTTGTCTGCAGCTCCTGATCCTGCTGCTTCTCCACTGGAGGGGCTGCTCACAGTTCTGCTCCCAAGGATGTTTTCCTGTTTATTGTGCTCACAGTGCATTCACTGGGCTCAGTATAATTTTTTTGGTTTATATTTGCATTAGTAGTAGTTCTGCTTTTTTATTAAACCCATTTCCATTTCAACCTGTGGGTCTCCTCTGCTTTTCCTGACCCCCCCCTTCTCTGCTGGGAGGGGTCACCAGGTGATAGAACAGCTGCTGTAGTTTCTTTTTACACTGTACATTTCTCTTCCACTCTGAAGAGTCTCAGCTTTGTTACCATCTCACCAAGTGGAATCTCTTCAAGCTGTCATTGAAGAAGCAGCTCCCAGCTCCTTGGGAGTTCTGTGCTCTGTGGTAGCAGCTGTAACGGAGACTGTCAGTAATACAGATTGTGTGCTTTCTAGAAAATAGGTTAGTAAAATGAGGTGTATGTTGAGTGTATTGAGTTTAGAATAAGTTGCTGTGCTTGTGTTCTTTTTTTATCCTCTCTGCATGTTGCAGGATGCTGGAAGGCCCCATAGAGGGCAGCTGATCCTTTCAGAACAGATTCAACACTGGGGTTTGTTTTCCTTCACTGCTCTTAGGTGGGTCGCCTAGAAAATGCCATCGGCTGGTACCACAGTCACCCAGGCTACGGCTGCTGGCTCTCCGGGATCGATGTCAGTACCCAGATGCTTAATCAGCAATTTCAAGAACCCTTCGTAGCAGTGGTTGTAAGTATGGGCTGATAGTTGATAGAACTGCATAGCAGATTACATCGAGGGGGGGGGATAGTTTTTAGATTCCTGTCTGTCACTGTTCTAGCAGTGTGTATTAAAGTTCTACTCTGAACTTGGCAAAAGATGCATTGAGTAATAGGTATTCAACCTTCTGCAAGAGAAAAAAAGTCTGTTTCTTTGTTGCTTTTTCTGTTCAAAACAGAGCAGAGTGTTCACAGAGTTGTTACTTTGCATCTAAAACACCTTTTAGATTAAATCAATGGTATAGTACAAGGTAGAGGACAGAAGGAAATCTTACCTTTGAAGGAACTCTTGGGGCCCTTCAAGGTCTTCCAAGTTTCAGATCACATTTAAAATTAAAAGTAAACCTTATTTTAACTACTACTTGTATAACCATTGTAGAGTTGTGTCTGTAGCAATTGATGAAATGCACATAACAAACATCACCTGTATTTCTACAGATTGATCCAACAAGAACAATATCTGCAGGAAAAGTAAATCTTGGAGCATTTAGGACATATCCTAAGGTAAATGGTTACAATTACTGTCTTTAAATTGCTTCTAAGGATGACTGCAGTTTGATCACCTGTCAGTTTGATCTGCAGTGCTGTGCTTGATGTGAGCGCTTGCTCCAAGAGCAGGATGTGCTGACACGCTGATTGTTGCACGTCTTTGGGTAGCGATGATGGAATTTCAAAAAGTCCTAAAATGACCGTGTCCTCTTTGCCTGTTGTTGAATTTTTAGGGCTATAAACCTCCAGATGAAGGTCCCTCTGAATACCAAACTATTCCACTTAATAAAATAGAAGACTTTGGTGTACATTGTAAACAGTAAGTAATGTTAAAACTACTAACTGTAGCATGAGTTCGTAGTTTTTGTGCTTAGGTTAGTGATTCACTACAGAAAGGTACATTTCCTGGAGTGTTTGAAATCTTGAAGTTCTTTGTTGCTTTATCACTGTTTGTTTGGGATGGAAAGAAGTGGCTTGTACAAGAAACTAACTTCCTGAGGCAGAGTTTACAAAAACAACTATTAAACACTTCCAACTTCAAAACACCCACCAATGAACTCTCCCAAACTGACCACCTCTAAAATGGAAAGGATAAAACAAATCCTCCTTTCATGCTTAAGACTATGGCTAGTGCCAGACTTAGAAGGACTACTCTGAACTGTCAGGAACATTACAGTTCTACAGAGATTTCTGTGTAGCTGCTGCTCTGCGTTTTTCCTTAGACTGGATAGGAAGATCAGTGCCAGTTTGTTCTATTGCCAAAATAGTAAAGTGTGGTGTGCGGGTGGATTTTAAAGCATTGTTCTCCAAGCTGCAATGTCGTGCAGAAATGCCAAGCAAAACAACTTTCCAAAGAAATCAAGAGCTAGTAGGGTTATTGATAATCTGCTCAAGGCTTTCCTGTTCAAAATAAAGTGTAATGTAGCTTTTTAATGTTGCTGTAATTCACCTACACCAATGACTTTGCACAGCTCAGCTTTCTATCTGCTTTGTCATCTCCTGTGATGTCTGTAGCACCACTAAAGCCTGGCTTTCAAATAGGTGTGGTAGAACATATGTTTGAGGATTATGTATACCTGTATTAAAGTTATACATGAAATACTCATGGAAGATCCTTTAGTTAGAATTGGAACCAGGGGCAGCTTTTTTACTGTTTAGTGGTTTGAATTTTTAAGGATATTTGTCAATGATAAGGATTTTTTGAGATGCATGTGCTTTGGGTGTCACAGCCAAGCAACGTATTTAGATGGAAGCTTATTTTATGTGTTTTGGTTTTTTTTAAAGGTATTATGCTTTAGAAGTCTCGTACTTTAAGTCATCTTTGGATCGTAAATTGCTTGAGCTTTTGTGGAACAAGTACTGGGTGAACACTCTCAGTTCTTCTAGCTTGCTTACGGTATGTACCATAGCGTGCGCTCGGGTGCGGGTACTAATTCAGTAGTGCTGGAAGCCAGACCCCCTGCTGTAAGATACACATCCCACATTAAGAATACTTGTCAGGTTAAACAAGAAAGGAAGGGTTTCCTCATCATAAATGCTGAAATGTTCCTTAGATCTGCTCTTTAAAAGTAGAAGGTTGGAATAGTTTGTGTAATTTTACTGAGTTCTCTATATGCTTAGATTTTGTCCTAAAGACCGTTTAATGTTGTATCTCTTCACAGCACTGTAATAAATAATATGCCTTAAAGTAATGGTATTGAATAAGTAAACACACACGCACACAAAAAACCCCAAAAACCCAAACCCACCCAACCCAGCAATGGAAGTGTTAAAATAAGGTCCAACAGAAATACTGCAGTTAGAACTCCGTATGTTTCTTGCCATCTTTCTCCTTAGAATGCTGACTACACCACTGGTCAAGTCTTTGATTTGTCTGAAAAATTGGAGCAGTCAGAAGCTCAGCTTGGAAGGGGCAGTTTCATGCTGGGTTTAGAGACTCATGATAAGAAATCAGAAGACAAACTAGCAAAAGCAACAAGAGACAGGTAAGATAATGCACACTTGTGTTTTTCCCTGTAAAAAGCTGATTTTGTTTTAATTTTTTATTGTGCCTTTAATTGTAACCTGCCAAGATTACAGATAAGGAGTCTCTCATTCCTATCTGTAATCTGATCAAAGTGCCACTAGGTATTTATGAAGGTTTAAGAAAACCTTGCCTTAAACAAATCTACAGTGGCTTTTCAATCTTTGTTCCTGCAATAAATTCAACTCTAGTTTATATTAAACAAAAAATTCCCGTTAAATTCCAGCAGTATACAACACACCAAAAAAAGTGTTCTCAAATGCAAAATGGTGGCTTTGCTAGAAAATACCACATTTGATGTGGTTAATCAGGTTTAACAGTGAGTACAATACAGAATGTTTGAAGAACTAGCGCTAACAGCCCAGTAAGTTTAGTTTACACTTATGTAATACTTACGCTCACCTAAAAATTAAGAGCCCCTTTTATTTTCATATTGCTTAATTATTACATCCTTTTTCCACAAATGAGGAAGGTTGTTTTTTGTTGTTTTGTTTTATTTTTAAGAAATAGATTACAAACATTCTGGTCTTTAAAAGTTTGACACTCCACCCTCCTAAGGCAGGCACACTGGATGGAACTTGGAGCAGCTGTTTGGGGCTTTCCACATGTTTGGTATTTTGACTAATAACCGATTAGCTCTCTGAACTCCTCCTTTAACGTTCTCTGTAAAGACTCTCCAAGGAGCTGTGGTTACTGTGCGCTGCTGGCCTGGGCTTGGGCAGGGGAGATAAGGTGGAGAACAGTGAGAGCCTTTGGCTGTTTCTAACAGCTGGTAGCTCCATTTCCCCAGGGGTATTTGGTTTAATTTTTGGGTTCAGATGACCACAGAACTGACTGCTTGCTGTTGTTCGTGTAAGATGTCCTAAACTGCCAGAGAAGGAAGCTTTCAGGAATTGGTCTTTGTATGTATAGCACTTGGTTTGCTTTTTAAGTAGCAAAAAGGTATTGGCAACAATGGCTAAATTGCTGTATGTGACTTCTCCTTTCTGGACAGTTGCTAAGATTCATGGGGTTATGGGCACCCTGAACTTCCAAAACAGCCGAGTATCTTCAAATAAAATGACAGTTCAGTGTTTGGCCAATGTTGAATTTATGCTTGTTTTTCAGCTGCAAGACCACCATAGAAGCTATACATGGGTTGATGTCTCAGGTTATTAAGGATAAACTTTTTAATCAAATTAATGTAGCTTGAAGTGCATCAGCAGATCTCCAGAGCAGAAAAAG
The DNA here is from genome assembly GCA_025345505.1 of Todiramphus chloris collaris. NCBI lineage: Eukaryota > Metazoa > Chordata > Aves > Coraciiformes > Alcedinidae > Todiramphus > Todiramphus chloris. Next base: position 12,397,958 of record JANVCC010000261.1, on the reverse strand, counting down.
TCATGGTTTCTTTCGCTTGGACTTGCTCAATTTGGGAAATGAAGCTGGAGTGGAAAATTATTCATTTAATTTGTAGTACTTTTAATATTTCCCACCTGTTTGACCAGTTTTAAAGAACAAAATGTTCTGAAATGTAGTGTGACTTTTTGTTCTTTATCATAAAACACAACCAGTTTGGAGAATTGTTCCAAAAGAAAAATAAATGTGGCTTACTGGATTTTGCTTCTAGGTATTTATCTCTTATTATCTGACTGCAATAAAACAATTTGAAAACGAGTGAGTGTTTTGGGGCTTGAATTTTTTGGCAGACATTCATCTCCTGTTACTCTACTGTTCGTAGAAAAGTTCTGTCCACTCAGACTAGAGGGGTAACCTGTGCAGTGGAAGAATTTTGTTTCTCAGGTTTTTTATTTCTGTGTTTAAGAACTGAAATCCCATTTACTCATCTTTTAACATGTTATTAAATCTAATGGAGCCTTTCCTGATTTAGTTTTAGTCCAGCCAGAAGCATTTTCTTCTCCTGTATGATACAACAAGGTTTTGCCTGTAGCTTCATACATTTTATATTTTTTTAGTCATCAAGTAACACCCAGTTCCATAGTGAAGCTAATAATATAGTTATATACCACTATTGTACTCCTGCTCACCTTCTGTTGCTTCTCATAATCAGTTGTTGCATGCAAAGGAAAAAATGAAAAATTATTGCTGAAAACTCCATTAGGCTAATTTAGTGTCACAGATATGAAAATGCGTTAATCATATTTGCTGGCTTACAACACGGTGCTGCTGCAGGGCCGGTCTGAGTTTGGTTTGGAGGCTTGCACACTGCATTACAATAATTTCAAGATGTTTGGATTTCTTTTAAGTTTTTTTCCTTAATCCTAACTTTCCTGGGGTTTTTGGAATGTGTACTTTTGGGTTAATTTATGCTTTATACAATACCCTTTGTACCTTCAGTAACTGATATTCCTTTTCAGCCTTAATTCAGCCTTGATGTGGGGTTTTGTTTTTGTTTTGGTCTGGAAATTTTAATAGCTATTACTCACTTGGGGCTTTTCATCCAAATGGATTCCCGCATATTTGAAGCTAAGCTGCGAGTTACACAATAGAAAGTTATCATTCAGCAGGAAAATGTGGATACCCCAAAGCAGAAATTCATCAGGAGTTTTGAAGCAGCAGCATCCAACAGTAAGGAGAAATAGAATTGATCAAGGTAGTAAAGTTGAGAAAATTGTCAGATGTGCAGTTTGATAGGAGAACAATTTTATGCTTCTTCCAGCATGGCAGTGGTGGTGAAGACAGGAGAGGAAAGCTGTGGTGGTTTAATATTCAGAGCTATTAACTTCCTTGGAAAGGGCAGCGCTAGCCTTCTGCAGAAGCCAGCACAGGGTTGGAGCCTGCAGCAGTACCCTTGGAGTTCCAGGAAGGCACAGCAAGCGTATGTGGCCAGTTACTTGTCCTTATTTTCTTTCAGGGGTGTTTGTGAGACTTTAAATTTTAGCACATACATGTATCCTTAAGGACTGAGAATCATTAAGGAATAAAAAGTACACCCTAGTTCTACCGAATAGGGGTTTTTATATTAGGAATAAAGGTAGTCTAAGAACAATATATTTTGTATATCAACAACTACATTAATTAGTTCTTCCACATTTGGGCCCACTTTTTATTTAGAAATTAGTTTATATAGAGGAGTGCCACATATCAAGTAATTATTGGGACAGATAGAGAAACTCAGTACATATTAAAGCACATGCAAATAGGTTCTCTGCAGGTTTTTCCAGACAAGCATGCATACAAAAATTGAGTGCCTTTCACATCTTAATAAATAAAAAGTAAAGAAAAACAGACTAAATTTAAGTATTACTGAGATAAGCTAGCACTGTTTTAAGGGTGCAAGTCCCCCAGAGCTGAAAATAATTAAAATATGGGGTGATAATACATAAGATTAATTGCATGCACATAGAATTTTTTTTGTTGTTATGTCAAGACTTGAACTGACATCAGAGAGTCTCCAGTTGCTTGAAAGATTTTTTTCTGAAGTTAAAAAAAACTATGCTAAACCTTTAAGGAATTAATGAAGTATCTTGTTCCTCAGGGTGTATTTTTGTTATGAGCTGTAGTTTTACTTTTCAGAGCCTAGGAATAATATCCATGAGGAAATATGTAATTTGGGAAAGTTAATTTTGACCCTCAGATGAAACTTCTAACATATGAAATATTTGCTGTGACGTTTGGTTTGTTTTTAATTATGAAAAATTGCTTCATACAGGGCTTTCTGAAAACTACAGTATTCGGGGAAGTAGCATGGTCCAGTGGATAGGTCACAGGACTGCATCTCCAGAGAACTGGGGTTTCTTCCTGACTTTTCACAAACCAGGAGTGCATAAACTTGAGCAAGGCATTTTTGCTAGAGCTAAAGCTTTTTGCCAGCTTTGCCTGTCCATTTTCCTCTACGAAATAAGAAGATTGATCATTAGCCTTTTAAAAATACAGATGAGAAAAGAAATGTTAAGAATTACTGTATTTGTGCACTAAAGGTGATCGCTACATCTCCAGTTTGTCAGATGTGACCACCTTAAACAGAAATTTTTAATTGTGCTGTTTGCAAAGAATATTTTGCTCTGTTTTTCATAGCTTTTTTTGTATTTAGAGCATCACAGAGAGGAAATGCCGGAGTGCTTTGAGGGGATTAGAAGGATGTTGTTTTAGGAACTCTTCATTTTCCACTGAAACATGCATTCAACTCCTATGTAATTTGTCCGTCATTTCCTGTGTGAATTTCTCTGTTTGCTTTAGTCCCCATTACCTTAGGGCTTGTGCAGAACTGCAGTGGCATTACTTTATTATAAAAGGAAATTAATTTATGTGCCTGCATCTAATGGCACACAGTCTTTTAATTACAACCATCTGAACTCTCTTCTCCAGCTGAAGACAAGTTTTGTTCCCTTACTCTATCATTGGAGATTAGAATTAGGTTTATATTTTAAGCTGTTTCTAAGGGAGGGATTTTCAGCCTGAGTTCCATGAAATGGGAGATAGAACTGGAGAAGGATAGAGATGCTAAAATGGCAGATACTCTCCCAGCTTAAACAAGATGTATTCTGTATGAGGATACAAACTCCAAACTAGCTCCTTATGACACATTTTTGTGGAACATCTTCCTTTTTCCACTTGAAAATTGTTCTTATGACAATTAGAAAATATTCTGAAAGTGGCAAAAAAATGGTTTAACCAATATTTGTAAAGTTTTACAATTAGAAGGGTATGTTTGAAGGATATTTGTCTTATTCGTTGTATGGCACACCTCACATGCAGAATCTGTATCTGCAGAAATAGCTGTATGCAGAACGTGTGGTAGTCTTTATGCAAAGGAGGCTCTTAAAGGGTTTTATGTCCTTAAAAGTAACCTTCAGTCCACTGTTCCAATCTGGAACTCTAAGAAATGTAGCCATCAGTGGTTTTACACAGGTATTTACAAAAGCTTTTTTGAAGACAAGGACTTTTTGTACTTGGCCAAATTACTGCCATCCTGGAGAGTACACAGATGATTGTTTTAATACTCTGACACCAGATGAGAATCCTATTTCAAATCGTAATGAATAAATACTCTCTCTGAAACTTCTCATAGCTTTTTATCCCTTTAAATCAAATTGCTAACAGACAGCCCTAGACACCTGCAAAATCTACAGCCATGAGGGAGAACAAACTAAGTCCAAAATTAACTTTCAGAATATTAACATACTTTTTTTTTACAGAAACATTTTCCTGAACAAGCAGCTCCAGGGCTTGCTCAGTTTGGATTCCAGCACCACAGAAATAAGGATATCTTATGATCCTTTGTATCCTCAGAGAGAAGGATGTAGGTAATTTGGGGTTGGAAGGATGGAACTCTTGATACCTTGTCTGCATTTCTAACAAAGGCCAAAGTGGAACATGGCTGCTCATAACAACATCTGGTGTCATTTTTCCTATAAGAAAAATAAAATCCTAATCTTGTTTTCATGGGAAGCAATATATTTTGTCACTGACCATGTGATGCACTTTTGTGCACCAACACAGCAAGTACATAACATGTAAAGTTTTATTGACTTGGGTGAGTTACTAATATGCTTAATTGATAAAATCACTGAATGGTTGAGGTGGGAAGGGACCTCTGAAGGACAACTCGTCCAATGTACCCTCTCCTCCACAGGGCTACCTGGAGCTGGTTGCCCAAGACCATGTCTGAGTGGTGTTGGAAGGTCTCCAAGGAGGGAGACTCTGGAAGCTCTGTGGGCAGGCTGTGCCGGTGCTCGGTCACCCTGTGCCTTACAGCAGTTAACAGGCTCCTCACAAGCCCTTAGCCTGCCTTCAACTGATTGCAACGACCACAGCACACGCTCAACTAGGGTATAAATGGAGCCATGACAAAGTTGTTTACCATGGTACACCATCCAAGGACACTTCTGCACACTGAGTGAACCTCACCCATGCTTTTGTGAGTAAATACTTCTTATGGGTATGCTCTTGTGTGAGCCCTCACCCCTTCTGGGTGATACTTTTCCACGTACTGTTGTGAGAGGTTTCCCTTTGAGCGTGTGCTACTTTGGTTCCTCTGAAAGGAGGGTAAGATCCCCTCTGCCTTCCCTTCTCCGGACTGAACAGCCCCGGGTTTCTCAGCCTCTCCTCATCAGGCAGACACTCCCGCCCCCTCATCATGTTAACGGCCCTCAGCTGGACTCTCTCCCCTGTGCCAGGTCCCTTGTACCGGGGCCGTTAGCCCGGTGCCCCCGCCTGTGCGCGGCCCACTGCGCACTCGCGCCCGCGCTCTCCCCTCAAGGCGAATCGGGCGGGAAGGGCCCGCAGGCGGCGGCGGGAGCGTTCGGCTGTCTTCGGCTGTCTTCGGGAGGTTGCCGCGGCAACCGGAGGCGCTCGCGCTTGCTTCTCTGCCCGCCGAGGCCGGGAGGTGAGGAGGGAGAGAAGGGTCCGGGCGGGCCTCGGGCCGCTTGCCCCCGGGTGGGGATCCCGGCCCCTATCTGTCCCCAGCAGGGACATCAGGGCAGCCTTCCCACGGGTAGCGGTTGGGCCCTGCCGGTGTCAGGCCTTCTGCCTGGTGCCTTGGGGCGCGGGCCCCGCAGTGTGAGGTGACATGGCGGGGGCACCGAGGCAGGCCTGCCTCACGCAGGGCCCGCGCTCGCCTCTGCTCGTGTTCCTTGTGAAGGTCTGAGAAAGAACTCTGAGAGGTGTTTCTATTTAAAAACCAGGAAAGAAATGCACCACTTAAAAAAAACAAAGAAGCCCTTTCAGCTTTCCTTCCCTCACCTTTTAAAATAGAGCAAAGAAACAAACCCCACACAGGTAAGGGGGGATTACAGAGCTTCAGTCTGGTTTAGCCAGTAAGGAAGTTCCTTCTGTCTTCCCAGTTTCAGTCTTTGCTGTTTCTCCTAAGTTGTGCTCTGGCAGGGAGGATACTCTGTGTCTTGGGTTATGTGGCTGCAAGCATTTTAGTACTGAGCTGCTTTTTGTTGGCTCCTCGGTTGTTCTGATACACTGATGTGGGTGTAATATGTACTGATAAAAATACATGATGTGTGTTATAGTATGTACTAGCTAAAAAAGCAACCTTTTTATTTGGGGTGGTTAAGTTATATTTATTAGGCTATTTTTATTACCAGGCCATTCATACGTCCAGCTCGAAATATGTTTTGCCTTCTTCCCTCCCCCGCATGCCTCAGTTTATATGCTCAGTTGGAACAATGGCCAGGGTTTAAAAAAGTAGTTGGTATTGTCGTGAGATCCTCTGCTGTATCACAGCATACACCTCAGCGCAGAAAAAGCCTAACAAATGCACATGCAGTTGTGTGCAGGACAAAAGGGCTGTGCAGGTGCAGAAAGAGTATTGTATCTTTGTACTGCTTCTCACAACCTGCAAGACCTGCTGTGGAACGTGTTGCATTTCTGACTGTTTCTAATGAGCTGCCATTAATTAGTTATGTGCGAGAATTACTTTGGCTATGCACCATTGTGCTCATGTTTATATATTAAATAGGTGAAGACTGTGGTACAGCCTTCTTAAGCACATTAAAGCAACAAATCAACTATAACAAGGTATTTTAAATGTTACTTCATACAGTGAAAGTTTGAAAAAAAAAAAGACAGGAAAAGGGTAGTTTTTTATAAGCAGCAAAGACTACATAAATGTGTCACTGTAAGCAAGAAGGGAATTGGTGGGGAAGCATCAGATTTAAAGTACACATTTAAGGTTTGCTGGCATATTTGGAGTATAAGTAGTATAACTTTTTTTTTTTTTTTAGGCATTTTATAAAGCTATTTACACAAGTACATGGGTAGAGGAGTTTGGTCTATGACAGAATTATGGTTCGACTAACAGTGGACCTAATTGCTAAGAGCATCAGTCACAAGAATCGCAGCGAAGAGGATGTTGGACAGTATCTGCGGAAAATAACTCACCTGAATTTATCAGATAAAAATATAAATGCAATTGTAAGATTTATTCTTCTTTATTCCTTCTAACCTGGCTCCTCAAATGTTTTGTAGTTACTGTTATGATGAGTGGTTTGCAGTTGGAGAGACAAATAAGCAAAGCCAAGTTTTAAATTATTTTGATGATGAATTTCAAATGCATGGCATTTGAAATATGAAAATAATCTTTCAGCTCTAACTTTTCATATAAAACTGGTGACTGTAGCTTGATAACAAGGATATTGTCAGTACACTAACTATTTTTACCATTAATTACTTGAAATAGAAAATGCATGTACGGAGGAGTTATATAAGGGAGATGAAGTGTTAAAGTGAATATTATGTACAGTTGCTACGTTGTAAAGGCGCTTTCAGGAAGTCACCAGAATGGCAATAACTCCACTTTCAAACCTCTTTAGCCATTCAGGAAAGAGCATGTTTCACCTGACAGAGTTTTCCTGTAGAATATAGCCAGGCTGTTGCCATTGTGTCGGCAAAGTTTGTATTTTCAGCAACAGTTTGGGGTTGTTTTGTTTGGGTTTTTTATTTAAAGACTTGTATTTATTGATTGTTACTTGTATAAAAATGCAAACTGTGGAACAGAAGAGGATGTAAGGAAACAGTAATTTTGCAGATGAGATTTTTTTACTACATCTTTTATAAAGGCAGTATTAATGATATTGCATACTAGTAAGTGCAACACTTACTTTACTCTCTTATAGCATTAAGCTATTTTTTTTTCTAGTCTTGGGAATGTTACAAAGAGTTGTTAACTTGCAGTACAATCTTTTCAGTCCATCTGTGATTTATTCCTTAGATTTCAGAGGAAGTCTGATAAAGGAAAGGGGAGATCAGGAACAGGATATAAGCCAAGTGACGTTAACGAATTTGGACTGGTGTAGTGGCTTTTTCAAACTAGTCAGGTTAAAATTTACTTTTCTTGGTTTTGTTGTTTTGGTTTTTTTTTTTCTTGCATTGCTCCCTGGGGCTTATTCATTTAAAATATAATCTGTGACCTTTTCATTTTCAAAGTCTAAACCTGCCAACTCAAGCCAGTCCTCCTTCCTTTGAGTTTAGTAATAGGAAATTTACATAGGTTTCCAGAGATCCTGTCTTGATTCACATCCCCTCAAGATACTGAGTACACTTTCAAGTTGCTGAGCCCTGAACAACTGAATTGTTGTTTGGTTTTTTTCTGCTTTAGAAGCATGAAATAGCTTGTTCTGTGTGAACAGGTCCATGCCTACAAATGGGTTTCTTCCACCCTCTCCTAGGATTGTACCCAGCCGCAGCAAATTACTAACTTGATCAGGCCATTTGGTTAGAACAGGTTCATCAGATGCCTGAGAGATCTTTTACAGAAATCCTTCCAAGAACATGTGACCTTTTAGTAATGTAAGAGAAATACTTTCAAAGAAACCTGACATTTGAGTGGGACCTTAGACTCAAAAGTGTATTAAATTACATTGACAGGCAAATTTATGTATGAACCAGTATTCCTTTGCCAAGAATTGGTTTCCATTACATTACTGGGGTTGGATGGGGACAAGTACACTAACAGTTGTGCTTATAGTATATAGTTGTGCAATAGTAATGACAAATTTTAGTCTTAAATCTGGTGACTACTGACACTAACTCAGCTTTTCTAGGAAAAATAGTTAAAGTGAAAATTTATAAACCATGACGCAGGACTTCAATTTAATAACAATCACCAGCTTCAAGAAGCAGGCAGTGAGGGAAGTCTAAGTAGCATTAATTTTTTATTGTTTGTTTCAGGGTAACCTCTCTTTGTGTAAAAATCTCAGAGTTCTATATTTATATGATAACCAAATCAGCCAAATACAGAACTTGGACTTTGCTTCAAATATCACACACCTTTACCTTCAGAACAATTGTATTTCATGTATGGAAAATCTCTCACCACTGAAAAACCTGGAAAAACTGTAAGTTGAAGATAGTATATTTATTTTACTGATAAAAGAATAATTATTGCACTAGCAAATTAAAAAAGTATGTAGCTATTAAGGTCCTTTCACCTCTTTGCTTTTCAAATAAAAGAAACTGCTTATGAATTTTTTGTTTTTAATGAAGCATCATCTTAACATATCTGGTTTGCATTTTTTCCTTTTTTTTTTTTCCCCAGACTTTTAATAATAATAATAGCAAAATATAAAACTGCTGAAGTACTTTGGAACTCTTAGCTGTATGTTCTATTCACATGCTAGCTTCTGGGATTATTTACTTTTTTTATTATAATTTCTAGTCATTCTTCAATAATACTTTACAAAATAAAAATTAAATATATTGAGGCCTTATGTTTGCTCTTACTTTCAAAGAATATTAAATCTCTATTTTGCATTTTATTCTGCAGGTATCTGGGTCACAACTGCATCACTGTAGTAGAGGGTTTGGATAAAATAGAAAAAATAAGCGAGCTACATATTGAAAGTCAGCATCTCCCTCCTGGTGAAAAGCTGCTGTTTGATCCAAGATCTCTTCGGTCTGTGGCAGTAAGTACATTTTGAGAATTTCCATGAGCTGATAATCAGTTGATCAATTAGAAGTGATTAGGACTTGATTCCTTTTCTTGTCCATGCCCTATAACAACGGAATGTGAATAAACTATAAAAGAGGTAGGAATTTATTGCTGCTCGTTATCTTAGTCTACTTAATTTGTACTGAATTCATTTGTTGGTATTTCTCTGATTTAATTCTTTCCTTAGTTTGTTTACTGCCTTTTGTATTTCTCTAGAGAATGCGATGGCAAAAAAAAAGTGCAAACAGCTTTTTTCTTTTTTTATTGGCTATAAAGAGCAGCTCAATCAAAATGATTCAGTTTTCCTCTGTTGTGGTATGCCAAGATTTCAGGAAAGTCAGCTTTTGAAGTTTTCTTTCACCATGTTAATTGCTCAGTAAACATCAGATGTATTATTGAAGTGGTTAAAAAAATAGACTTAATTTAATAGTGGATCTTACTAATTCATCTTGCTATATTTCCCAAGGTGTAGTCAGGGCTTGATGAGATATTTTCCCAAAGATGAAGTTTTGACCAAAACCATGGGACCATATAGCTCTCTGTGTTCCACCAGCAAATGTTTTGGTGATGAGAATATCATGTATGTTTTGACTGAGGAGATGAAGTTTATGCACTATGAGTAACCTTGGAAAAGGCAACATCTGTCTTCATTTCATACTTCAAATGTAGAGTTCATAGCACTTGCAGAACCCTGTAAAGCATTTGAACATGTTTAGAGAAAACCCAAAATTCTGTATTTACTAATAATTCCTGAAATAATTGAGAAATAATCTTACTTTGATGTGATCCAAACCAAAATGAACAGCATTTTAGGACAAGATGGAACACCAACATAAAACAATGTGTGATGTATGTGGTAGTTGTATTTGATTCTTTCTGCTTCATATGCCTGTTCTGCCTTTAAGACAATTTCCCGTAAGAATTTACAACTTGACTTAAGCATGACATGAAAAAAAGTCATTTTCTTCTTTTCTTCCTCCAGAAATCTTTGTCTGTGTTGAATATCAGTAATAACAACATTGATGAATTAGAAGAACTGGCAGTTTTAGAAAATCTTTCTTATCTTGCAGCAGCTGACAATCAAATTCAACATATGAAGGTATTAGAATAAGTATTTGTTCTGTTTCATACGGGTGATAAGAAACTGGTCAAATTCATCATTATCACTAAATAGATGAGTGAAAACAAACTTCCACCACTTCTGAACCTTTGACTTTCCAAGCATGCTGTCTTTTCTTATCCAAAAATCTTGTTGATACATAAAATGGAGGAGTGTTTATCTAGGATGTCCAAATGTCCTTTAATCCTACCTATACTGATGGTTGTGCAGGCATCCATCCACTGAGTAGTAAATGCACAGAACTTATAATGTAATATATCCAAAATGTAGGGTTACTGCATATGTTTTGGCCATCTGAGTGATTATCATTGGATTAATTTGCAAAGATGACGTGGCTGTTGTTTGTTCATTAACTTGCAATACTTTAGTGTATTACAGTTTTTAATTCTCTATTTCAATGTACATAAAAGCCACTTCGTGGATATCAGATCATGTGGCTGATTTTGCAGCCATTCTAATATCAAAACTACTTTTTGACTCTTGTTGCTGGACTACTGTATTTGTCATGAAAGCATATGTTGAACTTCTTTCATCAGTTTCTGCTAAGGATAGACACATCTTCGTAGGCAAGAGCTCCATCTTCCACAGCAGCAGCTAAACCAAATGAAATGAAAGTATTTTTGCTCTTCCTTTTGTAGTAGAGAAAGTGGTTCAAACAGCATTCTGGACTTCAAATTTCCAGTTTATCTTGTTGAAAAGAAACAGAAGTGTTGGCCCAGTCATTTCTCATTATTTTTAGAAGTTATGATGTCTTCTGCTTCTTGACATAAAGAGCAGTTAAAAAAATAATTGTAGTGTCATGCTGCTGACTGAATATTAAATTTCTGTCAAATAGTACATGGACACCATCACTGCATGGTGGAGGCATGGAACAAACTTATAAATGACTCAATAAACACTGTTTTCATTTACTGTAAGGCATAAGCATTAGTGTTCTGCTTCTTCTGAAATTCATATATTTATTAATAAATACTAAAATGAATTGGCTTAAATCATAATCCAAATCACCAAGACAAAGCCTTGTTTAAAATAAACTCAGTAATGGTTTGCATATACATTCTGTTTCTTTAGAAGAGTTAACTTCAATAGCTATATTATTGAATCATTATTAAATTTCATTATTTCTTCATTTGGAAGACCAGAGTTAACATCTATCCAAACCAATTAGACATTTGGATTTCCATGTTACATAGTCACAGCTTTTGAAAGATGATGTGGTTAGCATTTGAGTTAGCTGCTGCTGCTGCCGCCCTCGGTTGGACTTAGATCAAGCTCTGGTAGATTTTCTGAGTGAGTGTCCTGTGTGTTTTCTAAACAATCTCCAAGTTTTGAAACTATGGAACAGTTCAGCTATTTCTAGTCGCGCTGTTGCAGATCTGTAAAATGAACAACCGTACTGAACGTGCCTAACACACAGCGCGATGCAGCTGGGTATCCAACTTCACAGCTGCAGTTACTGGTGGTTACAGATTACATTTCAGTAGTCTCTACTTACCCCTAATATAAATTCTTATTTAAATTAATAAAACCAAAACAAAACTGTTGAAAAAGCAATAGGCCATGCAAAGTATGTTAAAAAAAAAAGTCAGTTTTACCTCTATTTAAGAGCCTTTAACTTAAAAGTGAACATCTAGCAGAAGAATAGTCTTGTATATCCACTGTTTAAGAAGAAATATCTGAGAGAAGTTTGGAGTATGTTTCAATTTCTTTGCAACCCTGAATTTCATTATCCTGATTTTTAGGGGGTGTACAATTCTGCAACATATACATAACAAGCTCTCCTGGCTGAACTTGTTACACACAGCCTAGGCTCTTCCAGTCCCCCACAAGCTGCCTCCCTTCTCCTTCCTCTTGCCTCTCTCTTTTCAGAACTCTGATGTATACCACTTTTTCATGCCAAAAGTGTTATGTCCCCTGTTTTCCCATTCCTGCTTCACCATCACTGCCATCAAGAACACCCTAGGAATGTCTGGCATTGATCAGAGCCCGAGGCGGTGCTGGCTGACAGAGGAGTGTTAGAGAGTTCTGTACCCAGCTCTGCTTCTCTCTGGGGGGTTAGAGGAGACATCCACGTCTAAGCAGGGCTGGGCACTAGCGGCAATCGGTGTACCAGAGGTAGATGGCAGAAGGAATAATGCAGAATCTTTGCAAAAGAGGGAAACGTGAAAGGCGCAAGAAATCCATGAAATGCAATCTTCTCATGTAGAACTGTATTAGTACAATTCCGTCTAAACATTTATCTCGGGTTTTCCACATTATTACCAAACCCCGTACTCCTCGCTTTTCAGTAATGCCACTTTGATTTCAGCATAGTTGAAAATGAGGGTTAATAAATTCAAGCACTTAAGGCTCTGGCTAATTCAGGGCATTGTTAGCATAATTAACAGACATCAAGGCACATGACCTTGTTTCACATGACTGAAGTTTATATAATGCAATCTGAACAGTAGACAGAAGAAAATTAAGCAATTTTTCTTAGTGCGTGCAGAATGACTTACTATGACTGACTCCCACATGTAAACAGTGTGTATTAGGTCAGTTATCAAGATTATAATTGATTATACTAGAATTGTCTTTTCTTTTTCTTCCATTGCTTGCTACTAGATATTTATCCCATTGAGCTTCTAGTTTACTTTAGTCAGGTACACAAGGACTTTAGGCTGCAGTGTATTTGGGTTGAAATACTAAGGGAATTTTTTTAAGACACTATTCCTATTAAAAAAAACCATGACAATTATTCCTTTTTACAAAAATCCAGAATATCACTTATTTATTAATTACATTAGTTTGGGGAAGATTGAGCTGTGTGAATATTTGGATAGGTAAGAGAAAATATAGCTAGAAATACCTACTAATAATCTGTATTTCCTATGTTTAATTTATTCAACCTCTGCCCTGTATTGATTATGACAAGAGGATATCAGAAAAGATGAATTTATTCACTTCAGAGTTGAGTCAGGAACAAGAGAAAAATGATAGATTTTTTCAAACAGATTATGACAGGTAATCAAAATGGTGACAAATTGCTGTCTGTAGATGTAGTTAGGACAGTTGGACTAGACATTTCCAATAAAAACCGGAGCACACTGGTCAAATACCAATTCTTAGATGGCCATCATTAATTGGTAAGAACATTATTTCCAGTACTACAGCTGCCTACTAAGGCACTTACCCTTCCCCCCCACCCCGATGGAATATAATTTGCTCGTCAGTATTTTGTGGCAGACCTCAAAGTGATAGCATGACATGATCATTTATCAAACGGAGACTGCCCAGAAGAGTGTCTGCTCCCTTTAGTGCAGCGTATTGAAAGGCTGGGAAGTGAAAGCACTTTATTAGAGACAGGAAGGCAATGAACAACTAGAGCGTATCGAAAGGGTAATCATATTTCAGCACAGGATTAGTGTGCTCTTAGATAAACATACACTGGAGTAAGCATGTTCTGGGTCATTTATCAACTAAGTAACAGCTAACAAAAATCTACAGGACTCTTTGTACACATTCATCAAAGTTAAACTGTACACATCTCATTTCAGTAATAGACAATTTTTTACTTGAAAAAATTATTTCTAGGGAAATCTAGAACACCGTACACATTTCAGTGACAATGCCTGAATGCTCAGGTGAGAATAAATCAATACACTTGCTGAATCATCTTTCTTTTTTTAATAAGCCAAGCCTAAATACTTTTCCCCACCATTGTTATATTTGTGATTGCTAGCACCTAAGCTGTGGGGTTGTTTTATTGCTGTTCTGATACCTGTTGATAATGCTTTGCTATGTAACACTATGAGATTTATCAACATTTCTTCCTGTGGTTTCTTGCATTGTTTTATCAGTCTTGATCCTCACAGAACCAGACTTTTGCTCTCTGTTTTTCTGAAAAGATGTCATCACTGGATAACAGTAGATGATAGGTGATATCACTGCCATCATCAATAAACAAAAAATTATATGGGTTGGAGGGGTGAGGCTGTGCTTCCTCTTCCATGTAATTTTTCTAAACACGTATTATATAACCCAAAGAATATTCCCAGGAGGATTTTCTACCAAGGGAGTAGAGCCTGCAGCACCAGAATTCTCCCCACTTACGTTACCCAGGTGACTTTCTAAATTTGAAGGAGCTAAGAGAGATCTGTGTTGTTAGGTACCTCATTATTGGCATCAAGATACAAAATTCTACAAGCTTTGCAGTTTACAATCTGTCACATCATGATTAGTAGATTTTTTCCAAATTATTACAACCATGGAACATAATTTCTGTCTCTTGTATTCATACAGGTTGATTTGAATCCCTCCTTAAGCTTTTCACACATGTATGAAAGCCTGTCAAGAATAACCGTTAAGTAAAATTTTGAAAAGCAAGTAATTCAGAAAGGAGGGTATCTGAGTAGGAAGGCCCAATCTGCTAAGATTTGTGTCCTTTTAACTAGGATTTATTGTATTTAAAAGACAGAAGAAGTTTTATCTAGGTCATACTGCCCTTGGGCATTCAGACAGAAACCGAGATGGATAAAGGTGTATTTCAAAAGTTTCACTCTCTGGCCCAATGCTGTAACTGCCCACCCACAGCTACGTAGGAGGGGATTACTGTTTCTCCTGTAAAATAGAGTTTTACATGTATATAAAGAGAGAGGCAGTCTACTGTGGTTTGAACAGTTTTTATCCTTTCATAGTCTGTTCTTTCTCTGTAAAGTATTTATTCTTCCACAATTTTTTCAAAATCTCGTCAGACTGATACCCCAAGAACTGTCTGAGATCATGGGCATGCATTAACAGACAGTACGTGTCATACACGTTTTTGGGCTAGTAATTCCTCATCTTTAGGTTCTTATAAGTAGGATTGCAGTGGTAATTCTCCATAGCTGGCATTACTGTATCCTTAAAAATGCAGAGTTTTCCAACTGCATCACCATCTGTGCAATTATGATCTATTCAGGGAATGCTACACGCCACTCTTGTCTGAAAATGCGCGTTCTTAATGTGCATATTAATACATGAATAGTCTCACTGAAGTTATTTCTGCGTGTAGCATTGGGGCCTGGCTGAATAAATCACATTCCTAATGACTTTTACTCTGGAGGAGGAAAGATAATCACAATGTTCTGTTCTTGTATCATTGCAGGATTTGGAGGTTGTGTTAAACAAATGGACAAAACTGCGCAGAATGGATCTTACAGGAAACCCAATCTGCCACCAACCAAAGTACAGGGACAGGATTGTGGTACAGTCACAAACTTTAGGTAAAAGAACTCAACACAACAGCCAGCCCCCAAACCCACCTGTAACCCTCTCTGGTTTAGAAAATAACTTTAGGAAATGTATAAATCAATCATTTTGAACCGCACTATGTCTGTAAACACAATTACTGCCATAGATATTTCTGTCCAATGATAACCTTTTAAGTTATGTACAGGTAGTGTACCTTAGAAGCCCTTATTTAGTCAACCCCAAAAAGCGTGTTGCTTGGCTTTTACCTGCATTTGTGGCCAAATGAGGTGTTTCACTCAAAAATGCAGATGCAACTAAGGAAACAGAGAGCATAAGCTTTATGGCACCTCACTGAGTAAAGTTGACCTTAAAGAGCTTAGTCTGTCTGTCTGTCTTCACAATCAGTAGGATTCTGTAATTGCAGAGACATGTAGTTTCTCTCAACCTGAATTTCTGCATCTGTACATCACTTGTGTAAGAGCACAGCTTCAGCACTTTCTATAAGGTGTTGCACATTGAGTTAATGTGGGATACGTACATTTCCCTTGAAAGATATAATAGGTGCTTTCTTTTGTAATTATGTCAGCTCTCTTGCAGCTTGAATATGGATGTCAAGCTGTAATGGGTTTTGGGGTTTTTTTACCAAAAGACTAAAAAGAGCAGAAAAGACTTGGAGAGCAAATCTAGAACCAGCACACATCACAGCACAGCCTTTTTGTTAACTTGGAGTATCACAGAAAATATTCTCTTCTCTTTCGCAGAATCCCTCAATGGGAAAGAAATTAAAGAAATGGAAAGACGGTTCCTAATGAATTGGAAAGCCTCCAAAGCTGCCAGGAAAAAAAACAATGAAAGAATGACAAATGAATGTGCAGCCTATCTACATTTTTGTAAGCAAACCAATCAATTCTTTCACGCTTATTTGTGATATTATAGAAACAATAAAACAGCCGCTAACAGTAAATATACCAAGAATGAGACTTGTACTGGTGATGAGACCAAAACACAGCAGTAGAAATTGAACTTTTACAATATGAAATGTAATTTTAGCACTAGTTCATGTGGTGTTTTTTCCTCCCATCCCAATCCTCCAGAATTATAGAAAGGAGTAACTAGGACTGTTGAATGTAAGTGTTGGGTCTTCTAGAATAAATATGCATGAAGTACATCAGGCTTTTAAAATCTGTTGTTTGATACTCATTTGTTCTGTGTAAATCGTCAGCCCTTTTAAAGGCCTTTGAGATACAGGTCTAGACAAAGTAAAAGTGTCAAACTCAGAAAGGGAAACGAAAACAACTCTTGGAGTAGCCTTAAACCTAAAAGAAAAAAAAAACAACAAAAAAGTGAAAACAAAATTGTTTTTAAACTCAAATAAAACCTGAAATAAACTTTGAAGTTGTAAAAAAAATATTATTGTTGAGTTGACTGGAGATTAAAACCTAAATGACTGAACAGCATGTCTTGCCATCTTGCAGGATTTGGAAACAGACATTAGACTTCAGGTTACTCAAAATGGTTCGAATGACCATATTTATAAAATAAAATTGGTTGCAGTTACTCTGTTGCTTTCAGAAGATAAACTGTGATATGTTACTTGGGGGAGAGAATGTGTTCTTTATAGCTGTTCTCAGTTACCAAGTTTGAGGCGTTTTAATGGTTAAAGGTAAAAGGTTTAATACACTGTTTTCTATAACAAGAGATACTGGAAACTATGATCAATTATATGGAATATTAAAATGGTTATTGTTTGACTTGGGATATTGAATTAATCCTTTTTAATTTGTTTTCTGCAGCTGACTTTGAAACACCTTATCCGACTCTTCCCTTCCCCTACAGTCACTCTGTGAAACAAAAGCCACATTTTTTAGTTTTGTCTGAGATGCAAAAAGTCAAAATGAAACCTCTGCCAAGAATCCTGGGAAAAAATAAGTCTGACAAAAGCTCAGGTATGTTCATTAGACATCTTCCTCTTAGTTCTGTCAGTTATTGCTTGTACAACTCTTACTGAATCAGCTGGAAAAACAAGACATGAAGGTAGAACTTAATCTGAAATCAGTTTGGGGATTTTTTAACCATGTTATATTTATTGTCTTTATTTCTTTGAAAGATAGTACAATAGGCTTCAGTTTCTGGTTATAAATCAGTAGAATAGCTAATAGTAATAACTTTACTCCAGTGTTACTAGTTTCTGTTACGTGGATTTGATTGTAATCTTCCACAAAAGTAAAATAATACTGAAATTAATTCTTGGAAGTACAGTTACTGTCAACAGTATTATGAAGCTGGAGTAAACCCTGCCCCTGTTGAAATCATTTCCGACCCTAGAAAGGCAAAAACTGCATCTTCTGTACTTGATTGGGAGAAAATGTCTAGTTTTGTATAAATTAACGTTTGCAAATGGAACAATTTGAATGATTTATTATTTTTAAAAATGTTTTTTACTATTAGTCTAGAAGATTTTCCTCAGATTCACATAAACTACAGTCAGATGACATATGGTTAATATTTTTAGAAAACTTGTAGGTAGGACTTTTATCTTGGGTGCTGAGGGTTGCTCTACATAACAATTTCATGTGTAATCACTGATCTTGAGACATATTCTAATCTAGGGGAATTCCACTGAAAACAAAGAGTCTTGGGAATTAGTTAAAGGCTTGTGAATTATTGAAAATGGATTCTTTGGCGGGGGGGAAGTACAGAAGTATTCATTCTCGGAGTGTATGCAGATATGAAGCAGTGACAAATTACACTATTCCCTGGCCAGATCCAGTAATTAGGGACAAGCATAAATGTGCCCACATGTAAAGCAAGGAAATTTTGTCAAACTGAACAAATACCTGTATTGTTTAATCGAAATACAGTATCAGACCAAAGAAATTAGTGAATTTTAATCCTACCCTCTGCGTTAGTCAAATAAATTATTCCAACAGATGTTTCCTCTTTCCCTATACATGCTTAGGTGATATTTGACCTTGGCAACTGAAAAACAGGCATTAAATACCTTTTTAGCCTAGATCTAAGATCCACTGAGGATTACATACAGCTTGAACAATGAAAAAAGCCAATCGTTACTAGATTACTGAAATGCGTCATTAATCTTTCTTTTTTGATGATATAAAAACAATAGCAATTTTATATTGGACTTTAAGTTAGTTTGGAACACTTAGAATTATAGATATTGGCAGGAAGTAATTAAAAGAAAACAAACCACTTAACTATTTTACAGATACCTAATACCTTCCAGTGGGATACGCTATTATTAATTTTCCACAAGTAGAGAAGTTGTTGAAATTGTGATGTTGTAAACTTAATGTGTAACCAGCAGTTTCTGTCTACGTTTCCTAACGCATGGAATTGAATATCATAGAATGAGGTATTTGTAGCAGTATCGCAGCCACTCTGTGGTGGGAAAGTCACCTTTTGTCCTTCCAGCATATGTTATGTGATTAGCAATATGGTACTACCTTTAAATAGAGTCAGAACACAGTAAGTACTCTGGGTTGTGCCACTCCCTAAGCCACCGTGCACATCCTCCACAGCTCAAGTTCTAGTTCAAATGTAAGGAATATGTGGTGAGCAATGTTAGTTCTCCCTCTTCTTAGCTCTTTGGCAGGTGCTCTTGTCACCATTGTATTCATTTATTTATTAAATATTTATAAATGCATTGAGGTGATTTGTGTGGTCTAAAATCTATCTAGAGTAATTTGTATCTGATAACAGGTAAGAATGTGCATGTTCTGCATGTATACTGAGCTTTTGGTTACAAACTGGCATTATAATAAACAGAATTATTAAGGTCAGCTTTAAGGTCAGCTTTTGGGGAAGGGCGGATACTGAGATTATAATGATTGGGGGACCTGGGCTTGTTCAGTCTGGAGAGAAGGAGGCTGAGGGGAGACCTTCTGGCTCTGACAGCTCCTGACAGGAGGCTGGAGCCAGGGGGAGTTGGGCTCTGCTCCCAAGGAACAAGTGACAGGACAAGAGGAACCGGTCTCAAGTTGCCCCAGGGAGGTTTAGGTTGAACATGAGGAACAATATTTTCCCCACAAAGGGTTGTCCAAGGCTGTCCCAGGCTGCCCAGGGCAGGGGTGGAGTCCCCGTGATCCCTGGAGGTGTTTCCAAGCCCCCAGTGGAGCTGTGGTGCTGAGGGACAGGGGGCAGTGGTGCCCTGGCAGTGCTGGGGGAATGGTTGGACTCAATGATCTGAAAGGTCTTTTCAAACCAGAATGATTCTGTGATGCATGCAACTGCCTGTGATACAGCTATAAAAGCCACACAATCCAAAAGTTCTGAGATTGGGGCAGAAAAGGGGGGAAAAAAAAAAAGCCAAAAAATTTGAGTCTGTGTTCAAGATGTGCCCATTAACTTTTCAGGATGAGGAACTGGACACATCATCTGTTAATATGGGCAAGCGTGTGGTTGTAATTCAGAGTGTAACTGACAAAAATAGGGGTATGTGAAAGGCTCTTGTTTTTCTGATGGTTTGGTTTTTTTTTTTATCTTGGCATATAGTGTAAAATATCCATCCTGACTAACAGAGTTCTGAGGGGAATCGGTTAATAAATTAACCTGCCTATTTACAGTCACTAAATCATAAGTGTTATACATTGTGACTGTAAACAATACATTTTACTTTGATAGTTAAAAAATAGTGAGGCTTAATTTTAAGTCATGTGGCCTTGAAGGATTCTAGGAGTTCACTGCTAAAAAAAATATATATTTGAACTTTACCTCTTCAATCAAATAACACTGTAACCAGAGACTGCAGAAATGACTGACTACATCTTTCTGTTCTCTTAATTCTGAGCAGAATTAATTGCTGCATCAAACCCAAGATAAATCAGAGCCAGCTGTGAAATGATCCATGTAATGGACTAATGTTTTAATTCAAAATGAGATTTGGAGCAATAAGATCTTTCTTTCTTGGAGAGTTAATATATTAGACTGTCGTAGTAATCACTAATTACATGTCCAATAAAGTTGGGTATAATCAGTTACACAGAGTTCATAGGAAAATGTTTTGGAATAAAAGACTGAGTCTTATCTGATTTCATTTATATGTGGAATTCCTTTGATTATTACCAAGAATTTTTTCTTTCTTATGGAACTTGAAAATTACCAGTATTTGATACAAATTTATGGGAAAAAATAATGTTAACTATCACTATGTTTGTGTGTGGGACAAGTCAGTCAGTTTTGTAATAAAGGAATGTATAATACCTTAGATGGTCAGATTATGTCAGGTCAGATTAGTCTGGCCCCAGGTTTGGCACTGGGGGGAAAAGCAGGGCTTTTACTGCATCAGTCAATACCCTCGTAGTAGCTAAAGACCTTTCTTCTTTTTGGTCTGCAGCTTTTGAAGACACTTTATAAATTTCATGGGAATGTTGTGAGGTCCTGGGAAGTGTTAATGAAGATAGGAGCAGGGTAGGGGCTTTGGCACAGTTCTGACACGAAGATCTCATCTGTCTTTTCTGATCTTTCCAATGTAGGTTGAAGAGGAACCTGGAGTAACAGCAGAAGTTGAATTCTAAAAGCCAGAAACTACAGGATGTGAAGATTAGGTGTTTTTTTAAATTTTTTTTTCCTCCACCCCCAAAGTTACAAAGAAAGGTACTGATGCTTGGAAACATTATCTGTGTCTTTGTGATCTCAAAACCAGAAAAAATAAGGCACCAGTCCGTTGTTAGCACCAATAACCACAAGTTGCTGTACCAGCTCTTACACAGAAACAGGAGAAAATGGACATACTGGATAGAAACACCATGAATGTTCATGCTGAACTGTAGCTGTAAAACCAGACAATAATCTGACATGAGTGGAGCAAAGTGTACCTGGAAAAACATCTCTGTCTCTGGTAGAACTTACCTAAATCACACTGGAAATCTGGCTTTTCTGTGATGCTGGCGTTTCTTACATTTGAAATACATGGTGGAATGTAAAGCAGGGAAGTGATTCTCAGACATTTATCTGGGAAAAAGAAGAAACACCTGCAGCAGCTTGTTATGGCTTCAGACTTAAATAGTGAGTTGATACAAGAAAATAATCACTGGATCTCTTTGTGG
This sequence comes from Todiramphus chloris collaris, assembly GCA_025345505.1. Taxonomy (NCBI): domain Eukaryota; kingdom Metazoa; phylum Chordata; class Aves; order Coraciiformes; family Alcedinidae; genus Todiramphus; species Todiramphus chloris. The sequence continues at coordinate 12,376,561 of JANVCC010000261.1, read as the reverse complement.
CTACAACCCAGGAGTCTTCTAGTGGGAGAAAGACTTCATGGGGCAAAGAGCAACTGTGTAGCTTTTGGGGGAGTTTTTAAAATGTATCTAAAGGAACTCTTCTTTTGGAACTGTGTTCACAACCAGGGTGGTCTCTCCAAAGCTCACTCGCAAATCTCATGCTGCAGCCTCTTTAAGCAGCAAGCTTAGATTTGGAGTCATCAAAAGATACTAATGGGAGTTCCACCACTTCTCTTCCACCTCCTTCTGCTGGATTTTCTGCACTGAAGCTGAACGCAGTGTGTGCACAAGGGAAGTCAGAAAAAATATAAACTTTTGTGTCATTAATTACATCAGCACACATTTGGCACTTACACAGAATCACAGATCACTGGGGGTTGAAAGGACCTCTGGACATCATCTGGTGCCACCCCCCTGCCTCAGCAGGGTCACCCAGAGCAGGGGGCCCAGGATCCCATTGTCCAGGCGGGTTTGGAATCTCTCCAGAGAAGGAGACTCTACAACCTCTCTGGGCAGCCTGGGCCAGGCTCTGGCACTCACAAAGTTTTCCCTTCCTAAAGACAGGAGTCCTAAGGGAATGGGGGCTGGAGGGCAAAGTTTATCTGCTCCCCAGGAACTCCAGGATTGGTTCTCCTGCCACACATGACCATGGTGTCAGCAAGGGTGCTTCCAAGGCAAGCATAAGGATGTGTTCAAGAATCATTCAGGTTGGTAGAGGTCTTGAAGATCAAGTCCAACCATTAACCAATCCCTGCAGAAAGGCTTTAGCAATGCTTACTTATGCTGGAGGCAGACCTGGAAACCTCATGGGTGGGGATGTGAAGCTGGCTGAGCAGGATGACTTAGAGATGCCTGCAGTGCCATCCAGGGAGTTGCAACCTTTGTTCTTCTGGGTACCAGGAGGCTGACGGATGGCCTGTGGTGGAGGTGAAGCCCATAATCATGGCCTTGTAAATACTGACAGAGCAGTTTTTGTCAGAGCAACCTCTGATGGAAGAAGAGATATCCCTACCAAGGCTGCCAGCACCAGGCAAAGGTAAATGCTGAGGCACAGTTTCAGCATTAGTATTTAAATTCACCTCCTTTAGAATTGTAGAATTGATTTGGTTGGAAAAGACTCTTAAGGTCATTGAGTCTGACCATTAACCCATGTCCCTCAGCACCACAGCTCCACGGTTTGGAAACCTCTCCAGGGATGGGGTTTCCACAACTGCTGTTGATAACCCTTGCAGGGAAAAAGTTGTTTCTCAGTTGTCCAACCTAAACCTCCCCTGGTGCAACTTGAGGCTCTTTCCTCTTGTCCTGTCAGCCCGGTAGCCTCCCTTGCTGTCCAGCCCCCTGCACCCCGGCTGCCCGGCCCTGCTGGGGCTCCCAGACAGCAGCCCCCGGGTCATGCTGGAGGCAGGTGCCCGGCTCCCCCGCGCCGGGTCCCCACCGGGCTCGTCCCTCCTGCCCCTAACTCATCCCTTCCTGCGACTTACAATTAGCGCGAAAGATTAAGTCCTTAATTTTCTTGGCCGCAGACCCGGTAACGAATCGCTCAGACTTTGTTTTTCTACTGCACCCGAGGCTTGATTTATGGTGTCTCCGTTATCGCACAATCGGGCTTCGTTCAAAATGTTTTTCTGGGCTAATTCCGCACTCCCGGTGTTTGTTTTGACTGTCCCTTCTCATTAACGTTACTAATTTTTAATGGGTCCCCGTCCCCTTTCAAACCGGCCCTGGTCCCGTTCCCGGTCGGTTCCCCCCGGCAGACCCGCGATCTGCTCCCCTCGCAGCCGCGGGACCCAGCCTCGCCCGGGGGAACACCCGGCCCCGGCACCCTCCGGGAGCGGTGGAGCGGGGAGAAAGGCCTTGACTGAACAAACCGTCTCCCGAGCGATTAAATTACTCGCCTTCAGCAACCCCCGTTACTTTATCCTATAAAAACCCAGCGCGCACAGCGCGGCCGGCGGGTCCCCTGCGACCCACGGCGGGACCCGCGGGCGGCCTCCGGGCGCTGCCGGTGCTGAAGGGGGGCGGGGGGGAGCGTGAGCGATGCCGGTCCCCGACAGCTCCGTGATTAATGACCCACCCGCCCGGGAAGGGGCGGTCGGTGCCGTTCGGGCTGGCGGAGGAGGGCGGGGGGAAGGCCGGCGGGCAGGTGCGACCCAGCCCCGCTGCGCCCACCCGGCTATAAGCGGCGGGCCGGGAACGGGAGGCTCTGGGACGGGGCTGCGCCGGGCAGAGCCGCTCCGGTAAGTTCATCCGCGGGGGTCCGCCCTGGTCGCGGCGGGGAGCTGGGAGTGAGGGATGGGACGGGCGGGATGGGATGAGGCGGCAGCCGCAGCCGCGCATCGCTGTGGAGCCGGCGGGAGTAAGGGACCGCGTTCCCCCCGGGGGTGCGGGTCAGCGCCTGAGTTGCCTTCTCACACCAACAGGCGAGTTCCTGTCTTCTGTGTTTCTGGCCCCAGAAAAAGTGTTTGCAGTGTTACCGGAGTTATGCAAAGAACAAGGGCTTTTTAAAAATGATATAAAATAATGGACATTCACTGTATTCCCTCTGGCACACACGCACACACACACAAGACTATGAACAATTTTATCTCAGCTTTCCACTTATTTCTTTTGAGTTTGCTAGCTCTGCTCTGGTGTTCTTAATCTTTCCCTTGTCCATGTGAGCAGGTTGCCGTCTTTGCTGTTTCGTTCACGTGTAATATAGGACTAAAATAAGTGTTGTGCTGTTTTCTTTGGTGAACAAATTATTTTTCAAACTGATTATGTCTTTGTAATATCATATAAAACCACGAATGAGTCTGCTCACATTAGAAATACTGCAATAGGAATGCGTCAGAATGAATATAAGTACTTTCACACCCTTATTTCCAGGTCTCTCTGCACACCAGGCAGCCAGCCGGGGGTTTGCAAAAAATGTTGCAGTTATCTTAAGAAACAAACCTCTTTCTTGTGAAATTTTAAAGGCAACTGCATGGAAACTGGCTGTTGCCCAGAATCGTATTTTTTTTCCCAGGGACTGTTGCCCCAGTGTGTAGCAAACGCGATGCTGGTGTGGGGGCCATGGCGGTTTGGCTGTGCCACGTACACACCTACAGCAGATTCCGTGTTTCTGTGTCGCGGATTCTCCCGGGACATTTGCTCTGTGTATTTGATGGGAAATCTGACAGTGAAGAAAATAAATGAGTGAAATGTCTCATTTCCACAGATGAAATTGTGACTTTTTTTTTAATATAGGCCCAGGATTTCATCCAATGTAGGCGTGAAGCTCCTAAAACTGAAACTCCTGCTTCAAGGGGTGCCCAAGGAAATGAGGATTTTAGGTATGTGTGTTTCTACGTACTATATGTCACACAGAGTCACTCTAGTTCTTACTGTGGTTGTACAGCAATGCAGCAAAACCCAAACCGCGTGCTGAGCAGCCCAGGTCCTGTGCTTTGGAAGGTGAGCAGGCATTTATACTGACCCAGGCTGGCCGTATCCTTGGGCAATCTGGATGTCTGTCCTCGGGGAAGAATTCCTTATTTCTGTGGGATTTCAGTGGGATGGTAAAGAAGAAATCCTGTGGCTAAGCATAAACCAACAGACTCTTGTGCCAGTTTTCATGATTGTCTTGACTCTGCAGTACCAATGATGATTCTTTTTCCCCCCAATAAAATGCATCCAGATCTGACTGTACCTTAACACAATGAGAAAATACCAAGAAAAAAAAAAAGTGGGACCTTTCTTTATTTCAAGTTAAATGAAATAGCCCATTTAAGGACCATTTTTCAGCCCTCACTCAAGCTCATGTAGATTTAGTGAGTTTTATTTTATATTGGTTGTAATTATCACAATAAAAAAGAATAGTGAGATTTATTTTTTTTTTTTCCCCTTTGGTTTACAGTTACGACACACAGAGTATTTTACAAATAACTTCAGTCTGAACTGTACCACTATTTAAGAGAACATTATCTGATAAAACTCTGTGAGCCAGACTAACAGCAAATTATTCACAATAAAACTCCCCAAATAAGAATGTCTTCTAAATACTATCAAATTAGAGCATTGCAAAAAGGATTATTTAGAAACCTTTCCTCCTCTTTGTTAGAAATCTTTGACTTGATTCATTGTCTTGGGGTTTTTTTTTTTGCCATTATCAGCTGCAATTACAGAGGAACATCAGTGGGACTTCAGCGTGTGGTTGAAATGCTTTGCAAAATCAAGGTGTAATTTTTGTAAATTTAGATCCTCGGTCATTTATGTGCATCAATTCTATGTAACTTAAAAAAATTAAATAATACTGGAATTAAATTAGAAGCTTTAATCACTTGTTCTTGCTATCTAGTGGGGCCATCACAGAAAGCGCCGCTCCCAACACGTGAAAGCTGGGATCTGAGACCCCTTGAAGGTCTGCTTGACTGAAGATAACAGGATCAGGTATTATTCTAGCTAAGAAATGCTGTGCTCTGGGGATTACTGGTTGAACTATGTTTTACTGTGGAACTGAATGAATTAAAAAACTGTGAGTTTTATTACAGGCAGGGCTGATTTAACTTCTTTTCTGAAAGCTTGGAAAAGGGTCTTATTTTTAGCTTTGCTCAAAAGAAGGTTTTTGCCATTGTTTTCAAAGGTTCTCTTGCCCCCCAATGGCCAAAATACAGCTTACAATATTCTTTTAAACTTTGAAAGTGTAGACTATAAAGCATAAGCACAGAAATGTTTGAGTAACGTGAGGTGTGGGAGCACAGAAGTTAGTTCCTGGTATTTTAAAACCGTGGACTGAGTTTTGCCCTTCAAAATCTCCGTGGCTCCACTCACTGCTGCACCTGAAAGCGGTATTTGCTTTTCTGTAACCCAGTTTTTTATCTGTTGATAAAATGTTTGCAGGCAAACAGGAAACACAAAACTAGTCCCACATCCCAAATCATACAAATAATATGCTCAAAAATCGCATTAAGCTTAATTTTCAGTCACTTGTTGGTGGAATCTAGTGTGGCAGTGCTGCTCAGAATTGCCTCTTGGGTTTTCACAGAAGGGTGACTCAAAAAATTTGCTCTGTGTAATACTGTCCAAAAAATAATAATAATCAAATACCAGTCTTTGAAGAGTTTAACTTCTGTTTCTGTACCTTTGTGTGATGTCCCATTTGCAAGCAGCTTGCGCAGCTGCATCCCAACATTTCCTTGTTGGCTGCAGGACCCTCCCTGCCAGGGAAGTCACCGATGGACTGTGGACGCTCAGCTGAGAGCAGTGAGGAGCCCTCCAGCCCAGGCGCAGAGCCTGATTCCCCGCTGCCTGCTGCTGCTGGCAGCAATTCCTGCCTGCCCTCGGTGGCCGGGCAGCGGCCCGGGGCACCTCCCGGCCGACCCGCCGCTGCCAACGCCGCTCGAGAGCGCAGCCGGGTCCAAACCCTGCGCCACGCCTTCCTCGAGCTGCAGAAGACTCTGCCCTCTGTGCCGCCGGACACCAAGCTCTCCAAGCTGGATGTGCTCCTCCTGGCCACCACCTATATCGCACACCTCACTCGCAGCCTTCAGGATGAGGAAGAGTCACCGGGAGAGGGCTTGGGCACCCTGCGAGGGGATGGATACCTCCACCCTGTCAAGGTAGGAAAGCTGCGGAGCAGCTACCACCTTAGAGAATCATAGAATGGTTTGGGTGGGAAGGGGACTTTCAAGCTTAGCTAGTCCAACCCCCCTGCAGTGAGCAGGGGCATCTGCAACTAGAGCAGGGTGCTCAGAGCCCCGGCCAGCCCGACCTTCTCTGGGTGAAGCAGTAAATTGGTGTTAGAGATATTTAGATGAAACTAAAGATTTCAGGATTATTTACCTTGCTAGAGTTAACAGATGAAAGACTGCCCACACTGACCACAGACCTGGTGCTGGGGCCTGATGGAAAGGTCCTGAAGCTCACTGGATTTGCCCCTCCAGCTTCATGGCTTTGCACAAAAAACATCAACTACAGCATAGGTCCAAACCTAGTGGGACTTGGTCCCTTAGGAGCAAAGGTGGAGGGCAGCACCAGAGGGGTACCAGCACCTACCTCCTCAGTCCCTGCCTAGAATCTTGGTGAGACCCCCAGACCCATCAGAAGTGGCTGCAGGAGCTGTGTGGGGGATGCACTGTCCCACAGCAGCCACCCCAGAGCCTGCTTGTCTCTCCTGATGAGGCAGCCGAGGTATGAAAAATGTTAATTACCGGCCATGTGTTAATTCCTTCTATGAAGGTGTTTTTCTGATGCATTTACTTGGTACATGCTCTTCTCTTTGCCAGAAATAAATCAGAGCTGTGCAGGGGGCATGTGAAGGGAAACAGCTCCTGGGGAGGAGCTGGGGCTGGAAGCGGGTTTCAGATGTGTTGCTCAGTGACAGGACTTGAACACCACGAGGTGTTTTCTTTGGCTCTGGTCTCATGGAGTGAGTTATGGCACTGGGGTGTTTTCTCTATTTATTTTTTAAGAGTCTGATGAATTCAGAATGATTTAATTAAGATTAATTTCTGAATTAATCTCTTAATTCCTCTGAAGTGTCTAATTCACAGAGAGTTTCTTGTTCAGTGTTGGTCGCTGTAAAAAGCGTGATGTTGAATGTAGGCTTCTGAGGCCATTTAAACGATCAGCAGGCTCATTAAGAAAGCAAAACCTTCACATCCTAATTGATGTATAAATATGGCTATAATTACAGAAAAAACCCAACATTGTGATGTATTTCAAAAGAAGTTCTAAACCTTCTGTTCGTTTCCTCGGTCAGAGTGAAATGACACAGGTCTCTTATGGTACTTTCTATCAGCTGCCAACGATTACTGGCAGAAAAATACTGTTTGCCTAGATCCTACAGCAGTTAAACCACCCAGCTGCACATTTCCCAGGCTCCTGGAATATGGCAATACTGGATTCAGCTAGCACTTATTTTTTTATTTTTTGTAATCTTTTTTTTTATGTACCATTTACCTGTACTTGGTTTTGTGAAGATCTATCAGTCTAACCAGTCTTACTACCAGGAATATTAGAAAATTAGTTTATTTGGAATGAGAAGTGTCATGGAGAAATCATAGCACAAAAAAGAACCCTGGAGTGCAGGATATGAGACAAGCATGGATAAGGACTTCAACCACACTCATATATCAAGCACAGGAGATAGAAACTGAGGAAAGTAAAATATCCCAAGTTCAGTTTTGTGTACACTGAAAAAAAAAAATACAGTTAATGACTTTAAACTCAGCTGTCTGGTGACAAATTCATAACATCACTCTTGAAATAAATATACCGAATGAGACCATGTGGTCCTTCCAGGTGAGCATATGCTGCTGCTTTATGTCCTTAAGCAGAAGAGATGAGATTTAACTGCAGTATCAAGGCCCTTGAATTTTTGGAGTGCTCTTTCATTACTCACAGGGAAAGTGCCAATCTGTTCCTAAGAGTCTTTAAAAAAATAGTGTTCTTTTGGAACAATGTGCTGGCTGCGCTTTAGGTGGGTTTGCATTTAAGTAATCGACACTGCTGCAACAGCTGATTCAATAAGCAGTGACTGGAAGGATGAGTTGTCTCACCTGAAGGCGTTGGAGCTGACAAGGAAGGAGAAGTTGTTAGTGCTGAAGGCCTCCAAGGAGCTATTCTATGAAATTCCCTTTGCACACCGAGTTTTCAGCAGCCCCTGCACTGTGGTGGGTCTGGCGGGGGCCAGCCAGCAGGAACGAGTGCGCGCAGGGCTGCGCTCGCTGAAGCAACCGTGCATTGTGGTTCCATCAGCGGCCAGAGCTCTGCTGGGAAGTGCCCTCAGCCCACAGAGACCCCGGGTGTCTCAGCGCTGCGCTCGTCTCTTCTCTTGCAGAAGTGGCCGATGCGTTCCAGGCTCTACATCGGAGCTACGGGACAGTTCCTGACTCACTCGGCACCAGGAGATGGCGCAAACCAAGGAGAAACATCAACAGCTTCACAAATCTAACCTTGCTTTTAAGAAAATGGTTATTTATTACACCTTATATATATATATATTTAAATTAAAAAATAGTATCTACAGACATAATTCCTGACATACTGTTTGTAGAGGAGGAGTTAATTCTTAAATGTAATTAATACCTCATGAAGTTACTGTGACGTCCCATTGGTTTCTGTTGGAGGACATTGCTGGGATCTGTGCTGGGGAATTAGGGGAAGGCGATGAGAGGCAGCCACAGCAGCAGAGCTGCTGGTAGCAAAGGTGACCTCAGCCCCTTGGGACTGGGGGTGAACCAGTACAAGGTGGAGAAGCAGGGGAAGGAGTGACGTGGTGCTGGCTGAGGACAGGGCTTTGTCCTCCAGGTGATTGTAAACGTATGCGGCCGGCCCTGAAAGCGTGGATGCGTGTTCTCCTCGAGTGGAACCGTTCTGAGATCCGCCCTGTGCACACAGCGTGACCCAGGACAGGCACAGACCGCTCTGCACGTTCACTTCCACTTGTCTGCATCTGTACGGTTGTGTTGCATGCTATGGGGTTTTAATGTGTGTAAGTGTCACCCTGGTACCACCACTTGTCTGCTCACAACACACACCAGCGTGTGTTTATCATGGCTTTTAGGGGGTTTGTGCACTGAAGCAAACGAGCCTCAAGAGTTGGCCTGTTCATAGCACATTTGTCACTTAAACATCTGTATTTAAGCCAGAAAAATTGATGCTAAATGCATAAATGGTATCTGATGTATCTGTTTGGTAAACACTGTACTGCTCATATAGTCTGTCATTGCTGAGGTAAGCCATTTATTAAATATTATTCAGTGGACATTATGTCTTTACTGAGTTGCACAATCTGTACCAGGTTCTCCTTGTACAGGACCAACAGTTTCTAACAGTTATAATCTGCATTTGTAGTCACTTTCTTCTGAAGGCTTCACAGTTTAAGTCATTCGAAAAGAGCTGGACAAACCACTGGGGATATGTGAAAATGCAGTAAAATCTGGAGCTCTCCATCATCCCAGCAGTGTTCTGAGCGTCTAACAAGATTCTTTTAAATAGTAAACATACTTCAAATGTTTCATATATATATTTATTTTAGGCATGTATTTCTTATTTAGTTGTACATGGTTTATGAACAGATGCTAATTCCACAGCCAGAGCACAAATCAACAGATGAGCTGCTGCAGTTCCTGCAAAAATACCTCCCAAAGGGCAGTTTGGCACAGACAAGTATCTGCTTTCAAAGAAGAGTGGAATTTTTAAAGAGCTATACTCACTTTCCATAGCAGCAAAAAGTGATTTAGCACAACCTCTGATTACTGGGACACCTCATTGCATCTGGAGTAATTAACAAGGCAGTGCAAAGCAGACATAAAGGAGACGGTTGTTAAGATGGAAGTGTGACAGAACAGGGCTGTGCCAGCTGAGGGGGTAAGGCACAGGCTACTCTTCTGCCTGAGCAAATGCCAAGAGGCAACACGGAAACCCAGAGAATTCAGTCTGGTTTTGTACGAACTGCAATCTCAATGAACAGCATCGGGTCAGGGGAAAAGCAGGTGAACCCTCAGCCAGATTTTGGTCATGCCAAACCCCGAGCTGATGATGTGTAGCAGCTGCATGATAATAAAACCAAAATGCATGTGAAATGAAGTGAGGAAAACACAAAATGTGGTGAGGTCCTGCATCAGCTGCATGCTCCTGCCTAGCACAGAGGTGCTGGTCACGTCACAGGCTTGTCAGTGATACACCTGGGAAGGGGCAGCATTGAAGGAAGAAAAAAGATTTTAAAAGGAAGGAAAAAAAAACCCAAACACCACACCCCCCTGAGTTTTAAAGCATTCGTCCCTTAAATGTACTGGAAAGACAGATTGCATGTCCATGACGGCAGCATGAAACCTGGCCGGGAATAAAGGTTAAAACCATGGAAGGTTCCGGCTGGGTGGCACGGAGGACACGTGCACTCGGAGCTCTCCCACAACGCGGGTGGGGAACTCGCAGCGCTCGGGGAGCCGGAGAAGCAAAGGCCGCAGCTGCTGCGGCCCCGCTGAGCCTTCAGCGCCGCGTAGGGGGCCGGCGGGGATCCGCGGGTTCCGGCAGCAGGTCAGGCAGCTCCCCGGGGGAACAGCCTCTGAACCTGCCCGCTCCGCCTTGGGATCGCACGTTCTCTCCGCGGCCCGCTGCTGTCCCGGGCTGACACAGACCAGCAAAGGCACGGCTGCCTGGCAACAAACGCCCAGCGCGCACGCTGCGATCAGAAGGAGCCGCTTTCCCTGGAGTACCGGCAAGCTCTGGGCCAGCTCCAGTTACCGCCGCGGTCACAGCTTTCCCTTCGGCGCGACGGGACCCGCGCCCCTCCCCCGGCCGTACCCAGACAGCCCGCGGCCCCGCCCCGCCGGAAAGCGCGGCAGTGCCGTATTTAACGGGCTGCGCGCGCACGCCTCGCTCCTTCCGCGCGCCCTCAGGCCCCGAGGAGCAGAGCCCGCCGGCCCCAGCACCCGGCTGCTGCCTTACCCGGGACGGACGGACGGACGGCTCAGGTCTGGTACTCGGCCGGCATTAGTGGGAGCCGCTGTCAGCGTGCGCTGGCCGGTGGGGCTCGCGGGCCACCGCGCCGGCCGGCCCGGTGCCGGGGCTGCTGGTAGCCCCGTGGCGAGTCAGCTGTCGGGTATCGGAGCGGGGGGACGGGCCGCAGAGGCGGAGCCCCCGGCAGCTCCCGTCCCCTCTCCCGGGGGTGACCGAGTCCGCTGGCCCCGGACGCGCTGCCGCTGCCCCTCTGGAGCGGCTTTCGGTCCCGCCACGTGCTCCTCTAAACAGGAGGGGGACTTCTAATTCCGTTCTTTCCGGAGGAACTAGGGATTCCTCCTGGAGAAAAGGAGGCTCAGGGAGACCTGGTTCTCGACAGCTCCCTGACAGGGTGTTGGAGCCAGCTAAGGGATGAGATCTCTTATCCTAAGTAACAGGACAAGAGGAAACTGACTCGGATTGCACCAGGGCAGGTTTAGGTTGGAGCTGAGGAACAATTTCTTCCCCTCCAGGGCTGTGCCAGGCTGCCCAGGGCAGGGGTGCAGTCCCCGTGATCCCTGGAGGGGTTTCCAAGCCCCCCGTGGAGCTGTGGTGCTGAGGGCCAGGGGGCAGTGGTGCCCTGGCACTGCTGGGGGAATGGATCAGGGATCTGAAAGGTCTCTGCCAACCAAAACAATTCTGTGATTCTATGAAACATCCCCTGCAGCTCAGTGTAGGAAGGGACGACTTGCTGTCACTGTTTTCTAAGTGATGTGAGCTGTTGTTGGACAGGAGAGTGTCAGTGTACTGACAGCTGGCTTAGTTGTGATGTTGGAGGTGTTTGGTTTGAGCTGATACTTGCTAGCCACTCAGTAGCCACGTGGGCTCTCCAGGGACCTTCGTGTGCATTGTGAGACTACTATAGACCTAATTAGTATGTGCTGGCAAGCCATGGTGGTTATGTTGAGCTCTCTCTTGGTTTGTCGAGTCTTCAAAGTGATGACAGATTAGACAGCCAAAGAAACTTGGTTTTGCTGATAAATCATTGTCAATTACGTGTCCTAATTCTAAAGATAAATGACCTTTTTTTTTCCTTTGGGGAATTTGGCAAGTGCTGTACAGTGACCCTGGCCATGCCCCTTTTGGGTTGCACATACAGAGCTGAACTGGTGTTACCTGGCAGGGGCAGGACCCCGGGGGCTTGGGGGTCCCTGCGGTAGCGCTCTCCTGCAGGACCATAGCACGAGCACTGACCTCAGTTCAGCCGATGGGAAAACGTGCACGGGGACTGGAGTGGAAAGCTGTGGCCTGCTGGGGTCCCCCTCTCCCCAGCAGTGGCTGTTCATTAGGAGCTGTCAGTCCTCCCTGCTGGAGCTTGCTGGGGTAGAATGGTCATGGTGCTGCTTGACCTTGACTTCAGCTGGTGCTGCCTGCAGTGTTCTCCTCGGGTGGTGATACAGCCAGCAGTGAGGTTGCTGTTTCTTTAGCTTACTTTCCTCCCAGGAGTGTTGGTGCTTTCTGCTGTGAGCTCAGCAGTGCAGTTCTCTGAATCCAACATATTTTCTCTCTTTTCAATGTTTTAGGTAGTAAATGATGAGCTTGTTACCAGCGCTGGGAGTTTTCTATCTGGACTCTGCCACACATTCAGCTTGCAAGCAGAATGATACCACGTGAATTCCAGAGCTACAGAAAAGTAAATATTTCTTACTGTACTTAAGAATGTTGAGAAGCTGCCTGAAATCTTGATCTCTGAAGCTGTTCTACAGCTTGTAAGTTCTCTTACATATGGAACAAGGAGGAATGTGATTGCATGTAGGGTTCAGGGGCTGAATTTCTAACCAAAGGTATCCGGACAGCTATGAAGTGTGTAAGACTTGCTTCCCAGTACAAAGCAGGTGCAGTCCAGGAATCCCTAAGGAATCAGAGGTTTGTTGTAGTGCCAGAGAATCATGTTTTTAGCTGGGGAGAGAAAGGAGATGTCTGCTTTGCTGAGCTGACAGATGGGAGCGAGAGGCTGAAGCAAGGATCAGTGTGGTCCAGTCACCACCCCTGCTGGCACCTGGTGCATCCATCTGTGGGAGTGTGTTCCAAAGGGAAAGGGGCCCTGGCAGTGACCTTGCTGAGTATCTAGAGCTCACCTGGGGCTTGAGTGTCACAACAGGGAGTCAGTGGTGGTTTGGGCCCAAAGAGAACTTTATCTTTTTTTTTTCCTCTTCTTGTGTCTGTACTGAGTCTGTTCTGTGCCTCACAGTTCAGCCAAGGTTCTAGATTGACTTGTAGAAGGACATTTCTTGAGACGAGCTTAACGCAGCCCTTGTGTTTGAATCCTGGACAAAGCCACACCAGTCGTGGTTGCTGGCATCGTGATGATGACTCTTTGCCGTTTACCCAACTGAATTTTGTGATGAGCAATCTTACATCTGATGTGCCAGCTAATCAGAAGGATTTTTCCAGTTTGATTTCCTACTATTGTTTCTGATTTAATTTATTCTCTTAAAGGTGCTGTGACATCAGCTGACCTTCCCTGCTGCCTTTTGGCCTTGTGTACACAGCCACCAGCAAGCTCCACCTGCCCCTGGGAGTGCAAGGGTTGAAGAAGGTACGTTGGTTTTTCACTGTGACACTCAGTAAGCTGTATGGCTACCTGGTCAGGGCTGTGCTGGCCACCTCTGCTGAGATGGGCTTGCTCATGTCAGCTGCAGGTGTGGCCTTTTAGGGACGCCTGGACTACAGACTGACTGCTGGCCTTTACTCGTGGTGCTGCTGCTATTCATCTTCCAATTCTTGCTTAAAATATCATGGGAGAAACTGGGGAGAGGTAAGGATAAAAAGTTGTGCTCTTTTTGTGGGAAGGTTCTTTTTGTTTGCTTTTTAAGCATATACAGGCCTTAATATGGCTTGTCAAAAGTACTGTTTTCAATCAAGTTCTATATGTAATTTTGCTGGCATGGTGATGAAATCTTTGCCGTTTACCCATCTGACTGTTTTTTGATGTGTATCTTTGAATCTGAAATGCCAGTAAAGTAAATAACTTGGTATAAGATTGATCAAGGGTACAGAAAACTGATGACATTTTTTTAATTATTTTTTTTCTTGCCAGCTTGAAAAGAGCAGCCTGAAGTTTGGAGTTCTAACGGACGTGGAAGCAGCCCTTCCTGATCCCCAGCAATCCTGCTTGATTCACTGTAAGGCAGGAGAAGCAGCTCATGGTGAAAATGTGTGAATAATCCTCAGACGGAGCTCAGGTGAGAGTGTCGCTCTAGAAGGGGAAGTGGCTTTGTGGACACTCTTAGAACTTGGTGTGAATATTTGTGTACCAAATAAATTGATTAAAATTGAAGTTAAAACCTTGTAGGACAGCCTGTGTTACCTTGTCTAAACCAGAGCATTTACAGTGTTAGCGCTGGGAGCTTTCCTGTTTATCTCCAAGGCAACGTTTGTATGAATAAAATGTTGGATTTCTGCCTACCTACCAGGCTGTCTGGTATTTCTTTTTTTTCTCCACTTTCCTGTAGGTTTTGCTGTCCCCTGCAGTCTATAAAAAGTCGTGTGCAAATACTGGTTGGGTTTGGGGGTTTTTTCAGCTTGCAGGAGGACACTGGCCTCCTGGTCACATACTGCATTGCTGTGATGTACAAGTAAAGACACAGAACATAAGAATATATTTGAACATTTATAGAGCATGGGTAATTGAAGAAAGGTGGTTTACATTACAAATACAGAGTTTTAATGTACTGAAAGCTACATAGCCCACACGGGGTGATAGATTTGTAAAGAAAACAAGAAAAACTGCCAAGAGGTTGTGTAGGTGAAATGAAACATTATATTCTAAACTCCTACTATAACTGTTAGTTGTAGTCTTATTAAAATGCAGCTTTACTCCTCATTTAATTGTGGATGAGCAGTGGTAGCCGGGAAGGGAAGTCCAGGTTGTGGCTTTGTTCTGAAGCTGTGGCCTCCTGTCATGAAGACATCACTCCTGCCTTCAAACAACACCGAACTTGTCATTAAATCACGTCACCACTGCTTTATTCCTTAGCAAAACAGCACTGAACATCTTACAGAAACATGAAATACTTCTAGTTGTATACCTAACTGCAGTCTCTCAAAGAGCTAAAGCTTCAGGCTCTACTTAGAGTGGAGTTTTCACTCTTCGTTAGTGTTCATGTGAGTTCCTGGGCCGTACGCACCAATAAACGTCCACAGCTGATGGTGACACTGCAGGAGGTAACTGTCTCTCTGTTGCAGGGAGGTTTCATCACTGAGGTCGAATGGAAATACAGGATTTGGCGCTACACAGAACACAGACTTGCCTAAGCAAGGAAGGAATGGAGATGTGTAAAAGACTTGCTATTGCCAGGACTCTGACGGAAGAACAGCTGAGAGACAGATTACTTAGTAATGTGTGTACGTTACCATCTTTAAGTGTTACAGCAGAATTCTTGTCTCACTGCTGAATTTGTGTGAATAGATAAAATTTGTGTGATAGATTAAAAAAAACCCATCCCTTTTCTGTTTCTCCAGGGAGGGAAATCTGTCTGTAGTTTAACCAGGACTAGTGTTAAGGGAGTGGTGCCTCAAACCAGTAGGAAGGACGGGCTTGGTGCTGGCCTGTGGGCTAATCGGGTACAGACAGCACTGCGACCTGCAGGAAAGGCAGATGAAATTTTCTGGTACTGGTCTTCAACAGTGGAAATTCTGAACTTTGCTTGGAAATGACCTGACTATTATTCCAACTGACTGATAGAAACTTTTTTCAAACTGATGAAATATGAAAAGGAGGTACCCAAGACTAAAGACAGGGTTGTGATTACCATGTTTTAGGGTAAGAGATGACTCCAGTAACAAGATAGCGATCAACGCATCTTCCTCAAGAACCTTCCTTCTCAAACTGAGCTTAGTGTGAGCCTTAGACAGGGAAATCCTAAAAGATTCATATAAAACCATGTCAGAAAAAATAAATACTGCAGATGCAAATGCATTTGACTTGTTTGAAGTGGTTCTGTGAATCACAAGTTCACGCGGGAGTGGGTTTTTTTTTATACTTTAGCGGTGTAAACTTCCCACAAATAGGGTGCAGAGGTGCTTTTCACTGAAGAGGTACATGGTATATGCATAGAAGCAGTGGCACTTTGCATATTAACTACTGATAATACTTTTTTTTTGCTAAAGCTATGATAATTTAAATCCCATTTTTGCTTTCCTAGATAGCTTTAATAGTGGTAATTGTAACTTATCACTGTGGGATTTTTGTCTGCCAAAGTTCTTTGAACTTTTTTCTGTCATCAATATTTACAATTTATGAATAGTATTTTTTATATAAGATTCTGTACGCTTGAGCTTTTCAGAACTGGATGAGTCTTGTCTAGCTCTTTATTTAACAAAATTTTTATCTTGTGCAGGTTAGCACAATGTCTGTTTGCCCCGTGGATCTTTACTATGAAACGTAGGACGTACAGAATTTTTAGTGCAGATGCTGATAATGTTGATCCATGAATAGAATCTCTTCTCACTCTGCGACTTGCAAGGTAGTAACCCTGAATGAGGTTTTCTGCTTCTGAACTCAGTTCAACATGAAGATTCTTAGCAAACACAATAAACTAGAGAGAAGGTAAACATTTTAAATGTTTAACTGGAAAATAAAGAATTAGCATTTTTCATACTTTTTAACTTGCCAGCAACACAGCAATACAGGTTGGACAATATATTCCACCTGTAGTTCCTATAAAGGCAGCCATCCTCCTTCAGCTATGCAGGAGGATAGAGCTGAGACACTAAACAGAATGACCTGTTCATTACACGAGAGACACTGACAGTTTATCTCAAATGGAATATTAACTACTGATGGTGAACTGTTCTGGTCAGAGATCTGTCTTTGTATCAATGTTAATGTAATACGTTTTTCAGGAAACATACTGAAAAGAAAACATTGAGAAATAAACCCATTTATCTGGCTCTCTTAAAGAACTGAAGCTAATTTTATAGTGGGATTATGGTGAGGGGAAGGGGTAGACAGGATGCACACTCAGCTTATTTTTAAACTTGTTAAGAGAGAACTTTCTCATTCCAGAAACAGCATGACATTCCCAGTAGAACACACTTCTAAATGGTTGGGTAGTGTCTGGTACCTCCTCATAATCCTGCGTTCTGAACTGCTGTGAGACTTTGTAGAGCGTGGCTTCAGGATTAATGGCTTTTTTCAGGGTATGATGTACCAGAGGAGAAGGCAGTCGACATGAAGGAAACTCATTGTAGATAAAAAGCCCAAAAACATCTACAAGGTTAGGTGGGATCAGACTCATGTCCTAAAGAGAAGACACAGAGAAAATTATTGTTTTGGTCTTTGACTTGCAGAAATTTGGCAGGTCTTTTCAGTCTATTCAGTATCCATATATACCAAATTCCACAAGATTATCGAATGAATTACAGTGTAATGTTTCAATAGTACTTGTCAAAAGCTGTTCTGAATAAATGATACCTTCTTTGGGGAAAGGTAGCTCATTTTAGAAGATGCTTGATTTGAAGTCACTTAAGTTGTGACTTTTTGGGAAAGACTAACAAATTTTAACGAGTAGTACAGTACAGTTCCTGCCCTAACAGGGCACGTGCTTTACCATCTGTCCGATTAGAAAATTATCCTTTTGTATATGTTTCTTTGAGGAAGAATCCACATCTACAAAAGACCAAAAATTGGTCTGAATTGAAATGGTAACTTGTTGGTCAGCCTCTTCTCCGTATTTCTTCCCCGGAATGAATACTGTTGTCATTCTGCTCTCTAGCACTAGGATAAGACAAAACATATCAGTTACACCCTCGATCTAGTTTAACCATGAATTCTAGTCCCCCACACTGAAACCACCTGCTATTATGTACTTCACTGAACTGTTGTGATCAATGGATCTCTAGGGTAGTAAATGCCACCTTAGAGGACTTTAAGGGGCGTTTTTTTTTTTTTTTTTGTCCTTGTTTCTTACACAGACTCTTTATTAAAACCATCTTTGAGATTTTTGCAGCATTGGAGGGCCATAAGCTGGGGAACAAACCCAGCTGTGAATCTGCATGTTTATTTTGTCTTGTCCCCTTGTTTGCCAGCAGGTGTGATGTTACCAGACTGCAGCAGTTCAAGTTTATCCTTTCTGTACACAGACAAGTCTCCCAGGTAGCAGATCCCGCCCTTAGCCAGCACGGCGCTGCAAGCCTGGATACTGGCGCTTCCCGTTCCGTGCTTGTCTTTGGACACAGAAGGAAAAATGTCACTAGAAGGTGGGTGTCGTACACCACGAGGCAGAAGGTGTATGCTGTAATTCAGAAGCCTAGAGGATTAAATAATTCTGTCAGTCATAAGTTAGTACATTATTGTTCAGTTTTTCAAAACTTAACTTATTCTATACTTAGTCCTTTTTATAATGGCTTTTATGCCTATGAAGACTCACTCAGAAACAACAAGAAAAGCCCCTTCACATAAACCCAGTGTCAAAACTAGTTGTTCAAATAACTCCAAGTACAAAGGTAGGAGTCCAAGCCTTCTCTCCACCAGCTGCCACCAGGACTGGATTTCTTGCGGGTTTAACGGGAGGCAAACCATGGTTTGCAACAACTCATTCCTAGGGAGTCAAAGAAGTCTCATAACTTAACCCCCTGTTGGCAACTCCTATTCCCATTCTGGAGAAACCTTCCTGGTGATTTAAAAGGGTAGAGGATTAGTAATCCTGCCCACTGGGGAACATGAGCAGGCTGGGAACTTGCACGCGCTGGCAGCCCAGGTTCCCTCCTCCCCAAGCCTTTGTGAAAAAGCAGGGATAGAATTTCTTTTTCATCCCGTGTACCATATTCCTTGGCACACAGAGGTTGTAAATTGTCTCTCTGGTTCCACAATCAGAGGCTCCTAACGATTTTAAGATGTTGGAGCACAATTTATCCTACTATTAATAACTAGGAGAAAGTTATTAAAGTAAGTAAGTCTTAGAAAACAGGCTATCATGCCAATGGAAATACGATGTAGGAAATGCCTCTTTGACAAGCTACCAATAACTGTGTGCACATGCTAGTCACTACTGACCAAGATTTACAGTGTGCAACTGTTTCAATATTAACCAGATGTTTTGATTCTTAAAACACTCTGGGCTCCTATGATTCCTCTTATGAAATCTTACTCTTAACCTGAGGGAAAAAAATTCTGCAGCCCACGTCTGTTTGGGTTTTATCCAAATTGGAACTAATTTCTGCAGTGTATGTGAAATTGTGTTTATAGTTGTGTGAAGGGGTAAATAGATAAAATGCATTTTCTTAAAAGTCAACAACAGCCAGATTTATGACCTACGTGTAAAGGGCGATGAAAATGTGTGTACAGACTGCTTATTAACTGAAAAGGCTGATAGCTGGGAAGTGGTGATGAAAAGGCTTGAAGTGACAGAAGATGTGAAAAGTAAAGCCCTTTGCTTTTATCATTAGCAGCTTCTGGGACAGTCTTTAGCTTTGATGTTGGAAGAATGTTTTTTCTGAGCTCTGCTGAAGAGTGCTGTTGTTAAAATCTTACCAAGAGCACTACCAGAATGTTAAGGGATTTTATTATTAGAGAAGTTCTGACCCAGATATATCCCTTGAAATAAATAAAAATGTCCCAGGGATAAAAATTGGGTGTTTTTACTACACTGGAACCTTGTATATTCCTTTAAAATATAATGTCTAGCTTTTCATAGAAGACAGATCCTATTCTCTTTGAAAATACTCATGTTTTTAATTCTAATCTCTATGAAACATTAGGAAACTCTTTACCTGTCAATTACTAGCGTGTCGCTTGTCACAATCAACAGATCCAGATAATCTGCATGCTCTCTTTCACACGTCTGCACTAGACTCAGCAGTATTGCCAGTTTAAGAGTACTGTAGGTGCCGGGTGGAACAACTTGAGAAGCGAAGAGGTTGGCAAGGATGGCAGTAAACCTCCAGCATGAGCTTGAAGTCAGGGAGAGCAGGTGCTTAAAACTGTCACTGACAAAAGAAGGACCTAATGAAAACAAAGCACAGCTGAACTAATGCTTGGTGAGAGAGCTCTGCAGGTTTTTTAGAACAAAGCACTGTTCTAGTCGTCACGCAGAACTTACAAAGAATGAATGCTGCATTAACCACAAATTTGGAATGTAAACATTTGAGACTATTAATTTTACTTCTGAAAAGGTGGCAGACACAAGCTGCTGAAACTGCTGGTATAAGAAAGGAAGAACTGAAATACCAGGTTCCTTTTATGTATGATTTCAGACTACCTTCCAATAGACAGGAGGAGTTGGAAAGAGAAGCCGAAGAACCGCAATGAGTAATTCTGTGATTTCCCAGTGCGTGGAAAGTGGGCAACAGAAGAGACTCTCCAGTAACAGTAAGTGATGTGCATTTCAGACTGCAAGAGGAGGGCCCCAGAGTGGTTTTGTAATCCGGACAATAGAAAACTCTACCAATTCTCAAGATTTTGGTTTAGAAAGTTTTGCAACTTGGGCAATTTTTAATGGAACTTGCTTACCCATCGGTTTGCAGAGCTGTATACTATTGACTTCTATACACGCTGTTGCTTGTAAGCCGTTTTGCACACAAGCTGGAATTCCTATAATCTTGTAGTGGTTTCCTATTTTCATTTTGTTGGTCAGTTCATCTAGAAATAAGAAAAAAAAAGTGCGGGGAGGCATTAGTGAGAGGAGCCTGCAAATGTGTTAAGGCATAAAACCAGTTTTAAATACATGGTCAGAAAACTTTTCTATGATTTAATTGCAGGAAACAATAGTTGGATGTCAGGTTCATCATAATGGACTAGAATAAAATGCAGCGTAACTCACAGAATCTCACCCACAGGTTCTGTTCAATGATTTTATTATGTTTATAATGTTGTTATTGCTAGTTTTTTTTCTATTTTGTTTTCAAGAAATGAACCATATAGACTTTTGGAGTGTTTTTTTTTAATTTAAGAGAATTAATGGAAGTACGTTGGTGAGTTGTGATTTTAGTTGGATATTCACATTAGAAATCATTTAAAGTTTGCAGTGAAAGGAAGTGAGAGCAGAAGCCAAAAATCCCGATGGAATGCGGAAAACAGTGAGATTGAGGAAGGATGTTAAAAATGCACAAAGTTAGTGCAAAACAGCACAGCTAAAGGAAGTAGGAAGAAGGAAAAAACCAAGCTACAGTTAGAATGCAACACTGCAGAGCTGGCTGGGGCCAGGTTTTTAAATGAAGGTATAAAAGCGAATCCAGCAGCTTTGCTACATGCACTGTATCACCAGTGGATACTGTTTAGTCACCTAGATAATTTTATGGCTTCCCCCTGCCCCGTGATTTCATTAAAGAACTGCAATATAGATATGACTTCCACCACTCCATCTAGAGGAATGGACCTTTAGGGGAGACACAGGGGATTATTAGAGTTCCATTCTAGAACACGTTTGACAAAATTCAGCTTACCTCTCAGGAAAACTGTAAATGTCTGAATCCTAAAATGTGATTTATCGTTGGCATATCCTTTCAAAGCATTAAGAACCTTTGCATCAATCATTTCAACTATTTGTTTATCTTTCAAAATAAAGGCAAAAAAAAAAAGGTTATTTCTTTTAAAAACAGTACTTTTTTTGGGGTTTTTTTTTTTTGTGTTTTTTTTTTTTAATGACTGGTGTACTTTGGGGCTTTTTCCACTTAACCATTTTGTTTCCTTATTGTGTAACAGAAGTAGGTAAGTAACAGATCTAAAGATAGAACTATGTAGATCCTACCACCAAGTACTCTAAATTTCATGTCTTCCTGAAGTGTCGAAGAACACAAACTACACACAAAATCATTCCTCACTGTGGCAGATTCTGTAGCTCCAGGCAGATGCACTCTTATGTACCTAAACCCTAAAATGAAAGGTAAAAATAATTTACCAAACATTTAAAATAAGGACATGGCTCTCAATTTACATTTTCCTTTAAGAACAGAAGCAATTAAAATTCTGGGACAGCAAAATTCCAATTATCATGTGTTTCCTGAGGTGAGCACACGCTCGTATTCGATGCATCCACTGAAATGATCTGTATGCTTAATTGTAGGGCGACCGCAAGACGTCGGGATTCCCCACTGCGCGTTGCCCCGCGGAGCGCTCGGGCTGGCCTCCCAGCAGCAGGAGCCAGCCGCTGCCGCGTCTGCCCGGCCTGGGGGTGACACGGGGCATGGATATCCACTAGTAGAGGTACGTGCCCTCATCATCTCATGATTTATTCTGCAGTCTCCCAGCTTTGAGATTTTGTGTCTCTCTTATAATTTTATGGTCTCTGTTAAAGGAAGAAGCAAACAAAACAGGCTTAGAAGTGCTTAAGGCCAAATCCCACATCGATTCAAGCACTTCAGTAACATTACTGAAGTAGTTCCACAGAAGTCAGCTACTCATTAACACAAACGTTTTCAGTGCTAGAAGCTTTTGCCAATCACTTAAACACACTGTTCTGTTATATAAACAGAAATAGTTTCCTAGTACTCTACTAGTTCAGCTTTTTTTCTTTCAGGCAATTTATTACATTATATTGGCAATGCATCTTTTCTCATATAAACTACCTTTGGCATTAGGAAAACAGATTGCTGGCATAGCTACGATCCCCAAACATTTCATAATGCTGAGCAATCACTGGCAAGACCCTCTGCTTTCCATTAATAAAAATCATGCTGTGGTCATTACAAAAATAATAAGACTGCATAGGAAAATACTGCTGATACCTGTTCAGTTACAAAAAGTAGTGAAGGTTTTGAAGAAGTACTGAATTTTTCATTAAATTTTTTTTCATTACCTTCAGAAAATGGACAGGTTTCCTCAGTACAAAGAAATCTTGCTCCTTGTGTATATTTTGTTACAGTTCCCATTGCAATCACTATTCCTTCAGACATATAAAATCTCTGAGATGTGTAAGGAAAGGGAAACGCAGAAAGGCTCAGAACGTAGCTTGGTAAAGGTGGTAAATGTGTTGGTTTCAGCAGGATACTAATCTAACAAGAGACACAAGTACATGAATACTGTAAAAATATTTTTTTTAATTTAAAATTGCTTTGCTTACATGGACAAATACAATATTGTGATATATAGGTTTTAGGAAAAAAATCGGAATGCATGAGGTGTGAGAGTAACTAGATTTCATTTTAATTATCTCAAAATCCTTGCAGTATGATTGGGTGAGACTACAGCTATTTTTAATTACAAATAATACTGCAACCAAAGGGAAAATGAAACTTGACAAGTTAATACAAAACCAGTTATTTGTTAATACTTGGACATACTTGAAAGATTTAAGATCTAAATGGAGGAAAAACACTGCAGACTCACCTGGGCCTCTGTCTGCAGTTGTTCAATTAATGATAATGTCTTAACAGCTACGAAACATACCTGTGATTGGAGAGTAACCTTGGTTTAGAAAGGAAAACCTAGCTGAAGTATAGGAGATGTACTCTTGTCTCCTCTCGTCTATAACTATGTGTACTTACTGACTGGAAAATCTGCGCAGCCTGTATGGGCTTATGAAGAATGTAGTTTCCAAGAGTCGCATCTAACTCCGCAATATCAGAAGGGTTTATTGAAATAATGAAACGATAGACAGCGTAACTTTGCTTTGAGTCTGCAGGAACAAGAAGTACCTTAAATAAAAGTACCAGGTTTGTGTCATTCGTGTCAGTTCGAGGGAGCATCTACTGAGGGAGCAATACCGTTGTATCTTTTACAGTCGTGCACAAATTTCTGAAGGCCGCCACTTCTGTCCAGGTAAACGAGAGCAATTTCCCTCATTGGCTGCACTTCACGATGCATCTTCCGGGAACGATCTTCGCCCTCTGTGTCGAAGCGTTGGAACAGCCTGTGAGGAGATGGTGCTGGAACTGGCCACGCCAGGGTAACCATGAAAGGTATGTATTAAAACACAGCTCTCCCCTCAGCCTCCTCTCCGGGAGGAACAACCCCACACCCCTCAGCCCCTCCTCACACCGCTTGTGCTCCAGGCCCTTCCCCAGCTCCCTTCCTCCCAGACCTCACCAGAGCTGACCCCGAGTGCGGGGCGAGGGGACGAGAACGGGGCGAGGCGGGCCCGCGCCTTGCGGGGCTGGCGGCGCCGCTGCCTCCCTCAGCCCGCGGCCGTTGGCGGGCCCGGGCCCCGCCCCTGTGCGGCGGGAACGGCCGCACGGCAGCCCCGCAGCCTGTGTTTTCACAGCGGCCCCGGCCTTCAGTCCGGCTGGCTTCGGGTCGCCCCTGCTCTCCTCCCGGGCCGGGGCCAGGCGGCACGGCTTTCTTTGCTGCCGCAGCGCCCAGCTGTGCCCTGGGGCTCAGATGCTCCTCTGCCTGGGGAGGAGCGATGGCCCTGCACTAGGGACAGCCACAAACCTCTGCAGCGTACCCAAGGACCCCTTTTGCACCCCTTTATTAAATATCTGCCACCCCAGGAAGGCAACACCTCAGGTGGTTCTCAGTTTTTAACTGATCGTGATGCGCTATAGATAGCACTGCTTGGAGCGAGTTCTTCCCTTGTCAAAAATGAGATGGTTTACAGACCCCAATTTCCCTAACACTTTACTCTGCCTACTCATCACTGTCTAGCAGGCTTCTCTCAAGGTGTTTACTTGAATGAATTTATGAACAAAACACACAGAACATTCCTTAAGTAACAGACAAAAATAAGTTGTTATTTACAAGTAATATATATAATAAAACTACTACTGTGATAGGCCTTTTTACACTGTAACTGCAGTCACTTTTTGCATTGTTTATAAAAATTTCCTTAAACAGAAATAGTTCGGAATTAGCAGTTTGTCCATACACGTGTATGAGAAATACAATAGCTTTTCATAATTCTAAAATTATCAGCATAATTTACATCCCCCTCCTCCCCCCATCAAGTGAAGGTTTAGAAATGGTGGAAATTGGAACACAAAGTCAAGTAGCTGTGAATGTTGAAAAAACCCAATCAATTTGGAACATATTAGTGTTTCAAACTATAAATCCGTGAGAAAAATCCCCGGTATTTGGCATGATCCCCTCACCAGCCACCCCAGAAAGGTCAAAGCAAGACAGCCTTTAAAGTAACAGTGATTATTGCATTTTATATCTTTGGAAAAGCAGAGTTTTAACCAAAAATATTTTTAATGTAGTTGAAATATAGACATTTATCTCAGGGAGGGAAGAAAAGTAGAACACATGATCAGTACTGTTATCAAATCAATCCAGTCAATTTGTTCCATCCTTGCTGGGAGTAACCCCCCATACTTCAGACGGTCCAGTTCAACAAGTGGTGCTTCAGTGAGCATAAAAATCCAGTTTTCCATGACCAACTTTTCACTCTGTACAAGTCTGTTAAGAATCTCAGTCTTAACTTATACTAACCCCTCATTTAAGTGCTGACAGGTAAATTAACATATATTTCAAACTGATATAACAGGGAAAACATTAACCTTTTTTTAAACCAGGATATACAAAAGACAATTTGCATAGTTACAATTCAAGCACAAAGTCACTGTAAATAGGTACAAAAGCATTTATAAGTTTACTAAATTTGCTGCTGTTTGTGCCAGCCAAATCTTAGATAGGTATGAATGTAAACTTGAAGGGATTGAGAACAGTCAGTGATTTTGCTTAAAAAATATGTAGAGTATGCTCTTTAAAGGTTTTAAAAAATATTTTCTGCAGCAGGAACAAACAGTTCAAACCCCAAAGCAAGCCATCCAAAATGCCCAAATTCCTCCTATACAGCAGAGAGAGTTTGATCATAGGTTTCAAACCTATGTACAAAACGAGGCACTAGTTACACTATTCTGGAACGTGTCCATAACCCCACCATTACAGTTCACCTCAAGGCTTCCCAAACACCGCTGGCTTCTCACTTCCTAGGAAAACATATCTTCAGAAGGTGGGGCGTAAGAAAACCCAACAAACGCATCGTCTGCCTCGAGGACACTGGCATTGACAATGCTGTAATCGGAAGAAACGCAGACCGAGTATGGGACCATTTCTTCTGTAAACACTGCATCAAAATTCCCAATATCGTCCGGTCCAGCCTAGGAGACAGGAAGATCCATCAGTTGTCCTATTAATACTGTGTCTGAAATTTGTGCTTGGCCTTTAGATTGCAAATTTAACTCTTAAGGCCATCTACTTTATGTCATTCCATCCCCACAGGAAATGTAAGGAAGCACCCCACAGCATCCCTGAAAACAGCTATAAAGTGCCTGCTTGTTTCTTTTAGGCTGGAGTTCAGGCCAATGCCTACACACCTTTATGATCTAATAAACCTAAGACAAAAAAACCTGTGACAAAAAAAACAGGAAATCATTCTTTTGGAAAGTCTTCAAATAGAGAGGTAATCTGCAGTTTCTCATTTGGTCTTCAGACCCCACAAAAATTGACAGTACTTTGACAGGAATGAGCAGAGGAAACAGTGATCTACCAAACTGAGCTTTAAGTAAAAAAAGACAGCATCACTGCTCAAAAGTGTGACACTTCAAAAGACCAGTCAGCACTGGGGGGGTTCCCATTGTTCACCATTCCAAAACAAACATTCTTTGCAAACACAGGAGCCCTCAAAGGCGGAAGTGTGGCAGGTATGAACTAAACCAGCACCAGGAACCTACCACGTTAGGATTAAATGGTGGTGGAATCTTCTTCTGAAGAAGGTCAGTCCAGCTGAGAGATTCAAAGAATGGGTGCTTCTGAATTTCAAGCTGCAGTGAGGAATGAAGAGTTTAGCTATTTCAGAAACCTATCCTGTGCATCACAGGAAGCAGTACTGCAGACTGCATGTGCTTTAAGCAGTCAAGTCCTTCATCAGTTTAGTTATTCACCTTTACTTTCCAATAAAAGCTGTAGTTGGTAAAACCAGCAAGTAATATTTGCTAGCCTACCTCGACCAACTGGTTTCCTTTTAAGGTCCCGTTTTCTGCTTTTAAGCCTTAAAATCAACCACAAGACTGTTTTTCATGCAGGCAGTTGAACTGGTATTACCAGAAAATAGCCTTTTCTCTTGATTCTTTCCCAGTTTCACTATGAACAGTGAAACCTGCCCTAGTGACTACTATGCCAGGAATTGTGTTTGCTTTGATGGCAGGTACAGCAGCAACCACACTCCAAACAGTTATATTCCACAACAATCATCTCTCTCCTGTCCCAAACAACTTTTGGGGATTGACCACAGTAGTGTCTTTAACAAAGCAACAGAAAGAGGGAAAGCAGAGACAGATGTGACAGAGCAACCTCCATCTCCAACTGCTGAACCTGTGCTGGGGTCCCTTTCAATCAAGTAAGGCTTGCTACATCGGGACATTACGTACAAAATCTTCCCTTGCTCCAAGTCTGCTTTGCCGGTCTTTCTCCAGAAGTTCTTCCAGAATAGACCAGGCTGTCAGACTGATTCCTGGGCGCAAAACGAGGGGCTTGTGAAGAATATTCTCGTACATCTCAGCAACGTCACGGCAGTAAAAGGGAGGCTGAAAGTCAAAGTCATACATGAATTCGAAGGCACGTGCAACATTTAGTTTCCTATGTACGAGCAGTAAATGATTCTAAGAGATACAAGCTGCTAGTGGCAAAGAAGAAATCTACCTCTGCACCAACTAATTCAGGCATCACCACTGCCAGGGCCTTACAGGCGGCAGCTTCGCCTCCCACCTCCTTCTCCTATCACATTCTCACGCTCCTAAGGAGCCACAGATGCCAGCCAGCTCCAAAGCTCCCACTGAATGTGCCTGAAAAGAACAAGAGAGTGGGAAATCCCATCCAAGGGCCTATGGGAGGAGATAAAACTCAAGGAAACTATCAGATCAGATTGTTGCTGGAGTAATTACATATAACTAGAAGAAGCATACTAAGATTTTCTTGTTCTAATGCTGCATCAAGAAGCAGAAGAGCTAGGAGAAAACCCGAGAGACCTAAGTAAAATAAAGGTCTTATATATTCCAGTATTTGGTAAAGTTTTACTTATAAGTCGCTTGTTTGTTTGTTTTTAAACGGGTATTATCACTGTTGATTCCGTTTACTCTCAGCTCCCCTCACCACGATGACTATTTGTCTTTAGCAGAGTTCACTGGAAAGCAAAATTTTAGACATCAAGAGGCAATGAGAAATCCAAAACAAAGAAACAGGTGCTATGCTAAGTACAAGACAAACAGTTCCTCATTTAAGGGGAGTATGTCTGTAGTCTGCAAAAGCTAGCATCCCAACAGCACTGCGGGGTCACTGCACACACCAGGGGAGGGGAGGAGCCCTTGCTCCCCACAGCACGTACATACCAGCCCATAAAGCATCTCATAGAGAACTGCACCAAGGCACCACCAGTCCACTGTGTTGTCATAGGGCTG
The DNA here is from genome assembly GCA_025345505.1 of Todiramphus chloris collaris. Classification (NCBI taxonomy): domain Eukaryota; kingdom Metazoa; phylum Chordata; class Aves; order Coraciiformes; family Alcedinidae; genus Todiramphus; species Todiramphus chloris. The sequence goes on along the minus strand of JANVCC010000261.1, from coordinate 12,348,820 downwards.
CTTTTTAATGACTTCTGGTGCAAGATACTAAAAAAAAAAAAAAAGTATTTTAGAGCATTAGGCTAGCAAGAATAAACCCCACAGTTTAGTCACATCACAGTAAACACCTTCAGGAAGAGCTGCTTGACAGCAACTATAAGACTGCTACGTGTTTATCTTGTCTTTCCACAAACCTGGCAAACACTTCATCCCCACCTGGCCATTTACCAAGCGGGACAGAGGTTTTCCCAACGGAAACAATACTTCCCCCAGACTGGTATTTTGCCAAACTACTTCACCACCTCTACCGTGAAACGTGCTTGCCGTTTCAGTTAGGTGCCTGCGCTGCTGTAGCAGCAACAGCTCTCCTCAGGCTGGCTGCTAGCCACTCTGCCACCCTAAGCCTAGACACTCCCTGGCCAGTGCGTGACGATGAACTGTGCCTCAGATCCATCGTTACTGAGACACTGTATGACCTGTATTAGGCTTCACTGTAAATCTCAAGGAGGGCACGAGTCGTGAGTTGCTACATTAGAGATTGCTGTCAAGCTGTTATCACTTGACTGATTTGTGATAAATAGGCAATACCATCAAACAGTGAACGACACTGCTAACTGGTTTCCATCTGCTTTGCAAGACATGCACTCAGCATCTCACAGCTCACTAACACTACAGGACAAGGACAGCCACTGCAGAAGAGGAGACTCTTCTCTGAGAATACGGAATATCAAATTATCGTGTCTGGATCACCATCATCTCAGGCCTCATTTACAACACAGTTTCTAACCTCTTGAAACAAGAGGATGCTCACTTCTATCATTCCAGTATCCATTCTGAAACTTAATTTATGAATAGATGACAGCCCTGCCAGACAAGGCACAGACTGAAACTCACAGTTTAATTGGATCAATATTTCTCAAACATTCTGTATGTGTGAGTGCCCTGGAACTCATTTCTCTACAGATGACTCTGCAAAAGTATGAAAAGCAGATGAAACATTTTCAGCTCGACTACTTAAGCTTATTCTAATCTTTCACAACTTTCTTTGATCTTTTTAGGTGTTGGAACTCATGACGGCATTCAAGAGAAGATGGTTACACTTCTAGCAGGACTATGAAATATTTGAATCTACATCTTGGATTAGAAAGGCTAATACACAACTGCTGTGCTTAGCCGTGGTATTTTGAAGAACTCACATGAAGCAGCAGCATTAGCATCCTCTTATGCTGCAGTTCATGCAAATCCAAGGTAAGCGTGAAGACTAAACCTCTGACCATAAAACAGATGGATTTTCTCAAACAGATCCAGAGTTACCAGTGTTACATATATATATTGTCCTTTGAACTTCCCAAAACATTCCACAAATGTTGTTTCAGCTCATGTCTACCACTCAGCTTTATGAATTCTGACCATAACTAGGATTAGTCATTCACTGATTGCCTCAGTAAAAAGAGAACAAGAGTTCAATAAACCCAGTCAGAAAGTTCAAAGTTTCATACATATGCAAAATTTGCTCAAGAATCACAGATACTAAGTTCCTATCATTTTATTAAACACCAGTGGCAGGATATGATAAGATATTGGCAAATCTGTTGGAGCTGCTACACAAGGTAACTGCCCTGTTTCTAGCCAGTGGTTAGGAGACGTGGGAGGAAATGATGTTTGAAAGGGCTGGAAAAAGGGAGGAAGGAAGAGATGAGTTATAGGGACATGGGGAATAAGTAGGGGACAGTGTATTAGTAAAAAGGACAAAGAACAGATCTGCAGGAAGCTGCTATCTGGTTTCCTGGGAGAGCTTGCTAAAAGAATGCAAGTCCCCAACAGTAGAGAATATTTGATCTTCCAGTTACACCAACATTAATAATGGTCAACAGTCACCATTTACTAGCCAAAAAACCACAAAAGTTGTTAACGTACTTCTGGTGTCCCACAGAAAGTTGCAGTGGTATCAGAACTTGCAATCCCTTCTTTACAAAGTCCAAAGTCTGTCAACACAACATGACCCTGTTTAAGGAAGAGCAGTATTTTTAAACCAGAACACGAGCACCAGATGAGTGCACACAAGTGTCACTTCTGAGAGAGAACACAGAAAAACAAAAATAGTGTTGCATACTTACTAGTGAATCTAAGAGAATGTTTTCTGGCTTTAAATCCCTATTTAAAAAAATAAAATAATTGTATTAATTCTAAACAGCAGTCACTAACATAAGAGCTTCAGAGGCAAGAAATTTTATTCTTCAGCTCAAATCTTCAAGTTTTAAGATGTTCTCATGTAAGAGTTTTTAATCAGTAATTTGCCCTATTTTGAACTTCTGCAGGACAAGGCTACATTCCAGCAGCTTACCTGTACACAATATTTATGGAGTGTAAGTAGCCCAGTGCACTGGCTATTTCAGCAGCATAAAATCTGGCTCTGTGCTCCGGAAAGGAACGCTCTCTTTGTAAGTGAAAGAACAGCTGTAAATATGCAAACAGTAAACAAGAATGTTATAAATGAAATATCAGGTTAATTATTTTTTACTGTTAAGACTGCATGTTACTTTACTTAGCTGTCAGCTATCCTGGTTTATTCAGCATCCTTTATATTTGTCTGTGTGTATCCAGCTGCAGCGACATAACAGGAAACCTTGACATATGCTGAAACTAACTTGTTAAACTCCACCCCTTCTCCTGTGCTCTTTCAGCTACCAGGGTTTTATCATCTACAGCAGTATCCTGTCTCATCCTGCCTTCCTGTTCTGCTTTACGCACCTCTAAGACCTCCTGAAATGGGTACATTTTACACCAATCAACTCCCAAACTGAAAACACAGCAAGAGACAAGACATACAGCTCTCCTTTAAAGCAGGTATGTTGGATAGCTCTGATCATACAGTAATACTTTATTACTCTATTTTCTTCAATCACAACAAATTTCCTAGATGAGTCCAGGTATTATTAGTCTACAGACCCTTGATTTTCCACAAAACCATTTGAAGAAGTAGAAGCAACATTTTATACCCGTCTCACGTGTACTGACTATTCAACCAATTTATACCTGTGTTTATTGAGTGGAAATAGTGGGTATTTTGAAAAGAACTGGTCCCAAGCTGAAGACAAACTGCTCCAGAACATCTTATTTGAACACAGTCAGACTTTCTCTATTTGTTTCACAAGTTTTCCCCCAAGTTACTTAATGGCTTTTCAGATGAAATAGCATCGCTTCAAGGAACAGAATCCCGAGGATAAAGCAATTTGGCAGTAAGCAATTAGACCATGCAGAGCTATAGAGTAATCCCAAGGTTCCAAGTAACATCAGTGTAGTAAATTCAGTTGCCAGTTTCCTTCTACTTGAGCAATATTAGATCTCAGCTAATGCAAGAAGAAAAGGCAGTTCTGAACAGAGTCTTCAAAACTGGGAGAATGTTGATCACAGCCAGGATCATTTTGTTCCTCCCACCTCAAAGCAGCAGAATAGAGAGACTCAAATCCACACACAGCCACCACATACCTCTCCTCCATTAACAAAATCCAGGACAAAGTAAAGCTTTTCCGTTGTTTGGAATGAGTAATGCAACCCAACCAAAAATGGATGTTTCACATTTTTCAAAAGCACGTTACGTTCAGCCATAATATGTTTTTGCTGTAAGGAAGTAAAAGATCAATAAGTAAACAGGAATGATTTTGTAATTACAGGAAAAAGGAAGGGAGGTGAGTGGAAAAAGAGTATCTCTCTTCACCTCTTTCCTATTAAGAACGATTTTTTTCTGCAGCACTTTGACAGCATAGTATTTCCCATCCAGTTTCCGTTTTGCAAGAAGAACCTGTTAAGTTCAAAACAAATGAAGAAATGTGATTGTTGCAGTCCTCATTCTGTTAGCAATAACTTCATCATTTCGGCATCGCTGGAATGTATTTGTGCTATTTTTCACAATACAGTTTCTTTGCTTCTAATAGTCAGTCAGCAATATATTCACCACTAGTGAGCTTACAGTTCAGTGAAAATCTGTTGTGATGATGGTGCCATGAAGGACTCAATTATTTTCCATGACCTGCTGAATCTCTGTCAAATTAAATTCAGCTGGTTTTATGAGTTCTAAAGATAATTTAAACTACTCGAAAAATAACCAAAAACCAAAGACTTTAAGAAGGATCCTGTGGTGCATCTTTGTAGAATATCAGTATTTAGGTCACTGTTGCTCCATAGCATCAAGGGTTTGACAGTCTGTGCCAACAACAGGAAGCGCCTGATCCGTACCCCAGCCGCTGCACAGGCACAGGGTCCCTCCCTTCCTCCCTGGGGACACAGGATCCCTACTGCTCCTAACGAGAAAGGGAAACGCTCCCTTTTGTTCCTCCCAACAAGTGATCGAGGCAGCCAACAACTGCCACTCCAGGGGAACACGTGGCAGGGCTCTAAAGCAGCAGCCACAGGATCCAGTGACAATCCGTATGCCACCCTTGACTGACACCGCTCCAAAAGCGCTGGCCAAGCCTCTAGCCAACAGTCGCAGCGCACAGGGTACCAGCCAGCCTCTGGCACCAGGGCAGGACACAGCAGTAAGAAAGCTCACCTTGCCAAAGCTGCCTTTCCCAATCACTTTCAGGAAATCAAAGTCTGTTGGTTTAGCACTGAAAGACATTTAGGAAAGAGACAGGTCATCTGAGTAGAAAGGACAAGCTCCATAGCTGCACAGCAGTCCAGGGGAGTGCTGGAGTTGGAACAGAACAGTCTGACAGCACCCTCCTTTATTCTCTGTTCCACCCAACACCCAGCCCCCTGCAAACCCCCCTTGGAGACAATGACTCCTTCTCATTTTGCAGTTCCATTCTTCTCCATGGAAAGTGTTCAACTTGCATCCTTTGAGTTTATTTTCTATGTTTAAGGTTAAGATGTAAAGGAAGAGCAAGACTGGTTTTTTTGTCTCTATAGTCTAGTTTCTTGTCATTTTTAAGTCTCCATTTCCCCTGATTTTTCCTGGAGCTTATTCCTCATTCCCAGAGGGCCAAATAGATTCTCAAGCTTACACGTGGGAAGGAAGGACCAAGTTTGTTATATTTTCTCTTTGCTTATTCAATCCTTCCCTCCCTCATTTTAAACTACAGGAAGAGGAGGGAGGCCCTAACACCTCTCTCCTCTGTGTATGTACATAAGAATTCATTCTCAGGTTTACCATTTCCCACATCACCACTCCTTTCAGTCCATCCCATTCCCCCCCCCCCCCCCCCCGGGATTCCCTTTTTCTAAATGCAATTCAGAGATATTTTTAGCAGTGAAACAATTAGCCATGTCTTCAAATTCCAAAACAACAGTTACATCACCATACACCTCTCTGTTTATTGCCCCTGAAGGGAAGGACACTTCAATTTCATTTCGTACTGCACTCTATTAAGAAATTCCTCCTGTTAGCCCAGAAGAGATCTGTGAGCAAAGCAAATCCAAACTAGCACTGATCTCCTAGATGAGAAAAGCAGAGGTTCACAGCCTGGAGAACAGAAGCTCTAGAGAAGACACCAAACAGAGAAGCAAGTCCTGACTGGAGTGACCAGGTCTGCAGTATCAGCAAAGCAAAGCTGCTTCTTTGCCGTGCGTTAAAACAAACTGGTGATCAGAAGCTGTGCATGATCTTAACGGTGGTGGGACCACTACCAAGACAGAGAGGTCATCTTTGCTACAGCATCCTTAAGTGAAAGGACAGCAGAGTAACAAAATCTGAGGGTGAAAAGGAAAACTTTTTTTTTTAAATGGTTATTTGTTTAGCACAGGATTCAATGTTTTGCCTCCTCCCAAGCAGTGCAAATCAACAAATAAGAGGCATATATCCAAATAACTTTTCATACTATTAACAATTACACTTGGTCTAACTTTTCAGGTTTAAAAAGCTATTCTAATAAAATGTCATTAAAATAAAAAATTTTAATTAAATTGAATTACATTTTAATTCAATTTATTTGAAACCTACTGAGGATTTCCAGATGGTCCCAAGTTGATATTCTGTGAGGTAGAGTTTAACTGTTGGGAGAGACAAAAAGAGATTTATTTTTAATACTTTTTTAAAAACTCTGTCTTATATTTCAACCAATATTAATTTCAAAATACCCCACTAATTTGATCAGCCCATAACTTTACACGTACAGTAGATTTTTAAAGATCTAACATCCAGATTGGGAACTTTGTAGGTTGAAATATCTGGCCATCGTCACCGTGTCACAGATCATTTCTAAACCCATATTCGAGGATGACAGTAATAAAATAATTCTGCCCAGACACAGAAGACAAGATTAGGAATAAAAATTGAAAAGCGTTTCAGCAAACAACTTGTTCCTCATCCAGAACTTAACCCTAGGAGTATTTATGCTAAATTTTCCAAGATCTTACCAATAAAATAATTTAAAACCCACACTGTTTATGCAAGAGTAATTAACGAAAGACACGGTGCTTTTAAAAAAACCCAAAAGTTAACATTCTCCCCGCCCCAAGAAAAACATTACTAACCTTTTCTATCCTGACATGAAAGGTTAACTAACTCAGTTCCAGGAATAACATGAGTCTTACCAGTACACACCCAGTCAGAATTTTAAATTACAGGGAGAGGAGGAAGTCACTGTCATTTAGGTAATTTTCTCCACTTATTTTTTTCATTAAAAAAGCAGTATCTGTACCCTCACTGTGGTTTTGAGCTTTATCAGAGAGGGATAAGCTGTATTCAAATCCAGGTTACCTGGGGGCAGGCTGGGAGGCATCACAGAACCAGTACCCCTCCAGAAGCAGAAAAAGCCCTGACACCAGCACCAAATGCTACTGCTCGCTAATATTTACTCAATGGTACTAGACAGACTGTAAAAAAGCTACTATAGAAAACTTTTTTGGGGGGGGGAGGGGCTCATTTTTGTTCCTTATTGCTCAGCTTCATCATTTACAGTAACTATGAGAAGGTGAGTTTTCTATCAAAAGGTATGGTCCAGGCCGCTATTCGTTAGCTCTCTTCCTATTCAGGAATTTATTGTGCCATGACACATCAGTAATTTTACACAGGTTTAGATCATTTCATGTTACCTAAAATATCTGGTATTTTGGATTAGAATTTTGCTCACAGTGCTCTCAAGCACTTAAAAAAAAAGAAAAAAAAAAAAGCAAGACCCAGCAAAGACTGGTGTCTTTGGAAGTGAAACTTGGAGAAAACTCTGCTGTGAATCACACACAGCCCAAGGTGACAACTCTTGCATCTTTAACAGGGGCTGAGGAAGAAGTATTAAGGCCACATCTGTATGCCCAGATGTAAGCCATAGAGAAAACAAGCTTAGATATGGCTCTTCTGCCTTCTAGAAATACTCCTTTTTTCAAGCAGCACTGTTTCTGGAGGCTATAAATTGACAGTCCATCTAGCCATGTAGTTGCTTTTGTGACAGAAGAGGCTTCAGACCTCACACGGTGTTTTATGTGAAATGAAATCAAATCCACCCTTGCTCCTGAGTGACTTCTCCAAAGACTGCACTTTTTCCCCCCGGAGAGAACTATATTTCTCCCCCTTTAAAAAAAAAAAAAACAACCACAACATGCAAGCAAACAAAAAGACAAACATTCAATCTCCCTGCTCCTCGCCAATGTTCTCTGCAAGCGTCTTTGAGGAGACTGTAGAAACCATGCGAGCTGAGCTGTGACCACAGCCAGCCATGACTTGCACTGCTCTCTGCCATTCACAGCTGGCAGAAAGCCAGCTGACAGCCCCCCGTGGAACAGACTCCTTTCACAGTGTGGAGGGGGATTTATTGTGAAACCAACCAGTAATTTTCAGTAAATAATACACCTGTGATCACCCTCAAGTAGCTGAAACTTAGGAGACTGTTCCCCTTCTGGTTTATTACCTTCCGACTGCTCCTTTCATCTTCATCTTCAGATGGGTCTGACTGGTGTTTTGGGTTATCCATCTGAAGAAACGCTCTGACATCTGGGCTAGAAACACAGTTACCTTCATTAGCACACCAGTAACCCGCACCATTTTCAGCCACAACCACGGGATGCACAGGATTAGACAGCACAGCACCTTCCTCTTCTCTACGCGTTTAAAAAAGATAAATTAAAAAATCAACCCCCTGCTATCTTTCTTCCAGAAAGCAAAGGCTGAGAAGTCATAATGTACAATAACATTTCAAAAGAGCACAGTTAATGTTAGCCAAAGTTTGCTCTCCTCAGCATGGACTGCAAGATCTTACAATCCAGGGGGTGCACATTTACTTTTTATATTCAACAGTTTTTGAAGCCAGAAAAATCCAGTCCCTCCGATTTTCTTCCAGGGAAGAAGAGCAGACCCCCCGTTCACACAGGTCTGATAACTCATTTCCCCACAAAGGCCGCAGGGTATTATCATCCTTGAGTTCTTCAAGTGTTATGCAAATGTCTTAATGTTCATCAAGGAGCTACTCTGGACTATTTAAAAATAACTACGTGACATCTTTTATGCATCCTCTATTAGGCATTTGGATTCCAACAGATTTTCTTTGGGCATGTTCTGATTGACAATGAAACACATCAGTTTTTCAGTGAAGACCCACAAGAGAGGGGGCAAGCAGCCCCACTGGCACAGTTGCCCAGTGGTTTAGGAGCCTCACCACGCTCACAAAGAACACACTCATCAGGCATCAAGGGGGATGCGCTGTCAGATCTCTGGCCTTTCTGACGTGGCTTTTGCAACACCTGCATTCAATCCGTGAGAGCAAGTTCTCCTTGAAATACAGTTAGCTGAGTAAATGCAACTCGAAGCCAGTCCACGTGATTCCCAGTTTGATCTAGGCCAATGATCCATTTCTCCCCATATTCCACCTGACAGTGACTGCAGGAAAATCCTTATCAACCATTACAGGGGCTCTCTAATCGCTCTAACACACTTTGGGTTTTTGTTGGGTTTACTGTTGAGCAGAAAGGTTTGGCTTTGATATAATATTCAACAAACTGTCGGAAGACATAAGACAAACTGGGTGCTGCATATTTCAGAGAACAATGTCAACATTGCCATCTTGGCCACACTGACTCTGACATTGCTGCTTTTCATTTCAGATGTTCAGGGGCCTTCCCATCCAGAAATGAGGACATCATTGTGAACCATCCTTAAGCTTTCAGTGAAACAGTTTTCCTAGGTAGGACTTAAAACTAGGACATCCTGAGAGTGGTCTGAATGCTTAAAAGATGTCGTGGCAGGTGGACCTCCTTAGAGCCCTGGGAGAGCGCGTAACCCCCCAAGTCCTCCTTGTACATAAGCTGTGTTACCTAGTATCAAATTAAATTAACATACTAAAGCAAAACAGTCTAAGAAAGCCAGGATGTGGACTATCCATGAAGACTCAGTCACCACGTATTCCTTGAGGAGTTTCTAGTAGATTTTACAAAAAACCTCAAGGACCAGGCTCATAAAGCTTTGGTATTTCTTAGCTAATATCATTCACTGGTATAGAGTGATAGATTCTGTAGTTATTAAAATGATGTGTTGCAATGGAGCATGGCAAAAAGTAAAAGCTCACCCCAGAAAAACGAAGTACCTTGCAGTTATTAAAAGAAAAACAACACAGAAATTATTATAAAATGAAATGCTTTTGCACTGAATTGTGAAATAAAGGCTGTTCAGCACTGTACATTTTTCCTGAGAGAGTTGTATTATAGTTTACTTATTGCACTTAAGAGCACTGAACAGGTAAAATACATTTTCTGGTTAAAAGTACTTTTAATTTGCAGTATTATATTTATATATTATTATATAGTTGCGTATTTTTATTTGCAACTTTGCATTCAACACTTCATGCCTTTTAAACAGTCCTTACAAAACAGAAATGAAACTACTTACTGGTTGCATAGCTCTGGCTGTCTAACTAAATTTTGAATGAATTCATTCAGTCCTGCTCTTCTCTGTTTAATAAAATCTAAAAAAAAAAGGGGGGGAGAAAAAAAAAGAGAGAGATTTACTGGAATGATCAGTCAGCTTGTGAAAAAGACTTATTTTCAAATTTACATTTTTTTTAGGACTTCAACATCAGGACTTCAACCACATACTTCTGTATGCTGAGTGGTTTCTGTAATTTCCCTCTGCCCCATTTCTGAAGGTAAGAAAAGATGAATGTTGAAATAACCTAGGTGACAACAAAAAGGAAGCATTCAGGTGACACTGTGTTATGCCAGTATTTTTGGTAGACTTTGGGAAGAGGGCTATTTAAGTTTCCCTCCACTGCACTCCCATGCAATAGCACCACACTGCACACCCAAGACATGGGCTGACAGGAGTAAAACATCTTTACAACATTCGTGAAATATGCAACTTATGTCAGAAGCCAGCAGAAACGCTACATCAAAGCTTCAATAAATCAGTGTTAAGATAAAGAATTATTCAAATGAGCATCATGGCTCCATCTCCACCTTGCCCCCCAGCAAGAAACATCTTGAGAACTATTTAGTTTCTCATGCTCCAAGGATTTCAGCGTAGTTCACTGAAATTTAAAACAAGTCTGGGGACTCTCTTTTACATATATAGCTTTAGAAAAAGCTTTTGGGTTTATTTTTTCCCCTCCCATTTAAACTCCAGTTTCCTAAATTTGACTCCAAGACACCTGGCTGGACAGCAGAGCAGACTCTGTGACATTACTTGGTCTTCAGCTACCTCTGAAAACCCCAAGGTCAGAGAAAAGGAAAGAAACCAAAGCAAAGAAAGAAGTCCCTATAGACACAATACATGCCAATGATGGCCAGGAGTTACACATCTTCATCAGCAGAGCACATCACAGCTTGGATACTTGCATTTTACTGCTTTAATAACAAGTTAAAAGGGAGTTTCATGTCAGGATCCAGATGATTAACTGACAAAATGTAATTTGAAAGACCTGTAAAAAAAAAATCAAAGCAGCACAGCCCAGGAGCTCAACACCCTTGTATCCATTTGTTCTTCAGCAAAGGAGAAAATGAAATGCTTGAAGCAGGTGCAGGAGGAGGTGAAACTACAAACACATCAGGAAGCCAGGGGAGGGTGGAAGGCTCCCAGTGACCACCCAGAAAACCCTGAAGTAAAGCAGCCTGAATGAAGGGTATGAACACACAGAGCAGAGGCCCAGCCATTTGGCTTTTGATTCCTCATCGGTGGTGCCACTGAGGTTAATTCGATGCACTTTACAAGTTGTTTTTCATTAGTATTTTGATATGGACAAAGCAAGCCTAACTGGGACCTATCACTGCTAACTGGATCACATCGTGTTCCCAGCACAGGCTCCTCTAAGTGCAACAGCAACAGGATGAGGTTCATTTTCATCTCAACTGCACAGGGAAGTACATCTAGATACAGAGTTCAAAAGCCTTCAAAGATAAATCCTTTGGTTATTTCATTTTTCCAGGGTGGTAAAAATGTTACCCTAAGGAATCTTAAAATTTACTAGGCGTAAGCTTAGAAGAGTCTGGGTTTTGGCTTTTGCTTTTATTGGAGAGAGATTACACCCAACAGTTCAGAATCTCCCACAATCCCGAATACAGGAGGGCTGGGAGGAACCACAGCAAGAGGCACTGGGCCACTAAGCAATGCTCTGTTGACAATCACAAGGCAGAATGCTTGCCCACACTAGTTCCTGTTCTTGACTGAAGCATGACTAACCTCGGGTTTAGTCACTGTTTTGAGGACTGGTGTAAAACTCATCTAAGATAGCTTCTTGTAGGCTGGAATAGAGCAATTTTGAAAAAAAATAAACTGACAAATTGAGTAACAAGATGATAACTCACCGGGATCAAAATTATCTCCAAATATTCTTTTAGCTGGAATCTTCAGGTTCATGGTGGGAAATTGCTTCTTTAGCTGAAAACAAAACAAGTACAATTGGATTGTGCTTAGACATCAAAGTACCTAGAAATAATTGCATTCTATTTGTTTTCCGATAAACAGTTTGAACATCTGATTATTAGTAATTCTCTGCCATCTTCTCTGCTCACGTTTGGGGAAAAAAACAAACCCGGAACAACCTGTACTGAGCTGCTTTGCACCAGTCACAGCCTTGTAAACTCAAAGGCCATCTCACTTTTGAAAGCTAGGGACTATTGCAGCTTTCTTCTGCAACACTGCCAAAATGATTTTCCAGATTAAAAAACGTAGGCTACAATTTCAGTGTTGGCTTTGTTCTCTTCTTTTTTAATCCATCAATTCTGTGTCTTTTGGGTTTCCTCTTCTTCTTGCTTCCTTGCATAGGGATGTATACATGAGGTTTAAAATGGTTTGGGGATCTTAAACCTCTGGGTTCTGCCCATTCTTAACGCTTCAGAAAGCACAGACGGTCCACCCCCGAGTCAAAACTGTCACTGGATGAACAGCCCGTTTTGCAGTGCTGTGTTTGATAACCTGATTATATTCTACACTTGACAAACTGTGGGGACCACCGAGGAATTATTTCTTCTTTTGTTAAAGCAGAAATTGTGGGCTCTAAACATGAAGTAGAGAGGCAGAGCACGTCATAAACTACATATCTGAGCAAGCATTTGCCCCACTCGCCTGCTACGCAAACGGGTCAAAATCCTCTAGGGAGAAGTCCATGCTGAGCTGCTGAAGAGGCCTGTTTTACCTGGACCACTGCCAGAGAACCTGGCTAGGGAACTGCCATCACTGATTCCACAGAAAGTTTGTAGTAAGAAACAAGGATTTTTTCATTGCTTTTGGTACTTCAAAGTAAGATATTTATTTAAAAAGAAATTTACCTATCTAGGTGTTTTAAGTTTGTCAGTCATGTTTACCATCATGAACAAATGCACATTTCAGATGGTCTGACAAGCAGTAAATTGGAAGTTTCTCTCCGTACACTGTCCCAAGCAACAACAGAAGAAAAGGTGACAAGTAAGTGGGTTTTGAGTTTGAAATTCAAACAACCCAGCATTTAAAAAACCCCACCCTGCCATTTTCTTTAAACAAGCTCCTGTGGTTACTGAATGTTGACTCAAGCTCCTCAAGAGGGAATTAACTGAAAGCAAACAAGTGTTACTCTGTGCTGTCCTGGCGGGATCGCAGCGCCTCCCTTTGCTTACCGTATTGTAGAGTTTATCGAACTCTGCATACCGTCTGAGGACAAACCATTCGTTCCTGCCAACCGACACCAACACTTTGTAAACCTGGAGGAACAAAGGGAAAGTTACTGCCCACAGCAAAGTGTAGGAAAACCTCTGAGGTTTAATCCTGTGGTGGAAATAAGAGCAGGTTGTTAAACGAATTGTGTAAACATACTCACTGAGCTATAGATTTCTTACTGCTAAGTCACACAGACATCAACACGAATGAGTAAAACAACAGTGAGAAGAGTCTGGTATTCTGCTGGGGTTTTTTAAACACCAGCTGGGCAAAAACTATCACCAGAGCTGATCAAAAGGAGTTTCGTAAATTAGCTCAGGTCCCGCAAGAACACCTGGCAATCAGATAGCAGTCTGTAAAATTTTGCTAAGAAATTTGTTAACAACTTGATAATCCATAATCAAGCCTCATACTAAGGAGGTAAAGCATTTCAACACTGCAGGCTGCCTTCAGCCAAACCTGGAGAAAGAGCACATACGGAAGGCAGTTACAAAGACAACTGCTCAGTGCAACATCTTGAATACATATGATAGTCAGGATCCTGGCAGATGACGCCATCGTGCAGGGGGGAGAAAATGCTGCTGTGGCAGTAATCCAGCCCAGGTTACGCAATCCACAGCTGGAACCTGCTGCATAGTCCTGGCCATTCCAATCCCATGGCAGCAGAGGACTCCAGTAACTAGACAGATGGTCAGTCCCTGGCTTCATAAATCTGTCCAGCAAGCTTCTCCTGTCTCTTATGCAATGAGCAGACCACCCTTCTCCACCTTCTTGTACTTCCAGAAGGAGCCTGGCTACTTCTTCAGGGGAGAGGATGGGCACAGCAAGGCAATGAGTGCAGCAAGCTGCAAATTCCTGATGAAGAAAATGGGACCAATGCCCCAGCCTCTCTTTGGTCACTGAACAGCAGCTTACCTCTCTCTTTTTAATGCCCTCAGTGGAAGTGGCAGTTCCTTTAGCCTGAGATTTGCATTCATGCTACTGTAACTGCTTAAATAGGCTGTTCTCAGTCTTCCCTGGGGAACACGAGGCTGGATAGAAACATCACCTAGGATGGTGATGACACTCTTCTTAGAAAACTACCTTTCCCTTATGTTGCTAAACATGAATTAGCATAAAACCCAGCTACACACCTTCTGGAGCCTCCCAAGACTGGAAGCTGCAAAAGCTTCAGCTGCAAAGCCTGAAGTACAGAACGAGATATTTTATACAGCAGTCAAGTCCTGCAAATGACATTCAAACACCCAACACCTTCACTCCCCCAGACACGGGGCAGATGGATGCCAAGCAGCTGAGGCAGCAGGCCATGGGCAACTGAAGCCATCAGTGCAAAACGCACAGACTGCCAAGTGCATGGGGAAGCAGAACTCAGGATGCAAGATGATATTCACCTCCTTGGCAGTCTCAGAATTAAAGTAGCTTTGTTCTCAGAGTAACTGGCAGTACAGCAATGACACAGTCTACATGTTTTATAGGAAAAAGCATAAAAGACCCATATGAGGCCATCCAGCTCACACCATCACTAGAGCTCCTGCGTACTCGGCAGAAAAGGAACTGCAAGCTCCACAGTTACAGAAGCACTGAATGGGAAGAACACATAGGATATTTGGGCTGTAGTAGTACTCTCGCCTTTGCCTAGGTAATGATTTAGGAGATGCACAATGCCTGCTTCCAGAAAGACAAGGGGTGGGAATCTAGCCCTGCTTAGATAACAGATCTTTCAAATCTAAGTGTTCCTAAACAAAAACTAGTCATAGAAAGCTCCTAAAACATAGATAAGATGCATCCACACCTTGTAATCTGTACATAAATGACACAAAGCTTTCAGGAAAGAAAAAGGAAGAAACAGAATTCCTGAAAACATCAGCATCACAATCACCATAAACTATTTTCCCAGACACAGACAGAACAGGGTCCAGCTATTTCTGGACGGGATGGATTTCTTCACAGAAGTCACTGAAATTAAAAGGCTTCAACTCTTGTTTTGGTAGCTCGTGCTCCCGAATTAAATACCCAGTTTGCATTAAAACAAAGACAAGTAGAAAGGTTTCCAATTTCAAGAGAGTGAGCATTGAGAAAGTAAAGAAATTTCAGTGTCAACAAAAATAAAAAGCCCAACTCCACAATTTCCACAGGGCTAGAGATTAGTATTGTACAATACTGAGACAAAGTTTCCAGATTTACCCTTGACAGAGATTTTTCAATAAGCCTGTGTATGATGGGGGTGTGAAGGGAGATGAGAACAGGTCAGGAGAGAAAATGAAGCCTCAGACAGTTTTCTAAACTTTTCAGGTTTGCCTGTACAGTTTTCTAAAGGGCACACCCAAAGGAAGTGCCTTTAAGTTGCTAAGGTTGTCACCCAGATGTTTAGGTAAAGTGAGCTGGAAACCACAACACTGGTATGTACCAGAGTGTACCACACCAGCACATTTCAGCAGCAGAACTGCCAGCACTGAGGCAATAAAACAAACATGGTTTGCTCAAGTTTAGACTTTCATGAAGTATTTCCTGCTCATTTGAGTTTCAGATGCATACAGCAGTTTAAAGTTCTCTTTCGTTTGTTCCCTTTGCCAGCACCCTCCTTCCCCCAGTGACACTGGGATACACTTGCAGAATCAAACAGCACTCTTCTTGTCCCAGAAGGGAGGTAAAGAGGAAAGGCAGATAAATAACTCAGAAGTAAATCTTTGGTTATTTTGTATTCTTCAGACAGCAACTCAGTCTGAGGGTGTTTGCATTCCACATCTGAAGAGTGACTAAGTCACTCACACACACAGACAAAAAAAAAAAGCTTAGAGGAAGTTGCACAAGAGCAATTAAATAATTTGAGCTTTTTAAAGGAAGTATGATAATGCTGTTTTTATACCCCAGCAAACGCATAAGCAAAACAAAAATCCAGGTCACACTACTTGATTTTTCAGTATGCAATACAAAGAGTATCCCCACAGAATGGGAAGACTCCACGGCCAGAAAGCCAGTCAAACTGCGAGGCCGAAAAAGGAAAAGGGAGGAGAATGACAAGGAGTGGAAATGGGAACAGGATAGGAAAAAACTCATAGGCATTAGAATCAGAAAACAGGAAGGAAGACAGAAAAAAGGTCTTTTGAAAATTCAATGGTTTATATTATTTTTTTCTTTTACGCAAAAAAAATTGTAACAGTTTAATAGGATACATGTGGAAAAAATGGCCATTTAAACAACAAACAAAACATTACCAGAGCCAAACCCGTAATTCTTCACAAAATAAATGTTTTCATGGAAAAGTCAGCTACGATGCCAAATCTTAGGCTGACTTGGTACCAAAATGTTATTCCTGCATTTGGACACATGTATTTTATGTGGGAAAACGCGGCTGTTTGGGGATAAAAATAGCAGGAATTTGTAAAGCCGAATTATTTTTGCAGAAAGCAACACAGTTAAACACTGTAAAACATTCACAGCTTCTCACACTGGACTATGGCCAGTACTCACAGGAGCAAGTGAACAGATTCCCACAAACCTGTTGAAAATAATACCAAGCTTGCTAGTAAACAAAAAAAAAAACCTAGAGAAAGAAGCACTTGTAGGCACCGGCAGGCTGTGCCTTTGCCTGCAGTGCTTACCCTCCCACATACTCACAGTGAATCGCTTCTTCTTCTCCCGGTGTTCGTCGGAGCTGGGGATGCTAACACTTGGGCAGCTTTCTTTGAGATCCATCACGTGTGTTCTCCTGACAGATCTGCTAAGGGCCCTGCTTCCAGTGTTGCAATCAGGAGGTATCTTCAGCGGTACTGATCCAGGATACGCAGCTTTTCTTGAGGAAATGTGAATCCCATCATGTAATCTTAAAGTGAAGATAAAAGGAGAGTTAAGCACGGGAACAACTAACTCGCAGTGCTAAAACCTGTGTGGCAAGAACTTTTCCTGGCAGGAAAGGCACTCTAGCATGCACGTATACAGCCATAACCATCATGATCTTGAAAACTGTTTCATGCTTGTGGTCCTTTGTTGTTTGACTGAACTCACTCGCGTGCTCTAGGGACACAAGTGCACCCGAAACATCACCGGGTTGTGCAGACGTATTGGAAATGGACCTGGGCCCACTACAGACAGAACTTTGAAGGAACAAAGATAGAGCATGGAGAGATAATTAAAGATGACAACCTGGGATCAGACATCTGAGAAAACCCACTAACAGGTACATTCAGAGCAATTTATTTCAAACCCAAAGGTTTTCAACTGCAGGAGTCTGTACCAGAGGGCATTGCAGATTTGTCAGGACATGCCGAGCGTATTTAATTCTCACATCAGAGATGAAAGATGGCATGAGAAAAAAATAATTCTTCACGTGAATTTTAGCAAGGGACACCAGTGGCATCATGTGTCTGCCCGAACATTTACCTTCTCTGCCCCATAGGTGACTGCTTTCTGTTTAGCAGAACAGTAAGTCTGTCCATTCCTCTCGGAACAGTCAGCTTTCTTGGGGAACCCGAGGAGGGCACAAGACAAGAGTGAGGATAAAGGCAGACAGCTCAGTATTAACTACCTGCCTCCTCACTGTGTTCCCCACATGTGCCTGGAGCACAAGCAAATTGTTCACTGGATCCCACTGCAAACAATGAGAACTTCAGAACTCAGGAATACAAAAAACATTTTTAGAAAGAGGAGACCTCAGTTCTCTTTAAAACACCCAAAGGAAAAAGAAGCTCCCAGTTTAGCATTTAACTCCCTATTTTCTTAAAACAGGGAAGTATAAAAGTGAACTGTATATTTCATATTATAAATTTCCAGAAAGCACAAACTAATCCAGTGCAATTCTTCTATTAGAGAGACACCCATGTTTATGTTGGCACTAAGGCCAAAGCCCCTGGAATCCAGTGAAAAGGTATGTGCTTGATACCCAACCAGGCTCAGTCAGTCATTGACTATTTTTCTTCTCAAAAGCCAGATCAGCTCTCTGGTTCAAACTTCATGTTGTTATTCCTCCTGTAGCCATTTACAACTGAGTCATTTTCAAAGACCTATCTGGTGACTTCAAACAAAAAGGAGTGTTTGAAACCACTGTAATCACTGCTAAGTGACAGAAATCCATACTGCACCATGTTCAGAGAATTATTTTTAGTTACATCTGCATTTACCTTAACGTGACTGCTCCCTACCTCACTGATTAGGTATTTACAGGGTTCAGCAGGGTTAAGCTCCCCCCCATCCCCACCTTTATTTGATTATAACACAGCTCACCCAAGCCAATTACACAGACTTCGAGCTTCAAATCAGTTTCTCTTTCCCTTTGTCAAGCCTCTGTTAAAAGCTTTATTACAACACATGACTATTCCCATTTTCCACAATTTTATAGTGGCATGGGATTAAGACTGTTCTTCACCCATTGCAACACACCAACATGAAGAGCTAAAGGTTAACTATGCTCTTCTCCATCTTAAGAGGCCCACTAAAACAGGCCACAGGCACCACTTTCAGTAAGTGTTTCACTAAGCTTAGACTTTACTAAGCACTTATGTCAATCTTTAGCCACTTCAGGTCTAGTGCCAGGAACAGAGCACAACTCTCTGTGTTTATCTCTCTTCCTGCTCATCAAAGAAAAACAAGTAAAGCTTTAGAATGGATTAGGTGTTCCCTGACTAACATCACTCACTGTGTTTCTCCTCTTGTAAACTGACATTCATTACAGAGGTTCCTACCAGGCTTGCAATGATTCTCACAAGAAAGGCTGTACTTCTCTCACCCCTTTCATCTTTTGTTCTTGGTGTCATAGTTTTAAATACCAGTACAGGAGCAGTATGGATTAAAAGCTGCAGCCCAAAGAGTATCGCTCGGAAAACTGAGCTTTACTCCAGATCTAAAGTTGAAACATCTACGGAAAACAAAAGGAGGAAGTGTCACCCAGATTAATTCAGGAAGAGTTTACTCATCTTACTGGGGAGAAGAAGAATAAATCATCTGCGAAGCCGAAACTGCAATGCTCCTATTTCTTTCTTCAAGCTGCCTGGAAGATCACTGGCTGCGATTATTTTCTTTCCCTGAGGCATCTCCTCTGAGTTACGCCTGGGTCACCACCACTAAGCTGAAGTGACAATCTTGGAAGAAACGCATTTTCAATTTGCCACTAAGCTCCAGAGGATCAGAGTTTTCTTTCAATTTCTATTTGCCATGAGCACATCAGCTCTTGAGAGCTTCTTTTATCTGAACCGTAGGTCTGACTGTAGAAAGAGGGATAGATTTGCCTTAATCTTTGCCATGCTGTAGTTCAGGAACACAGCTGTAGTTTTAGTAACAGCTAAAACCACTGATGCTGTGGTAACTATGTGAAGTAATAACAGAGAGAGAACAGTAGAGACCTATTTCCATCCACAGCTTCAAAAGCGCCAACTGCAGTGTCTTGAGAGTTGCCAAGTGAATTTATCAGACACCATCAGTTGAGAAGTCTCTGCCTCTGGTCACAGCTTTTCCTGTGACTAAGAACAAGTAGTCCCCAGCCTCACCTTTGCTAACAGGCAGAAAGGAGAAGGAACTCTTGAAAACCAGGTAGCAAAATAAACACCCCTTAAATCGTACTTGAGCACTAGCGAAAGAACGTGTAGAGCAAATGCAGGGCAGGACAGGTTAACGTTGAGAGACAGCTAAAACTTCTGCTGGGGCAGGGGAAGGCACAGACAAATGTGTTAGAGGAGCACAGAAGTCAGGCACCCTCCTGGCAAAGTTTCAAGCCTATCACCAGCTACACAGTCCTTTCTCTCCATGGTGGCTGTCAAAATACAAGCAGTATTTTCTCTGTTTCCTGCAGGAAGCCACAACCATGTCATTTCAGGCTGACCGTTGCCTCTGATGAAGTAAGAGGATGGCAATAACAGAACCCTGACGCTACGAGAACACATGGAGACCTACCACACCCACAAATCAACAAGTTTCTGAATGCCTTACAGTAAGATATTTTGTGCAATCTCATCACAGCTACATGCAGCAGGCAAACGTTACAGAGTTCAGTGATACGTGGCAATCTCCTTTTAACTCCTTTCTAACATAAATGAGGCTCAAACTGTATTAGAAAAGGCTTTGGAAGTTTAATCAGATTATTTTATTCTGCCCTAACACAATTTCTTTTTTAAATAATAACTGCAGATGATACCACTATAACCAAAGACCCTTGTTCTGCGTGCTTATCAGTCAACCTCTGCCAAGAATGCTCAAAACTGGCTTAGGAAGCTGTGTCCTCACCTGCCGCCTCTCCAGCTGTAGCCAAACTGCCTCAAATGCCTCTAAGGCCAGTGCAAACCAGCTCTCCCAGTCACTCCAACTCTTACAAGTAATACAAGGGGAGAAGAGACGGGAACAGTCAAAAAAACTAAACAGATGGTCTCGCTGCAAGCACGCTCGGCAGAATCACCAGGATCCACTCACCCACTGGAAGAGAACGGACGTCTCCCTAGACACTAATCATCTGCCTAGAAAGACTTACTCTAGGAGAGAGTCACCAGTAAAACCAGTGGCTGAAAATCCCACCCGAGTGTGATTCCAGTTACACATGGATCCTGCATATGCAGAAAGAGAAAGCAAGGCACAGGCCCATTATTCACTACAAACAGCAATCTATTTCCTCTTACTTTAGAGAAAGTCTCATCTTTGGCATACTTTTCATCACTTCCTCAGCCTCCTCCACAAATACCCTGATAATGACTCAACATATCACTGCACATTACACAATCCTTCAGAAAGCCCAGAAAGCCAACTTCTTCTCAACCGCTGTATGCGGCGAGTCCCACTTCTCCTGTTCCCAGACAAGCAGCTGACACATGGAAACGGGAGACAAAGATATTCAGAATCCAGTGACACAGAAATACAGGATGAGGGGAGCCAGGGACTGCAGAAGTCACGTGCTCCAGAAAGAGTCCAAAGCAAAACACAGATCACTGATCTGTACAGAGACGGATTGACAGAAGCTGTTGAGTAATTAGGTTCCGAGTAAAACAGGTTTCACAGAGACCATCCTTTTAAATACCACATACATGCAATTTTTAATACAGGAAAACTAAACACCTGTGTAGACCTCTAGAATTCCAGCTGAAGAAAAAGGAGAGCACTAATCAACCAAAATACTCTGGCTAATCCTTAGCTTATCTCCACACTCCCTTCTAACTATTATTTGAGAAGAAAATGAAGAATTTGGGCTTTGGTGTGAAGGAAAAAGCCTGTTCCCTGTTCACACACCCTCCCACTACCTTGCTTTTTTTAAAATCTCTAGTAGCACCACTGTGGAAAGCAAACCAGTACTCCAGAGCAACGTGGGCAAAGTCCAATTCAACTGATTTTTTTCTACTTGCAGAAAAAAGAAAAAAAAAACCCCACTGAACAAAAAACAATGCACCCAACGAAGGGAAAGAAGCAACTCCTCTTTTTCTCTATCAAGCTTACTTTGGAGAAGCCAGGCAAACATTTCCTTCCCACGATTCCACTGCACCCAAGAACATCCCTTCTGCCCCACCTCCCAAAATAAGCTCCAGCAAATTACTGTAACTGGCACATAAGGAGATTTGTGGCTTGGACTCGATCTGTTCACATTCATGTTTATTACACGACAGAACGCAGGTTCTTTGCTGTGGGAAGAGAACCTCGAGTAATAAAATGGGTCTGAAGAACACATACTGCCAAGAAGAGGCAGCTGTCTTTTACTCCTAAGCCCAGGTCCAGAATTATTTCATCTCTAGCCTGTGTCCATAGCCTCTGGAAAGGTCACTACGCACAGCAGACAGCACGACTTACGCAAACAGCAGAACATGGGGAAATAATCAAGTTCGCATTACACTTGCTCCCTGCATGTTTCTTGGGGTGCTTCCTCAGCCCCCCTACACACCAGCTCCAATTAAAAGTTACATGGAGGTGCCCAAAGATGGCACAGATCAAAAGTTGTAGCAACAGCACTGGGAGCTAATTTCAAGAGCTCCTGGAGACAACCGGTCCTAGCCACCCTGCACCGTAACCAGTTCCACACAAGAGAGCAGCCCGTCTTCAGTAAACACAAAGCAAATAATCCCAACCTCCTTTTGCCCCTCTTGATGAAAATTCAGCAAGAGAACCCCAAAATTCCTTTCCAGATATACTGCCCATTTTTCTGCATGGCCTTCCACAAAAGTCACCGTTTCACTGTATAAACAAATGAGAATTCTGATCTGTTTAAGACTGATGTTATTGCTAATGCATTGAACTTGGAGAAAGATACTGCATGTGATGTACTGTAACTGGCAAAACTGTAACATCCACACAACAGAACACATCTGGTTTTAAAATAAAATGTAAATCCAAACTATAGGTCACAAACCTGAAAATGCACTTTTGAAGTCTGAGCTCTACAAAATCCACAGCTGCCTAGAGCCATAAAGTTGCTGGATAATGAAAAGGCAACAACTTAAATACTGGAATCTAAAGGGCAGGAGAGATCCTTCAGCAAGATCCAAATCGCACGCCCAGCTCACCACCACCTGATTCCTCACGTTACTACAGCAGTGTTGTATGTCCCTTCTTCAAGGACAGTTTGCAAACTCCTGCAAGTCCGAGCAGACACTGGCCTCTCCCATATTTCATCCCTGCACAGAGAAATAAGAAGGTCTTTCAATTCTATAAGGATTTACAGGGCAGCTGTTTATGTGTGTACAAGAGAATTTGGTGCCATAAAGTCAGGTGTGGTGAGGCTGTAATTTACAATCAAAGCTGGGAGTTAAGGTGGAAAGCTATTTTCACACAATTCATCATCACCACGTAACCACTGCTGACTGCTTACTTGTTCAGCTTTCCAATTGTCCCTGTCCCGTGCCAGTTAAACACGCGGTATTTCTGACCCAAAGGAGTGTCTCAAAGTATCTTTCAAGAAACAGGTCAATAAGTTACTAGAAATACGAGGCACGGAGACTACCTTGACAACATTAACAGTGAACTTTCCAAAAGGCTTTCCAAAAACTAGTAACAATTTTTCCTGACATCTGAAGTATCTTAAAGCCTTCAGGAGAGCGCTCACCCGTGCACACTGTCCGTTTTTATCATTAGTTCAGCCCTCGATGAGACTCGTGTGCAGGTGAAGACTGAAAAATACAAATCAGAACTGTGTCCAGACACTCTGACCCAAACAGCACTAACATTAAAAGAACTGAAAAGGGAGTAACAACAGCCTTTGAAAATTCAGGTACATGCATGACTCTGTATACACACAATATACCTTGAAAGAAGTTATATTTTAAAAATACGTTAGCTACAAGAATACTGCAGCAAGCAATATTCACAGAAATCTTCAGTGCCAAGTAACTGGAAGAACTGTAAGGGCATTCAAGTGACATTACTGTGTTAAAATGAAATGCATCTTAAGCTAAGAACATTGCACGCTGCAAAATTCCTGCGCATCTAGAAGCAGAACAGTTCGACCTTTAGGAGGAAAATTCACATACATATTATATATTAAAAAAAAAGAAAAAAGAAAAAAGACAAGGTATCAACACAGCTTAAGTCTTAATACTCTACAGCTGCCTTTTAATTAACCCGCCACAAAATTCAGTTCCTCAAGGGTAGCTGGATCTCGACAAGACAAGGCTGCCTGGGAAGCCTCAGGAGCGCAGCCAGCGCCACCGACCCGCCCGGGAGCGGCCAGCGGCTCCCAGCCAGACCCCGCCGCTCACCTTCACCCAGCACCTCCTGCCCGGCTCCCGAAGAAGTTACGGGTTTCTCCCATCCCCGCCGCCGCTGCCCACCGCGGACATCCCTGCCCCGGCCTCCCCCGGCCTGCCCCGGCCGCCGCTCCCGCCCCCCAGCGCCGCGGCCCGGACGCACACGCGGCCTCCGCGCAGAGGCGGCCCCGCCTCAGAGGGGAAGGCGGGAAGCGCCTTGGCCGCGCCGCTGCCGGCGGGGCCCCGCTCCCTCCCTCCCTCTGCCCGCCCACGCACCCCGGGAGTGCGGCCGTGGCGAGAGGAACCTTAGCCCCCCCTAACCGCCTCCCGCGGAGAGGGGGCTCCCAGGAGCGGGCCGCCCCGCCGGGGACCAGCGCCCGCCCGGCCTCGCTCGCCGGGCTGCGGCCCTGCCCAGGCTGCCCGGGGACCGCGCCGCTGCCGGGAGGCGAGGTGTCCCGTCCCGTCCGTTCGTCCCCGGTTTTTGTTAAGAAAAGGTGGGGGTTTTGGTTTTTTGTTTGTTTGTTTGCTTGTTTGTTGTTTGTTTGTTTTTTAATTACAAGTTCTCCCTTTATCCCCGTCGCATTCAGCTCCCGACTCCCAGGGGATGCCCCTGCTTTTCCTGGGCAGCGCCTCACAGAAACACCCAAAAATCAGCAGCTCGCACTCAGGTAAAAATAATGTTAAAAACCAAAACAACCAAAAAAACCAAACCTCTTTTGAACTTCTCAGTGCTTCGGGGGGTGCTCAATCCACTGGCAAGGCCATCACTAAGCCACCCAGCCTCCGTCATGAGCACTGTCACCCTTTGTATGTGCTGAAGGAGTAACAGAAAAATGAGGCAGGTTTGTGTAATATCTACCACTGTTTGGGGAACTATTTCTGCACCCTCTGAAATCAGAGGGCAGGTTTCAATACCCTAGTTCAAATTCACCTAGACCTCTTAAAATAAAGTGTAACCCAGGAAGTTTTTCCTGGGCAGACTGAGGCTGTAAAACAGTTATAAAAATACAAATTCCTGAAAAAAGCTCTTTTAAATGGCAGTATCACTTCTGCTTTAATATGCCAACTAGATCTAAAAGTGCAGAACAGCCAGGAGTCAGCAGGATTCAGTTTAACAGAACGTATCACTGCACCCATTAAGTTAAAACCTCAAGTTTATCGAGGATCTGGTATGATCCCTAAGTGATTACACTCATCATTCAGACAAGGCTTCATACTGATTACAGGGAAGCCCCGCGTTCTACAAGCGTGTCTTCACGAGCCCCGACTCGGGCCTGGTGAGACAGGACAGTGCCCATTTCGGCATCAGCAAGTATCTGGCGAGCAGCAATTCGGGAGATCCTGTTCCTGAATGCTGCTGCTGCTGCAGTATTCCCCTGTAATCCTGCATTCAAGTGTCAGACACTGAGAGGCATCCAAGCACTCCCCAAAAACAAACCAGAGAAGCAGCCTGGTGTTATTTAAAGTACGTCCGTGTTTGGATTAGAGTGTTGTAACTGTACACACGAGCTACGCGTCAACTCAATTGCATGCTTCCATTTCAGGAAGAAATGTGGAATTTTCCCATCCTAACCTGCCCTTCCCTGGGTTTGGAGTTTTGTGGGTTTGGACAGGCATTGCTAGACCCAGGGACTCTGCATCGAAGCAAGAGCTTTCTTGCTTCAGCTTTCTTGCTTCTTCAGACTGGGCAAAGTCTCTGCCTTACGTTCACAGGGTGGTTTGAAAGAAATGTCACTAGCACTTCTTGTGAATCCCGGAGCAGAATGCTGAACTTCAGGCAGAATAATTTATGGGCAAATAATTTAATCAGATAATCTGTATTGAAGAGTTATTTTGCTTTCCTCTGGTTTAGGAGTGTTCATCTTCTGTCTGTGTGATAATTTTCAGTTAATCATTCACTTGTCAGTAGATGAGTTGCATGGAGCCACTGGGCTGATTTACAGTTAGTAGAAGGGCCTCAATCAGGGAAGCAGAGAAGATGACCCTGGCCTAGAGATAATTTAACTCTGTCTACCTGACCACACAGTCTAAGCCCTAAACATTTGGCTAGTGAGCGGCTATTTGTCCTTCCTCACAGTTAACTCCCTGAAGACTGGGCTGTCAACCCATTCATTTTATGCAGTTCTTCTCACTATGCTGGAGCTCTGCTCAGTCTTAAGTAATTAGAGCAGCAACGTGGTACATATCCCCAAACTGCAATTTGCCTGAATGAATTCCACACCATGTTCATCTCTCTAGTGCACCAGCCTATGCCAAACACCATTAAGGTCCTAAATTTTAAATAAATCCTAACTTACAGATTTGCTTGACGAGCTTTTAAAGGCTAATATTCTAATGTTGCTGTGGATACCAGGTGGTTACCTGCACAGCACACACAGAAGCACAAGGAACTCAACTTGCCTTTTAGGTGAAGTTGAAGGTCAGTGTTCACTCTGACCCAGGAACTCCCTTGCATTCCCTGTTTCTGTTTCCCAGGCAAGTAACGAGCACAAAGAATCTCGCTTCCACTGCTTTACAGTGCTCTGCTTCTAAAGAATGTTACAAATCCACGTACGGTGCTGTCATCCCAACTATTTAAAGGCTTTGCCGCAGAATACCACTGACTGGGTGTCAGGGGTGGAAAAGGATTAAAAATGGAATAGAAATGTAGGACCCATCTCAACCCACTGCAAATGCAAGAGGTCACAGATGTGCCAGTGTACCTTGAATGTGTTTCTCCAAGCCCGGTACGAGCAGATTTCTTTTGTACAACACTAAGTTGTAACTAACCAACATCACTGTAAAAAATTCTCTTCCTTCTGTCTAGTCTAAATCTCCCTCTTTTAGCTTAAAACCATCACCCCTTGTCCTTTCACAACAGGGCCTGCTAAACATCCAGTCCCCATCTTCCTGACAGGTCCCTGTAAATCCTGAAAGGCCCCCAGAAGGTCTCCTCGGAGCCTTCTCCTCCCCAGGCTGAACCCCCCAGCTCTCCCAGCCTGGCTCCCAGCAGAGGGGTTCCAGCCCTCCCAGCATTGCTGGGGCTCCTCTGGCCCCGCTCCACCAGGTCCCCGTCTCTGCTGTGCTGAGGACTCTGGAGCAGGACCCAGCAGTGGACGGGGGGGGTTGTCTCACCAGAGTGGAGCAGAGGGGCAGAATCACCGCCCTTAACTTGCTGGCTTTATAGATATATAGCAACGTATGTGCTTGGCATGTCAAATATACAGCTGATGGGTATATCATGTTCTGGGACTAGTATGAGCAGACATGCGTACAACAGTAATAAATTCCTGTACTGTTAACCACTGGGAAGCTGAAGTTATCCAATACAGCTCCTAAAGTGTAAGCTGCTAAAAAGCCTCCCAACTGATAGTACTGTAAAACATGCATTTTTCTCTTAACAAAGATTCTTTGGAATTCAGTTTATAAATAGAGTTCTGTAAAGCAGGTCAAGCCTGAGATCTGCAGAGATCTGAGCAGTTTGTGCAGGAAGGTCGAAGAAGTCTACTTAGCTCAGCTAAGTATAAAAGACAAAAAGCTCTCTAAGTAGTAATTCTGTATGGATGTTTCTTAATTCAGCCTCCTGGATCCCAGCTACAGCACGTTCTACTGGAATTGCAAAGACAGGCCGAGGTGAACAAACAGCCTTTGGTAAACAAGCGCTCTGGCACATAGTGTGATGTAGGTGGGCTCTGCCCAGAATGTCAAGAGTTCTTCCTCAAATAGAGATGAGCAAGAACCCAAGTGCCATATTTGCAATTTCAAGCTCTTTACTGGTATTCTATTCAAATGAAACTAAACAAGGGCGTTGGTCTGGGGTGTGCACCCCCTCACAAAAAGCTTACAGCCTTTTTCCAAATTACCAGCCTTTTAAAGGCAGTCTAGTATCTACAGAATAGACCAGGCTTGTGTTTGCTATTCTATTAATAGTTCTAACAAACTTTATGTCAAAAGAACATTCCACTGGAACACTGTTACCCCCCAACCTGGAGCAGAAAAAAGGTAGCAACGGTTAAAAAAAAACAATACCAAAGCAAGAATCTGTATCTCAATCCAGAAAGGACCAAGATTTATCAAGCTATTGTAAGAGTTTATGATTTGCTGTCCTTACTTTGATTACTTGTTTCTCTAGCCCTTTCCTCATGTTTGCCAGATGCCCAGCCTATTCCCAACCCACAGAGAAGATTTTTTTCAATCCACTAACTACAGAGTCTTTTTTTGTTCTCCGAGAAAAAATAACTCTAATTTTCAGTCCTGAGAGCTGTGGGTCAGTGTTGTTTTAAGTGTGTATGGGGGTCTGGACTATTGAGTTTCAGCAACAGATTTATATAAAGATACATCAGCAACAGATGCATCTAAAAATACATCCTCCTCTCTTACACCAGGTAAAACCAACACAACGCAGGACGGCCAAGAATAAGCAGGGACAGCGGACAGATGATCACCTTCCAGACTCTACTGAACTAGGTATTGCTTTCTGTTTATGTCAGTCTAGCAGAAGCCAGTTAATGGAATATTGTAAATCTGAGTATGAAGTATAAGCATCAATTAAATTAATTCCTCTAATCTTGATACTAATTCAAGACCACTGTTCCATTAGGCAATTTAAAAAAGGATCATGGCAGTATTTAGTCTTTCAGGTCAGCAGTTTTTTGATGATAGTTGTTATGGTATTTTCTCACAGTTGTTGTTCAAATTAGGTAAATGTTTCCTATGAAAATGTTCTGCACACAAACCCAACCTCCTCTGTTTTCCTTCTGTAAGGCACGAGATCAAGAATAAGCCTCATTCCAACTGTAGGTTTCTCCAACAATGCCATACAAATTATTTTTTGTAGATGACAGCTCATTTTTAAGGTTGCATTAGAACACAAAAGAGCAAAATGCCAAAGTTTTCTAGCTAATTACATGGCAATCTGTGCGTCAACCTGAGTCGTTAAATGTTTTTATAAATCTTTGAATTAACCACAGAAAAAATACTGTTCTAGAAAGAAGGTAAAGAATTTTGTAAAGCCATGAGATCTCAAGG
This sequence comes from Todiramphus chloris collaris, assembly GCA_025345505.1. Taxonomy (NCBI): domain Eukaryota; kingdom Metazoa; phylum Chordata; class Aves; order Coraciiformes; family Alcedinidae; genus Todiramphus; species Todiramphus chloris. The sequence goes on along the minus strand of JANVCC010000261.1, from coordinate 12,320,140 downwards.
TGTTGTGCGTTTCAGGAACTGAAGCACTTGATAAATACATTGGTTTTGCATTGGTAGTAAATTATGGGAGCTGTGTGGGATCTGTGCAAATACGCAATAATCAACCTCTGTTCAGATGCGATTGCATTGGTGATAAGGACAGCCAACCTGGAATGGGCACCACAGTAACCGATGCCAGTGGGAGTGGTGTTGGAGGAGGGTGCTAATATCTTCCACTCTTGGATTAACTGATGAAAATTAACTTCAGTCTGAAGCAGATCCCATGCAAGCGCTCAAAACTCTGCTTGTGCAGCACTAGCTGTGTTTCCCCTCGGTCAGGGATGAGTCACTGGCAGGTTCCTACACCAGACTGCTTCCGATTCAAATGGGCCTTTCATGAGATAAAAAGTGTGGCGGTAACAGCCCTTCAAAATACCCACTTCAGAAAGAATGTTTCAGTGTTCACCTTTATATAACTGCAGTTCTCCCAGGCCTACGCTGCTCATTTTTTTCCTCTGTTTGCCACCAATTTACTCCCACCCGCACGCAGTCGTTAGCAGAGCAGAACCGCAGGGAACGCCTGTGCTGCCAGCTCGGTCACCTTCCCTGCAGAGCTCAGCGTGGCAGCCAAGGGGTCTCACCACACACCTCTGTTAAAATGAAGTCAGGATAACTATAGGTGCTTGCACCCTTCACCCACTGGCCTTCACTGATTGATTGAGAAGCGTCTTCAAAATCAGAAAACATAAGTACTGTTTGTTTCTCCCTCTTAAGAGAATAATGGCTAATTTTCAAAAGGAAAATGTGGAAGTGCTGAGGACAAAACTACTTTTTTTTGCACAAGAAAAACCTTGCTGCCCTGGTCAACACAGAGAAAAACCAATGAGAGATGCCATCTAGGTGGCTATCATGTTTATGACATCAGTCTTCACCAAGAGGGTCAAGTGCAAGCAGTGACCAGCGTAAATAATAGGAATGACGGGTAAGATTTCAGGGGAAGAGAGAGAGATAGAGAAGGAAAATGTCAATTAAAGTGTGTGCAGGATGAAAAAAAACCAAAACAAGTAAACAAAACAAAGCAACAAACACCAAGTAAGAAGGTCAGAGATCAAATGAGTCAGTTTAACTTGAAATTCTGGGGAAAAACGATCCGGAACAAATTAATTCACAGCACCAGGAAGATAATCTTAACTAGTAGCCAAAACAGATCAGTTAAATCACATTGCTAACTTCCTTTGACAGCCCTTCTAGACAGGTAGGAGAGAAACCACAGATGGCACATTTTCCCTTTAACTAGGCTTTCAAACTGGCTCAAAATATTTTAACAATTGGACTACAGATGCAGGAAGAATAAATTAGTGCAGGATGTAAGAAACAAAGGTTAAATGTATTTTCAGGAGAGCGTAATGATCTGGAAGGACAGAGTGAAATGTAGCAGGTTATGTACAAGGTAACTGCCTTCGGGCAGGACACATCAAACAGAGAACACAGGATGGAAACAACAAGGCAGCAGACTCTGGCAGGTCACAAGACACAAATACCATGCTGTTGTGAGAAAGACAAACATGAGATATAAAATTTTAAGAAGTGTTGGAGTGCAAAGCCTGAGCATAATCTGTTGAACTGAAAAAAATGCTTCTATTTTACTCTGTTGGTCTGAGTGCCTAGAAAAGATGTGGACCTACCAGAGAGGGTCTAGGGAACAGCAGTGAGGCTGGAAAGTAGTTTGAAAATGTGACTTATGTGGAGGTGGGATGGGCAAGAAAAAAACCAAACACTTAAGGGACAGCTGCTACATTGGCAGACTCCTACAAAAAGAAGGGAATTGTCTCTTCAGGCAGTGCAAGAAAAGCACATCCACAGAGAGGAAAGCAGCTGATGTTGAGGATGCAGCATCCACGCTACCCATGCTGGCGTGGCAGGGTTTGTATGTTTTGCTCCAAGCCAGCTCTAGCCTGGTCCTGTGGGCAGGACACGCATCAGTGGTGGTCGGTGGGTGCTAAAGGCACTTCTGCAGAACATCTTCCAGCCTGACTTCATCTGAAAGGAACCTAGCTCACGTTCCCTGAGGTTACCCAACAAAGGGAACCTAAACGTGGTGAGGGATGTACTCCAAAAGCAGTCTCCTGAACTAACACAGTAACACACAGACTCACCCTGAACCAAACCAGAGGGGCCAGGGGCCAACGATGGCATCTGTACAGCAGGGAGCAAAGCAGGACAGCTCAACCATAGCAGATCAGAATGCCCCAGCTTGCCTCAACCCTTAGATGGATCTAAATACTTTGCAGCAACAAGCATGACTGAAGCAACAGCGTTAAGTGTCTCAGCACCAGGCGCTGCCTGTTTGGAGACAGCATATTGACAATTTTAACTGACATCTGATGTGACATAGGGACATCTTTGGTAGGTCTGTAAACAAACTGCAACAAACCATCACAATGTTTTCATTTAACAACTGCATTTGCTTTAAAACATCACTGCTAATAATTTCTCTTTTTCTTTCTCGTCTTTAAATGAGGACCTATGTTTAAAGACTTTTTGACTCATATAAATTAAAATCACAGAACTGAACCAAAAGGCCAAGCACCCAAGCTATCTCTTCCAACTTCCGAGGCACAAAGCAGTAAACAAGACAAAGAATGTTCCAGTTTCTCATTGCCAGTTCCTAATTTCTTACCAACATATTTTCATTTCATGATGCAATTTTCTTTTCCTAAAGAAGGGTCAAATGGTGCAGATCTGTGTGCACGTGCCTGCTCTGATTCTGAGCTGTAAGGCCATCCTCTGTTCCTTAGGAGGCCATTGCCCTGTAGCTTCTGAAATATTTGTCACCTCAGGTCAAGGGCTGTTACGTTTCTTATTCCGTGCACATCAGGCATCCAACATGGTTCCCTAAATGTGCGCTTTGACTGGGTGGCTGATGATAAAATTTCTTTCAAGTCACTTCAAGTGATGCTCCTGTGTACCACAGCAAACTGATTTTTGCACACGTTGACAAATCTAGTTTCATTTCTGAGTAAAACTCTGTGTTATGAGATTCCTCCCCCACCTCTTACTTTAATTCTTTATAAACAAACACACGCGAAACATGAGGGAAAAAAACACTAACAACCTCAACTAATGTCAACAAGTGCAATTAAAATGTTTGCACAGAAACTCTAGATACCTTTTAATACACGAGAGCAGCTGCAGAATTCTGGGTTTATTCCCAGATAATTAAACAAATGGGAAAAATGTCTGAGGGCACCAAACATAAGAGTATCTGAGCTGAGGATCCCTGCCAGCTCGTGTTGCAGAGCAATGTCTGCAAGACAGGCATTATTTACACATTCTGGTGAAGTATTCCACAAGTTTATCGTTTTAAGGCAGTTAATGAATTTCTAAAAGCCTCTGTCAGTTCACATAAAATGTGCTTAAACACTCAGATGCTATGACCAAAACCAAATGAATTATAAATGTGAAGTTTGTCTGAACTGCTGAGGTTAAGTCAAGCTTCTAGTTTAAATTTACATTGCCTTGGATGTGTAAATTAACATCCAAGCAGCAAAACTTACTTCTAATTGGCTTGGACAGTAGATGAACTCTTTCCTTTTCAATCTGCCTTCTGATTTTAATTGAGTAGAAAACTACTGTAAATATTTTCTTCTTTCTCACCCCTTCTTCCCAAGGTTTTTTATAAACAAGTGAGGTATTGTTTAGCTGCCATGCACTATACCCCACACCCCTCAAACCAAAACAGCGCAAAGTATGTGTTCAGATTGCTACAGAGCACTCCGTTTTTTACATGCCTTTTGATCACACAGTTGCAGAACAACTTGTGTAACTCCAAACAAACTGATCAGTGTGACTTATTTTAGCTTTGCTTTTCATTATCTGCGTAAGGAGAGAGAAGCAGGCTTGGAAACTTCAGCAAATGAACCCAGAAAGATTTGCTCCGTGGTCTCCGAGTCTCTGGTCAACAGCTCTGTGCTGTTCAAAGCCCAAGTACAAGTGCATCACTGTTCTCTCATTTAAATGTAGAATAATTCTAGGATTCATGGCAATGCCAGCTTAAACTTAGCTCTAAAGAAACCCTTTGTTTTCAAATAAATCAGTGCCTGGTTTTAGATAATTCTATAAAGAATCCTATTCATCCACCACATAACGTATTAGTTAACATGAAAAGAGCACCAAAGAGGCAGCCAACCTCAAAAAAATTCTGAAGAAAAGTGAAGTTAAACCCATCTATCCGGCATATGCCTTTAGAGTTACATAGAATGTGTGTGGACACATACACAAGATGTAAAACCTCACTGGAAACAGCACACTTTGTTCTTGATACAGACACTTTAGGCTAAGACAGCTGAAAAATTTCAGAGCACACTGGCCATGCTCTCTCCCCAGAGCAGTGTCACCGCTTGGGTTTTCTGTCACCACTGCAGTATCACATGATGTTCAAGGGACACCACCAAGGGACACTAACAGAGAAACCTTCTGAAAACAGAACCAAGGCAGGAAAGAGTTGTTAGACCAAATGATTCCAAAGGTAACAGATACTCTTTCACAAAGGCTGATTTGGGAGGGTGATGTTTAGATGTTTTAATAGTAAAATGCTGCTTGACCAGTTCCATGCTATTCGGAAAATTCAGAACCCCTTGTAAGAGGAATCGATCGAGATGAATTTTTATTTACAAGAGATTTGCTGTGAGTACAGATTAGATTACCACCATTAGATTCACTACTTAAATGAAACAGCAGGGCCTAGTAGTTGGAGAAAAAAAATCAGGAAGCAAACTGGATTCTAGACTGTCAGCACCTACAACCCCACATATCCCCTCCTGTTTCACCTCTTACCTCTCACAAAACACTGCTAGATACTCTTTAATGCTACATGCTTTTTACTTACCTTTTATGAAAACATAGCTTTTTGCTTTTTGCTTTTTTTTCTATAATATAATCAAGCTGCACCATTTTGACTGCAGCAAGGAAGCAGAAGTCTCCTAGTTCTTTCATGCACTTGTCCTCAGGCGTTTGCCAGTCTGGGTACTTTTGCCAGGTAGCTTTTATTTCTGAACTGTTCTAAATATTCTCCGTTTTGTAGGTTTTGGTAGCATTCCAAACTCTTAGATTTAATGTATCTGGTCAACAGTCATTTTGCAAGGATGGTTAAATCCCATCCAAAAGAAGTACAGAAGTGTTGGGTTTTTTTCCTTAATTACCTCCTATCCCTCTTCCATCTTCTTCCCAACATTAATGCAAAACATGTACCATAAACTGGAAATTCCACAGTGTTTAAGTAAAAGCATTCATTTTCTGAATGCTTAGTCCTTACTTATTTACTAAACTTAGTATGAAACATATTTTAGGGCTTGATAGTGATCCCAGTTCATAAATACCTAACGTTAAAATGCCAAAAACAAAGTCTAACCTTAAACTATCATAATCTAAATACAGTTCTGTCAGAGTCCTGCAGACCAAGTACACTGGCATTTAAATACATATGTCTGGCATTGTATCCCATCCCCCTACACAGGGGATGGAAGAGGCCAGAAGACAAGAAGGTCAAGGGCTGCAGCATGTGTTCTAGGAGGTGAGTTGGAGGCAACTGGACTCACTTCCAGAAAGGGCATTTCAGGAGGACCTAAAAGCAGCCTCCCGAAGTCTTTGAGACAGTTACCAAGACAGACTCTTTTTCTGTTTTCCAAGCAATGCCCTGTTCTAAAAGCAAACAGGAAAGCTACAAGATCTCAAAAACTGGTGCACAGTTTGCATATATTTAGAGAGCAGATTTTGCATCCTGCGTTATACTGATGAACAGAAACACTTGGGAGTGACCTCTATCCCACCGTTGTTCAATGACCACTCAGAGCAGGAGCTGTAACTCCGTGGGGCACTGCAGATCTATTCTGAGGCACCTGCTGCATTAGCAACATTTTGTAATAGCCATCCTTGGTCTGACTTCTGCTCCAAAATATTTTGCAATTAACACTAAAATGAAAACAAAATAGTTTTGTTTCCTCAGTTATTTTAAAACAGTGAGCAGGAGATGGAGCAGTACCGTTGAAGGAAAACTGATTGAAAGAACTGTAAGAGATGGCAGCAGCAGCAACAAGGCACCATGTTAGTGCCTCATAAGCAGATGGAAATGTGTCTGTCTTGCTTCTCAGTGGGGGCAAAGGATCAGAAGTTGGTACCCCTTTGGTTTACTCCAAGAGAAACGTAACGGTCTGTGAAGTTATGCAACTTCTGCAGATTCTTGCAATAGTACTTGGCAAGGCACTTAGCATGAGCAGCTTGCCAGTCGCCCTCAGAATTTCAGAGAAGACTGGCAAGGAACAAGATGTGATATCTCTTCAAATAAAGGAGCTTTGAAAGAATTTTAGACACCAATCTTGCTTATCCACGCTTCTCCACAACCAGGTGCTTTCCTGCTCTAAAACAAAGAACCATTGTAGTGGCAAAGCAAAGCATTTCAAATATGAGGGAATGTGGAATTTCCCTCTCCTTGTCATATGGTGCTCGCAGGGCGACCGAGAGACCCAAGGGAAAAGATCACGTGAAGACCCAACCTTACTTCTTCCTGTGCTAAAGGCTAGGGAGGAAGACTCGACACAGAACTGGGTGAGGGAATGGAGATAGAGGTCAGATCACAGACACACAAATCTGTGGTACAGATCAGTTACAACACCTAGAAACCTGTGTAATACAAGCCTGCCAGGCTGACACCTGTCACCATACAGACACATCACAAGAGGGGTGGCCTGGGATGGACATTTCTGCACTGGAAATGGGGCTCTCTGCTAGGAAACAGTGGATGTTCTCCCACTTCAGCTTTGGAGCTTAAATTCCTAAACCAGAACTACAAACAGCTATCACCACCCACTGCAGATCTCAGAGCTCAATCTTCTCCTGGGCCCAGTTTTCTCCTAGAGCAACTAGCCAAGCATTTCTCCTCTCTTGAAATGTGGAGTATGTCATGGAAATTCTCACCTCTGGTAACAGTCTCCTCATCAATGACCAAGCACCAGATCCCAGCCCTCCTTCCAGGAGAACACACAAACTGCTGCAACAGAGGCAGGTTCTGGTGCTCCCTCACGTCAGCGTCAGGCAACCTGCTGCATCTTCCAGGAGATGGCCCATGTTAAACACTCACTTCATCCTATGCCACAGCTGCGGAGGTGGGCGGAGATGTGGGCTTGAAGCCCTCGGCAACAGGGACCAGGAACTCAGGTTTCAACTACTGGAACACAGTCTGCTCTTTACAAGTCCCACCACCACCAGCTCACAGGGAGAGGTGAGTGCTGGCCGCTCTCCTGGTGATGTTTTAAGAAGAAAGTCTATACAGCTGCATTTTGGGACACAACCAATCCTATCAGCACGGGTGTTTACAGTGCTCTTGCCAGGTGTCCTACTTTCCTGATCTCCTCGAGGCTTTGATGCTCACTACAGCAGCTCTAGATAAGGCGCTTAAGAACTTTCTGCTTAAAGAGGGAGATCCAATACATCTAAGACACTTTCAGAGTCAGACAGACACCGTGCAAGGTGGTTGGGAAGACTGAGGGGATAAATTCTGCTCGAGAATTAGGAATGCAGGCAGGAACCTCATTAAAAGATTTGAAAATGTCCTCAGTGTGCTGAAGCCCTTCAAATCCACTTTGGAAAGTGTAAGTGTTTGTTTTGCAGGTTATTTTAGCAATATGGATACTACTTCAACTAGAACAAAATGAATCTTTCAGTACAAACACTCAAAGTGCTAACTTCAAATAAAAACAACATATTGCTTTACTACAGCTCAGTCTATATAATTACACAGATGACTTATGCTAGTTTTGAGTTCCTAGGTCTGCAGAAGAAAATAATTCATAGCAGTGTAGGTCTTTGATGGCTTAGGAATGTCCAAAAATGACGTCACAAAACCAACCACTACTGACTTTCCTTTTGGGAAGTGCCCATTCCTTAAAAATTACATTTTTCTAAATGACAAATTAGACAGCCAAAAATAAATAATCATTTACAACTATAAATATGTGTAATCTGATCTCAATTTACATGCAGAAACACAGGCATTTGTGTATAAAATGGCCTGTAGCCACGGGACAAAAATGCCCCAGTGCTTGCATGCAAATTATAAAACCGAAACCATCTGGAAAATGCTCTGGGATGCGGGCAGGATAACCCAGGAGAGAGCTCATGTGTGGATGTGGCTGAAGGATCACAGCTTATTAGAAGCTTATCCTGTGTGGATGGGATGGAAAATAAGATGTGACATACTGTCCTATACAGCGATGAATAACATGAACCTGCAATTAGCACGCATGGCATTATAAAATAGCAGATGATTTCCATCATAAATCCTAGACCCCAGGGAAGAAAAGAGTTGCTTTGCATCTATTTTTATTTGCTAATACCTGTGACATTTTATTTTTTATACTTATTTTTGTCTCTCAGCATACCCAGCAACCTATCTTGTTGCTGGGTCGAGTCGGCTTTGGAGGCTTGCAGCTACTCCAGCTAGCTAGGCTGAAATCATTCTGCATATTAAAAACCAGCAATCACCGTTTTAAACACATGCCATTAGAGTCCAATTATCCACCTACTTGTGGATTGGCTTTAAACAAGTCAAAAAACTGAACAGAGTAGTAATTTTAAAGTGCCCACATCTTAAAACTTGAACTACTGGCTCCCTGCAATACAATACATTATAAGCAGAGTGCGCTTCGGAACCACCCAACTAATGTCCCCTGTAGGTCCTTCGAAGACCTCTGTTCAATGAGACTTGAACATCCAGCTTTGTCAGTCTTCTTAGAAAGACACTTGTCCTCAAAGAATGAAAATGCAGAGAGCAACAGTAAAAAACGCAACAGCTCCTACCAGCAGAATGAAGATCCCCTCAGAACAACCTACCCAATGAACTGAAGTCTGGCAGTGCTTGGGATGCAGCCCATGTATACAGCCCACATAACTCTCCCTCCCCTCAGGAAATGTTTAATCCTTTTTTAAGATAACAAAAGATACTGAATTTATTAGATTAACATGAAAGAAATTAACTGCAAGGGCTGTCAGCATCTGTTTTGAGTGTCCAATATAAACATTAATGCTATTTCAATGCTCAGAGCACGTAACAAAGAGGCTGTAGCACTTAGGAAGAAATACAGCGACTGCCAACTGGTTTCTGCTGCCAACTAGTGCGTAGTCCTGCTCTTCATACACTCCCGAAAATTGAGGGAAAGAGTCTGGCAGAATTCAGACAAAAAAGCAGCTCTGCAGGAGGATGGAAACCTCAGCAAGGGGTGGCCAAGGAGCGCTGGCCAGTGCTCGTGGAAGAACCGAGCCAGAGGCACGCTGGAAACAGTCACACAGAACACTGTGGGATGCTCCTGCAGGCTCTATGAGTTCTGCTCCTAATGCAAATGCTCCGAGTCTGCATCAGAATTTTACCTTCCCCATAAAAGATCAGTGGAGAAAGTACCAACACTTTGCGATTCCTTCTGCACAGCAGGATGAAACATTTTAATTTTCTCCCTGCCTCCAACCTTGTCTCATATGGGAGGTGTTTAAAGGGGTAAAAGGCAACCCCAGCCCTTGTCTTCCTGGCACTGAGACCAGCAGAAAGAGAGACTGCAGACCTGAACCACGGTCACTGCTTCTCTGGAAAAGGGCTTTTCAGCTCTGAATGTCAATGCCAAGTCAGCCCTTACCTGGTAAATGTCTGCTGCCAGCTTAGCACTGCTGCCTGTATGGAATCGAGTAGTGGAACTGAAATGGAGTTTGGTGGTGTCCGTAGTTGCAACCCATAAATTAAACCCTCCCACACCCAGGCAGCCAAGCACAAATACAGCGTAGTATGTACAACTGGACACAGAGATGGCAGGGCATAAAAACATCAGGGCAAGAGCACTACCAGGAGCAAGAGAAGGGTGGGAATGAAAAAACAAAAGCCGAGAGGAGGATGTGCCATGCAGAATGACTTTGCATATGTAATATCTACAACTAGACCAGCTGGGAGGGAAAAAAGGAAAAAAGCAGAAGTTTCTCCATGTTTGTTTATTCACCCGGGAGCACTTCGGCCCCAGTCCGTAACTGGATCTCTGGATCAGACCCCCACGGGGAGCTGGGGGGGGGCTCTCCGACCACCCTGCAAGAGCCGGCCGGGGATGCAAGCCCCGCCGTTTGCGGGCTGCAGCGAACGGGAGGCGAAACAGCCCCGCGTCCCGCTCCCCCGCCCCGGCGGTGACCCCGCGGCCCCGGACAGACCCCACCGGCACCCGGACCCCGCGTACCTGCCGCCCTCCCTCCCTCCCGCCGGCCGGGCCGGGCCGGGGGGTGTCCGTCCGTCCGTCCGCCCGTCCGCTCGAGTGGCCTCCTCCCGCCGCCTTCCCCGCCGCGTCAGCCGCGCTCCTCCCGCCGCCGCCCCGGGCTGACGGGGGCTCCCCCTCCCCGCCGCCGCCGCGGGCGGGCACGGTGCCGGTGCCGGTGCCGGTGTCGGTGTCTGTGTCTGTGCCGGTGCCGGTGTCGGTGAGGAGGTTCGTGCCGGTGCCGGTGCCGGTGCCGGTGCCGGTGTCGGTGTCGGTGCCGGTGCCGGTGTCGGTGAGGAGGTTCGTGCCGGTGCCGGTGCCGGTGTCGGTGCCGGTGCCAGTAGGAGGTTCGTGCCGGTGCCGCCGACCAGCGCCCCGCCCCGGGGCTCCCGCCGCGGGGTTAGGCGGGGACACGGCCCGGGCCCCCGGCTCGGTCTGCTCCCGCGGAGGGCCCCGAAGGCCGGGCAACGGGCAGAGCTGCGCCCGCTGCCTGCAGAGCCCGCGGCTGCCGGCAGAGCCCGGGCTGTGGGATTCGAGGCCAGATTACTGGGATCCTCCGGTTAAACCGGTAGATAATCCCGGGCAACGCGCTCTTTGCCACGTCCAGCACAAGCCGGGCGGTGACTCGGGAGCAGTTCCGAGGCTCTTAAGCAGCCTACAAAATAGCGGGTCACTCCGTCAGCCACAGAGCTGGCACACCCCGGTGGTGACAGCAAAGGGCTTTCGGTGCCCGTGGTTATAGCATTGTAGAATCGTTTGGGTTGGAAGAGACCCTTAAGGTCGTCATGTGCACCCACTCCCCCAGCAGTGCCAGGGCACCACTGCCCCCTGTCCCTCAGCACCACAGCTCCACGGCTTGGAAACCCCTCCAGGGGTCACGGGGACTCCACCACTGCCCTGGGCAGCCTGGGACAGCCCTGGACAGCCCTGGAGGGGAAGAAATTGTTCCTCATGTTCAACCTAAACTTTCCCCGGTGCAACTTGAAGCATTTCCTCTTGTCCTGTTGCTTGTTCCCTGGGAGAAGAGACCCCCTCCAGCTCCAGCCTTCTGTGAAGGAGCTGTCGAGGGGGACAATCCTTGCCCTAATCCTGCTGGCCACACTAGTGCTGACACAAGCCAGGATGTTGTTGGCTCTCTTGGTCACCTGAGCACACACTGGATCATACTCAGCTGTCTGTTGACCAACAACCCCAAGGCCTTTTCCATCAGGCAGGTTCCAGCCACTTCTCGAGTCTGGAGCATTGCAGGGAGTTGTGACCCAACTGCAGGACCCAGCACTTGGCCTTGTTGAACCTCATCCCATTGGCCTTGGCCCATCAATCTAGTTTCCTTCATCTGGCCAACAAAAATTAGTTAATAGGGATGGATGGAGGAAAAAGACATTGAGCCAGGGTGCAGAACCATCCTCCTCTTTCTGTCTTCTAGGCATTATTTTGCCTTTTTTATTCACTAGTCACTTTCAGTTCTTATTTCTCACATGTAGTAAAATAGGATGTAGTAAAAATAGAGTTATCAGTTTGTCTCAAGCAACATTTGTTGTCTCTTTTCTGGCTGCTTTCTTCTCCACATATTACCATGGGATGCAACACAGAAAAGCCTAACCCACCCTTCATTTGTGCAGTTCTGTCTCAGAACACTTCTGTGTATCAGATTCATGCTTCTGAGTACAGCCATGGCACACTGAAGAAGACGGTACCATCTGGGCGACTGTAAATTCACACTCTTTCCAAGTTCAGTTCTCTGTACCAGAGACTCTCCTGTGGCTGCTCGGGCTGTCACATTCCTGAACAGCCACAGCACAAGCCCTAAATATCAGAGAGAATCTTAACCACCCCCACCTTCAGTAGAAGTAAATTTAACCTAAGGTGAAGTCCTCTTTAAAAAAAAAAAAAAAAAGAAAAGGAGCAAATAAATAATACTTGCCACCATAGTCAACATATTCTTTCCTTCCGTTGTAACTGCACTGTGAGAACAGCGCGATTTCCTCCTGCTCTGCAATTCCGCTGCGAGGACATAAGTACACGCTCAAGGTCCCTGATGCTGCATCATCCTAATAAGAAGCACTAAACCTAGGAAATCTTTCCAAGGTTGTCAGCCTTGCTGCTGAACAAACTAAGCTAATAGATGTGCCTCATTTGTCCCATCACCTGTTTGCTCTGTCACTTGTTTTCTTTTCTTACACACATCCTCTCAGACAGGTCGGTCTGTTTAACGACACACAGGTCAATGTCTGAAGGGCTCACCTAGAAGCACCAGCAAAACAAAGAGAAAATGGGGAAAAAAACAGATGAGGATGGCATCCTGCTTTTAAAGCATACTGAAACTGCTGTCAGCACCGGCAGCCTGGCCACGGGCTGAGGTCAGAGCACACCCTTTGTGCAGGACCTGAGTAGTCGTGGAGAGGCTGTATCCTCCACTACACTGTGAGAGACCAGGAGGGGGGAAATCACCATCACTTCTGCCTCTTGCTATTCCTTCTTCCATTCTCTTTGTCGCTTCACCGATTTGCATGTCTCCACCTTTCTTCCCTTTGCACTTCTTCCCCATGGCAACTCTGCCTCCATACATCCTACTTTCGCCTCCTCCCACATCCAGAAGCTGCATAATAGTGCAGGCTGAACTTCAGAAGGGAAAATTGCAAAGACAAAGGGTCGTTAGCTGATGTGGACTGGCAAGGAGCTTTGTAGCACTATAGGCGATCAGCCAAAGTGGGGAGGAAAGAAATAGAGATAGGCTGAGGACAAGGGGAATGAAAGATGTTCAGAAAGTTTTAGAGTGCAGAAAGTTCTACAAGGTGATCTTTCAGCTTGGGTTGTGTGCTCGGCAGACCTGACCGTACACGGCAGACCTGACCGTACAGGCTCGGGCGCGTTAGATCCCCCACAACCACTCTCCAGCAGGGAGAGAAATCAATGATTGCGTATCATGAGACAGGCTTGTTGTGACATGGCCTTCGTCTGCCACTGAACGCACATTCATTAAGGGGTTCCTATCTGCAGGCACACAAATTCCCTTTTTTTCAGAGCAAGTTTCTGAAGGAGTGATAAAGTTTGTATTCTGGGAGTTATCGAAGTATTCATATTTATAATAAATGTAGAGCTTTTTAAGGTAAAAGTATTGAATTTACTTTCCTCCAGTAAGGTAGTGTAACACTTAATGTTTTACTGAACACCTGAGACATGGGCTGCAGCAATTAAGATTGTTAAGTTTAACACAAATGTTAAATAAAAGTTAAATGCTTTATTGAACTGACAGAAGTTGGTTGCCAAACCACGCCTGGGGATTCCTATCTAACTCTTGTTGTACCTCCAAGGAAAAATCATCTTCTCCAGCACATTGCCGTGAGGCTTTCATATCCACACCCAAATCAGAACAGGCAGAGAAGACCAGAGGTTCCCCCCTCCCATAGCCACCAGTTTAAACTGGCTTCTCCTGGTTCTTCCTACTTGGAGTAGGAAGAAGCTATTGCCAAGTTTACATGTGGAATCTAAGGACATGTAAGGACTGTTACTTAGTCCCTGACTAGAGCAACTTTCAGTTCTCCTGAAACAGTGAGATGTAGGCAGTTAAGCACAGGATCCTCCCTCTAGGCAACCAGTGAGCGCTCCATTTTCTCTCCCTTCTTCCCAAAGGTAAATTTGTCATTCTTTTATCATATCCTCTTACTCAACTGCTGTGGTATTATTAAACATTTAAGTATGTTCTCTGTAAAGCTCAAGGTTAATTAGACCAGAAGGTTCACTGCCCTTCAGCTTTTGTTCCTGGATAGACTGTAAGGTTCATCCGTTCACACCATGAGCCTGTTTAATTCCTGCCTACGAAGCAGAGCCCATTTTCTGCATTCAGGGTCCCTGCTGCTATGGACTATTTGTCATGTGCAACACCCGTCACGTTGGCTGCAGCACCCACCTCTGCAAGCAGAACCAACTAAAATAATGGAAGACAGTATACTCTTTAAATCTGTAATAAACAGCCTTAAAAATAATAAAACTATCTTTAATATAATCAATAACAACTCTCAAACACCCAGCCATGAATGAAAAGCTATTTCTCTACAAAAAGACCTAAGAAAAAAGGCAGGATGGCACGTACTGCAAGGGGGGTACGTGATTATTGTATCTAAATAACTCCAAATGGAAACCCCAAGGATACAGCAAAAAAACCATGAGTGCATGTACAGTCATCCTGCTGACTGCAACACGGAGTAATTAAGCATATAATAAATCAGAGGCCCTAAGGAAAACTCTACATCTACTTTTGCTTCTTAAGATAGTTTTATAAAGGGAATTGGGATTAAATCTTAGCAGTATAGTAAAAAACCACGTCATTTGATATAACAATGAAGGTCTCCAAGAAGCTGAAATTGAATGAACTGACTGAAGTTTCGGTGTAAGAAAACATCCCTCTTAGGAAATAGATTTATTTAATGAAGTGGGATTTTTGTTTCTTTCCTCTTTTCATTTTCATTCCAGCTGTGGTTGTCGTTTTGCAGAACAAGCAAGTCCCTGCCTCAGATGTTTCCCATGAGTTATCAGGAAGTACCAAAGATGAGGCAACAGCTTTCCCAGAAATAGAATCTCAAAACCTACCACAAAGTCATGGAGCTGTTCTTATTTCTCTTCATGTAAGAGCTGGGGTGTGAAGTCTTTAACAGGGAACAAGCCTTTTGAGTGGGCAAGAGCAGAAGGCTATGAGGAAGCTAAATTGCCCATTTGTAAGGGAGGTGGAGGGGCTCATGCAGTTTTTACATGGGAAATCCTCTTTTTATCTAAGTGTAAATCGGAGTGTTGTTGCTGAATGCTCACTCTTCGCTGACCCAGGTCCTCTTTTCAGCCCTGATGATAGTGACAGTCCACTTTAAAAATTAAGAGAAAATTGTAAAAGCCTCTGTTTTGTAACTTTGTAATCAACTGTTGCAGAGCTCCAGCAGGAAGAACAGAGTGTCCCAGGTGTTGTAACCAACTGATCCAGGGATCTGCTCTCAGCAGAGCATGTCTCAAACCCAGGCAGCTATCTGCATCTGAGATAGCTTCTTTCCTGGTGGGAACTGCTGGAAGTTTACAAGAAATCCTTTAGCACACATGATAGGAGATAGTTGCTCACAAAAGGTCTGTTTGGGGAGCGTCTGGAGTCCTCGGAAGCAACTGAGGCACAATGTTTAGAGTAGGGATTAGATAAACCTAAACCTAACCCAAAGTTAAACAGTGGTAAACACACCATGTTCACATCAGAATATTTTCAGATCCTGTCTGTTTCTAAAGAGTTATTTGGGGAAAATATCCACTGTCTCTTCTCTACCTAGACTTCAAAGGCAAAGTTTTGGGCACAGTCACATATCCTCTAGTTTGTTTTCCATCTTATCCTGACAACTGCAGTAAAAACACCTTTCTGAGGCCTTCTTCCAGGGGTCTGGCGTTGTGCAATACGGAGAGGGATTGCTGGGACTCCTTTTCTGCAGAGCTGGGGTTTTCCACCCTGCCAGAGGCTGCTGATGTTGTACACGGGTACCAGAGGTCCCCCGTGCATCTCTTTCCCCTTCCACCACCCTATTGAATCACTGAATCTCTTTAGTTCTCAAATACTTCTGTTAATTTTTCATTCATGGAAGGAAAGGCATCAGAGAGGCAGTGAAGTGCTTTGGAAGAGCTGAGCTGGGGGGGGGGGTAGTGGCTTCAGTCAAATATTCTTTGATCTGTAGGTTATTACAAAACTAGCTGAAGCTCTCGGCTCTGCTAACCCACATGCATGCAGGTGAGCACGCAGTCTCTTCTCAAATGCTCATTTTGCTTTTCCCTGCTTTTCAAGATAGTCAGAGTGGGTTTGCTCCTCTTCTGCTAGGAACATTCCCACAAATTTCACAGTTCATCTTGAGCGCTGGGCTGGCTGCTCCCGGTGTAAACAGGAGGTGAGCAAAACTATCAGAGGAGTGGATTTATCAGTCACAGACACAAACAGAAAGATAGGAGAGGGTTGGGAGTAGAGCAGATTATTTTACACAAACCAATATCATCTCTGATGTCTTTTCTCATATCCTCTAGTTTTGCATCGTCTTTCTTTACCGAGACCTTGACTCTGATTTCCAGCTGCAGTTACCAGATCTTGCATGAGGACACACATTCTTTCTCTCACATCTTTTTTTGTTTATTGGTTTGATTTTATTTCTCGGCCATGATTATTTTTTGTTTCATCTAGCTTGGACTTTTCCCTGTTGGTTCACGTGCTTCCTGAAAGGAGATACCCACACACACTGCGCTTGCTGCAAGTTGCCATGTCGACCCTTTTGTCTTACCTGTGACACTCATGCTCTGAATCCTTCAAAGGGCTTTGCTTTTCCATGACAATATGACACGGCTGACTCACAATCTCTTTGTGATTCAGATCCTTTTTGAAGAATGTTTCCAATAAATTTACTCCCTTATCTTATGATTATAAGTGGGAATAAAGTATTATATATGTTAATTTCAAACCTGTTTATTTAATCTTGACAAGATCATTTTGAATTTCTCCCTCAAAGTGCTTGCAACTCTTTCCAGCCTAGTGCTTCCCACAAGTTTAATAAGTATAATCTTGCATGTAATTACTGACCAGACTGAGGACAGATGCCTGCACCCCCTCATTCTGATATGCTTTTCCAGTCGGGTAGTGACCAGCTGCTCCGCATATGCCGTGGTTGCGTAAGGCTGCTGTAATCGCGGCTTCCCTAGCGAGCACAGCGGGATCCGAGCAGCACGCTTGCTGCTGGCTGCGCTGTAAGGTGTAACGTGAGAGGGTACCCAAGCTCACCTTTCTCTGCACCCCCATTCTGGTGGAGTTGTCGATGAGTTCTGGACCTCAGAACAGTCATTCATATTCTCAAATCATGGTTTCCTGTCATATCTTGTGAACTGCCCTGCCACGCTTGCTGCATCCATGAAATCTTAGTGCACAAACAAAGCTTGTCCTGCTTATTTGCTCAGTAGTGTACAATCAGAGAGTCATCGACTCGTTCGGGTTGGAAGGGACGTTTAAGACCATTGAGCCCAACCATTCCCCCGGCACTGCCAGGGCACCACTGACCCCTGTCCCTCAGCACCACAGCTTGGAAATCCCTCCAGGGGTCACGGGGACTGCACCCCTGCCCTGGACAGCCTGGGACAGCCCGGGACAGCCCTGGACATCCCGGGACAGCCCGGGACAGCCCTGGACATCCCTCAAGGGGAAGAAATTGTTCCTCAGCTCCAACCTAAACCTCCCCTGGTGCAACCTGAGGCTGTCTTCTCTTGTCCTGTGACTTGTTTCTTGGGAAAAGAGACTGACCCCACCTCACTCTGGGAAGTTCATCAGTTGGACCGTCTGTTTTTATTTGATTAGTCTGATAAAAGGCAGTGACAAAGTAGTTGTGCCTTAGAGCACTGAGGCTGTTCCTGGGATCAGTCGGAAGGTTCCCTTGGCTGGCTTCTGCTGACACCTACTGCCAGAGCTGAACGCAGCAAAAGAACCCTGGAGAATGCTCTGCCACGGTCCCGCCTGATTCATGGCGTGTCGCTTTGGATTCAGACAACCAGTGCTGTACCGAAAGAGATAAATACCATCCATAGGTTCATGAAAATCAGAGCAATACAGTCCAGAAATGGCAAAGTCTCCAGGAGCAATTTGCAGTTTTGTGTTTTTATTTTGGTGCTCTTTTTATGATAGAATTATTGAAGAACAAGTGTTAATTGAAAGTCACCTTACGCGTTTTCCCTGGTAGAAGCTAATGAGTTTATGGGTAGAAGTGAATGCTTCGCAAAGGCAAAAAAGATGGAACTTTTTTTTTCTTATACATCTTAGTTGTTACTGTGAATGATTTTACATCAGATTCCAGAAAAAGCTTCTCCTCAAAGCAATTCCTGCCCGGTGGTGGGGACCTGCTTCTCTGCTTTTGCAAACCTTTTCACTTCAGTACCTAGAAATCACATCCAGGACCAGCAAGTGTGGGAGAAGGTCCCACTGACTGGAAGGCTGTCAGGTTTAGTGAACTGAGATGGCTTCCTGCACCCAGGAGCTGTTTTAGACCTTCACAGGCATATAAAGGCCTAGGAACCTTCTGAGCTGTCAGTGCAGTAGAAACTACGATACCATCTGGCTGCCAGCGGTGAGGGTGTTTGTGCGTTTCAGCAGATGGGATATCATGCTCAGCTGGTAAAGGACAGGACAACAAACCAGCTGGAAGTGTTATATTTGAACTGTAATAATTATCTTCCAGGTTAAAGCCCTCAGGAGAAAATCTGAGTGTAGAGTGGCTTTGTTTGGTTTTCTCTTTCAGCCCATCCAGCCACTGCCACCATTTCACGTTTGCATACCAGGTTGTTTCCCATATCTTCAACATTAAAAAATGCAGGCTCTCAGCCTGTCAAATGCTTCCAAATTTAAGCATAATCACAAGCCAAGCATCACTGCTCTGTGTTCTCTGTAGGAAGCATTCCTTGCCTTTGTCACCCCTTTACATCCTTCCCTTGGGAGCTGTTCTGTACTGGAAACGTCTGGTGAATCTTCTCTACTGAGCTGCCTGTTTGCAGAGGGAATTTCACTAAGGGCCAGGCATCAAATCAGGATGCTTAAATACACGCTAATGTCAGAGAGATTTCAGTAAACCTTTAAAATCCTCTGAGATCAGTGACTGTGCACACGCTGTGAACATACAAATCAATACGGCAGTGAGTGTGTTAGTTGCTCGGCCTTTTTTATTTTAAGGCATTTATCTTTTAGTGTAATGGGATTGTACTGGTCCTTCAATTTGTATTTGACAGAGCTCTATGGAAAGCAGATAAATACTCACAGTAATTGCCATTGAGGCTTCTGTATAATCAGGTTACACATCTAAGCTAATAACACTTACATTCTCCTCTTTTTTAACGGTCGACTGCCCTAAAGATTGATTTTCTATTGACAGCTGCTGGACGCTGACAGTCCTGATGAATCCATTTTCTTTGCCAGTTGTGATGGCATCAAATCCCAAAGAGATATTCAGAAGAAAAAATGCGGGGCCTTACTTCTGCAGAGGTCTTTGCATGTGAAATCAATTTAATTTGCTGGCAAGATAGGGCTTCAGAACCAGCTTTTGAGCCAAGAAACAAAACCATAGGTAATAATCCCGGAGTACCCGTGGGGCGGCTTGTCTTGGATGCTGAGATTGTCCCTGCCCGGGTGTCAGCTGTGGAGCTGTTCTTACCAGACAAACCGGGCCTGAACAAACACTGGGAACATTGACTTTGCAGCCACAAAGCCTTTGAGCAGATTATTTGGATAGCTGTGATGAGTATTAGAACCTCTGCCCAGTATTTCCCTTTTCATGTTGTTTTCCTAACGTGCTTCTGTTTTGCTAACACACATACCACATGTTGAGCAGCCCAAATGTGGTCTCGCGCGTAGGAATGACATCAGCGCTAACAAAGCGCAGCTATTAGTGGTGTGAAATGCAGAACCTGTTGCAGTGGCAGCAGTTCAAGCTCTGACTCTGTGAAAGCACTGAAGGAAAACAGGTTTTCATTTTGGATATCATTAGAAGGCAGTAGCAGTAGAAGAGGGATATGGAAGTGATCCAGTTGGACGTGTCCAGGACAAGGGTTGCCAGTCCAGGTCCTCAAAATAAGCCAGACGCTGTTTTCTAACCACCGTCGACTAACTATTAATTACCCCAGAGGTTAATGAAAGCTGAAATGAAGCTGCTCAGTGGTGATTCCTGTCCTTCCAGAATACTGTGCTGGGCTGTGCGCTGCCTCTGAGGACAGGGAGGAATATGATACTGCCATCTTCCCTTGAGCTCACCCTTGGGTTTTCTTCCTCCTCCTTCTCGAGTGCAGGGCTGAAATCTAGAGTGCTTTGGGGGCCAGGTCAGGCAGAACTGCTGGTCTTGCAGGCTGGGCAGGATCAGCTCCGCCAGCGATTTGGGACTGATAACACCAGCCTTTTAGCTACCCTCTCTCCATAATGCATGGTGTGGAGAGCACAGTGAATGTAGCTGAGGGCTGATAGTAGTTTCCACTTCGTGACAAAATAGAGCATCTTCTAGTTTATCATGCTCTGGGCTTTGGCACAGTGCACAAACCTTTTGTGTCTGTTTAGCTGGAAACTTCTGTCATTGCTCTTCCAAGGAAACAAGTTCTGTGAGAAATAATTGCTTTATCCCAGGAATGACCCATTTCCTGAGGGCAAATGACAAATAGCACTGGGCAAAGATGAAACATAACATTTTAGGTCTTGCATCCCGGGCCTGGCAGTGCTCAGTTCTCAACAACATAGCACGGGTTCAGATATGTCCTGTTGCTGACAATTAATCACTCTTCTGACCCATTATAAATAGATTTAACTTTGTAATCAGTGTGATCTTTGAGTATGTGGTAGATTTGAAACTAATCCTACTCTGAAAGCAGTCCTGCTTTCCTGACCGTGATGTTGCCGTTCGCAGTGCCTGTGGAAACGGCGTGGTTATCGCAGTGATCTCTGGGGGGATTCAGCGATAGAGCACAGAGCTTCCTTCTTCTCCTGTTTGCCAGATACAGGCTATAAAGCTTGTAAATAAATGTGCATGGAATTTGCATAAATTATTGTCTCACCAAAGAATTGCCATTTTTCTCAAAGATGCTGCAATGGACGTGTACTGTTGCAGGAACTACTCGGGCGATCAGTCAGGGTAGTAAGTCTGCACATAGCTGGAATACTTACAAAGGTCATTCATCAAAAACATTTGTGCTAATTAGTGTCAAGTCAGCATAAAAGATTGATCCCTTTATTGAATATCGTTTATCAGAGAAATTAATGTAGGGAATAGGAAGGAGAAATGCTTTTGACTTTGCAGTCGCAGTTTATCAAGCGCTTTCATAAAAACATCTGGCTAGAGCAGTAAAGAAAACATCAACATTTCCCTTGGCTGTGACAGTGAATCATTTCACCGGGCCGCTGCCTATGGTTTCCTACAGAGCACTATCAAAGCGGGGCAGAAGGGTTTATTTCCACATGTGAAGAGCTGGATTGCTCCAGAGCCCAATCCTCTGACATTCCTTCATCACCCAGGCCGGGCGAGCGCAGGATTGCCAGCGCCCCGTGCCCTGGGTGCTGCCCGCTCTCGTAGCTGCCACTGCTGCTTACGGAGGGAGGGCCAAGGACTGCAGGGGAACAGGCTGCTGTTTGTCCCCGAGTGCAAGGCTCCTTGGCAGGCTTACGGAGCTGGTGATGCTGCTCGCTACCTTACTGTCAAATGTGGAAAAAAAAGATTTGGTAGCGGGCAAGAATGAAAATCTCTCTCATAGTTTTCACTCTTTCCTCTTCAAAAGTCCCAGATTTTGAAAGCTCGGATGGAAGCTGATGCTGTGGAATGCCGACATTTCCGCACACGTCTAGGTTTCCTATGCTTGACAAATGACTGTGGCAGAGAGGGACTGAGCATGCACAGCTCCGCTGCCGTCACTGAAGGTGGCAGTGCTGTCTGTCACAGGGCCAGGCCTGGAGCCATTTTTTTCCTTAATCCCGTGATAAAGCAGAGACTGAATTTTTCTGTATGTATTAATCACCCCAATCTTTACAATTTCAGTGTTAGGATTCATTAAGTTACTGCACAGGTTACTTTTCAGGATTAATGAAACCTGAATGCCCTTTTTATATGGGGATTTTTGGATTGGGAAGTACAAGTAAAATACAGTCTCTGACTGTTATTCTAGTTTTAAAGCATTTGGGTGACTATAGACTGGGCAAGGCCTGGGGCTGTTAACACCAGGTGTTTGTTTGGTGGAGCCGGGATGCCGGAGGAGGGAGGACTCGGTCATTTTTGCCCTTGTATTTGTAGGCCTGGGTCACCCTAGTACTTGGCAATACCCAGTGAGGTGCTACCTTGTCCTCTGCAAATTCAGAAATACCTGTAACATCTTCCAGAGAACTTAAAACCACATGCGTTGGCAGTAACCCTCCTTGATCTCAGCATGAACGTGCTGCCAGCCCCCTGTAGTTAGTCTGGAAGTTGTGAACACGATTCCCTTTCATTTCTGTTCAGTACCTTCGGATGGGCGCTGGAGATAAGGTGAGCGCCAGCCCCATTCCCCCATTATCTGCCAGCAGGGATCCCTTGCGCTGGCAACTCCTGGTGCCTCCTTCCGGTGCTATCAGCAGCCGGCAGCCGGGACCTCCCTCGCCGCTCCCCCCGCCGAGGGGGCACCCAGGGCACGGGCACCGCTGCCGCCCGCAGCGGCCCAGCCCGGGCCGCGGTGACTCGACGGCCGGGGCTGTGACAGGCCCGCGGCGGGACCTCTGCCTGCCGGGACACGCTGCTTGGGGGGCCGGCTGACCAGGGCTCGCCCCCGGGCGCCCAGACCCGCCCTGGGCAGCAGTGAGATGCGGGCTGGGACCCAGCCGCCGTGCTGGGCCCTGGACACCCGGCGTGCCCCCTTCTCCACGCCGGCGGTCACCTCCTGGGGCTCGGCTCAGAGGAGGTCCCCCAACCTCGGGGGACAGGGCTCGGTGGCGGCACCGAGCCCCCGCGGGCAGCCTCCTTGCACGGGTTCCCACCCGGCGGGACCGGTGGCACGGGAGGGAGCCTGGCAGGCTTCGTGCGGGGATGTGGCAGGGGACAGCAGGGCACTGTGCGGGGATGTGGCAGGGGACGGCAGAGCGCTGTGCGGGG
>JANVCC010000261.1:12232422-12297242 GCA_025345505.1 Todiramphus chloris collaris | reverse complement strand
GCTGTGGCAGGGGACAGCAGGGCACTGTGCGGGGCTGTGGCAGGGGAAGCACAGCGCTATCTGTCCCCTTAAGCGGCGCGCCGAGCGCTCCCGCCGCAGGAAGCGCAACGAGCGCTGGCGGAGCGCACTAAGCGTGTCCCCTCCCGGCTCCCCTCCACAGCGGCGCGCCCCGGGCGGGACTACATCTCCCGGAGCGCCCCGCGGCCGGCCCGGGCCGGGCCGCCCCCGCCCGCCCCCCGCCGCCTGGCATCACGGGATCGGTAGTTCCCGCTCCATCTCCGCTGCCTTTCCGGGCGGCTGAGAAAACGACCGTTCCCGAGGGCCCCCGCGGTGCCGCGCCTGCGCCCTGCGCGGGGAAGTGCGAGAGGCCGTTGCGTTGCGGGCAACGGCCAAGGCAGCGAAGAGGCAGAAAACGGCGGCGGCTTCCGCGTTTGCCGGGGCGGGGGCGAGGAGCGGCGGCGGGAGAGCGTTCGGTGGATGGGCGGCTGTCGGACGGCGGCGGCCCCGGCCCCGTTTGTCAGGCGCCGGCCGTTATCGGGGCCGCGGGGGATGAGCCTGTGAGCGCGGAGCAGCCCGGCCGGAGCAGAGCCATGTCCCAGCCTCAGCAGCAGCAACAGCCGCCGCCGCCACCGCCGCCGTCTCCTCAGCAGCAGCCGCAGCCGCCGCCTCCCGTCACCTCCAAGAAGCGGGACCGGCGCATCTTTTCGGGCACCTGCCCCGACCCCAAATGCCAGGCTCGGCTGTTTTTCCCGGCCCACGGGCCGCAGGGCAGCGGCAACATCGAGTGCACGGACTGCGGGCAGCGGCACGAGCAGCGGCAGCTGCTGGCCGTGGAGGAGGTGACGGACCCCGACCTGGTGCTGCACAACCTGCTGCGGAACGCGCTGCTGGGCGTCAGCGGCGCCGGCCCGCCCCGCAGGAACACCGAGCTCGTCAAAGTCATGGGCCTCTCCAACTACCACTGCAAGCTCCTGGCCCCCATCCTGGCCCGCTACGGTATGGACAAGCAGACCGGGAAAGCCAAGCTCCTCACGGAGATGAACCAGGGAGACATCTTTGACTGCTCCCTCTTGGGCGACCGTGCCTTCCTTATCGAGCCGGAGCACGTCGAAACCATCGGTTATGGGAAGGATCGCTCCGGCAGCCTCATCTACCTGCACGACACCCTGGAAGACATCAAGAAGGCCAACAACAGCCAGGAGTGCCTCATTCCTGTCCACGTGGATGGAGACGGCCACTGCCTCGTCCACGCCGTCTCCCGGGCACTCGTAGGCAGGGAACTGTTCTGGCACGCTCTGCGAGAGAATCTAAAGAAGCATTTTGAGGAGAATCTGAGTCACTACAAGGCACTTTTCCATGACTTTATTGATGCAGTGGAGTGGGAGGACATTATCAATGAGTGCGACCCTTCGTTCGTTCCTCCAGAAGGTGTG
Source organism: Todiramphus chloris collaris (assembly GCA_025345505.1). Taxonomy (NCBI): domain Eukaryota; kingdom Metazoa; phylum Chordata; class Aves; order Coraciiformes; family Alcedinidae; genus Todiramphus; species Todiramphus chloris. The sequence goes on along the minus strand of JANVCC010000261.1, from coordinate 12,295,809 downwards.
CCAATGGGCCTTAGGAACATTCACATCTTTGGTCTGGCCAACGTGCTTCACCGGCCTATCATCCTCTTGGACTCCTTGAGTGGAATGCGAAGCTCTGGAGATTATTCAGCAACGTTCCTCCCAGGTCTCGTACCCCTAGAAAAATGCATGGGAAAAGATGGCATGTTGAACAAGCCAATCTGCATCGCGTGGAGTAGCTCAGGACGTAACCATTATATTCCTCTAGTTGGAATAAAAGGTGCTGCTTTACCTAAACTGCCTAGGAAGCTGCTTCCTAAAGCCTGGGGAGTTCCTCAAGACCTCATCAAAAAGTACATCAAGTTAGAGGAGGACGGCGGTTGTGTTATTGGAGGAGACAGAAGTTTGCAAGATAAGTACTTGATGAGGCTTGTTGCTGCAATGGAGGAGGTTTTCATGAGTAAACATGGTATCCATCCCAGTCTTGTGGCTGATGTTCATCAGTATTTCTACAGAAGGACTGGTGTCATTGGAGTCCAGCCTGAAGAAGTCACTGCAGCTGCCAAAAAAGCAGTGATGGACAACCGCCTTCACAGGTGCCTCATCTGCGGGGCCCTTTCCGAGCACCACGTTCCTCCGGAGTGGCTGGCTCCTGGCGGGAAGCTCTATAACCTGGCAAAGAGCACCCACGGCCAGCTAAGGCCTGACAAGAATTACAGCTTTCCCCTGAACAGTTTGGTGTGTTCTTACAACCCCGCAAAGGATGTGCTGGTGCCAGACTACAGCCTGAGTAGTTTGACTGCTTGTAACTGGTGTCACGGTAACTTGGTGCGTCGTGTCAGAGAAGATGGATCCGTTTTGTATTTGGATGGGGACAGAACTAATACCAGGTCTACAGGTGGCAAATGTGGCTGTGGATTCAAGCACTACTGGGAAGGTAAAGAGTACGACAATCTCCCCGAAGCTTTTCCTATTACTCTAGAGTGGGGTGGTAGAGTGGTGAGAGAGACAGTCTACTGGTTCCAGTATGAAAGTGACACATCTCTGAACAGCAATGTGTATGACGTCGCCATGAAACTTGTTACCAAGCACTTCCCTGGTGAATTTGGGAGCGAGATTCTCGTTCAGAAAGTTGTCAACACAATATTGCATCAAACTGCCAAAAAGAACCCCGATGATTATACCCCTGTAAATATTGATGGTGCTCACGCCCAAAGAGCTGCTGATGTACAGCAGGGACAAGAGTTAGAGTCCCAGCTTCCAACCAAAATCATTTTGACTGGACAGAAGACAAAAACTTTGCACAAGGAGGAGCTGAACATGAGCAAAGCCGAAAGAACTATTCAGCAGAACATTGCAGACCAGGCTTCTGTCATGCAGAAACGGAAAAGTGAAAAATTGAAACAAGAGCATAAAGGGCAACCTCGGACTGCTTCTCCTGGGGCCGTTCGGGAGGGGCCCTCCTCCGCACCCGCCACCCCGACAAAGACCCCCTATTCTCCAACGTCTGCGAAAGAAAAGAAGATCCGGATAACCACAAGCGATGGGAGGCAGTCGATGCTCACCCTGAAGTGCACTACCACCTTCTTGGAGCTGCAGGAAAGCATAGCGAGGGAGTTTAATATCCCCCCCTGTATGCAGTGCATTCGCTACGGCTTCCCGCCCAAGGAGCTGCTGCCTCCCAAAGAAGGCATGGAGAACGAGCCCGTTCCCCTGCAGCACGGCGACAGAGTCGCCATAGAAATCCTGAAGGGTAAGGAGGAGAGCAGGCAGGCTGCTGCTGCACACACGGCCCATGCCGGGAAGCACGAAGACGTCGCCGTGACTGGTAAAATCTCATCCAAGGAGCTGCAGGAGCAGGTCGATAAGGAGATGTATTCCCTCTGTCTGCTGGCAACGCTGATGGGTAAGGCTGCCTTCAGGTCACACCTTACAGCTGGATTTTTAAGTAGAAGATAACATTTTACAAACTGCTGTTAAATATGTATCTTTTTTTAATGGTTTTCTGTAACCCCAGAGAAGATTAGTTCCTTTATTCTTCTGCTAGAAGCACCTTTAACGTGCTGTCAGTGATCTGTTGAGTGTTGTGGCTTTTTAAATGTGTAGGTGAGACACTCCTGTCTTTGCTGTGGTGGTTCTGTTGGTTAAGAATTGCTGGTTAGAATTTGCTGTTTCCTCTGCTCTGTGTTTTTCCTGTCTCTCACTGGGCACACATCTGACGTGCATGTCTGTGAGCTGCATGTTCTCTTTTTTTCCCTACATCTCCCTCAAGTTTCGGGAAATAAATCCATAGCAAAGGTGAGAAGGGGACACGAGTGTCTGCTCACTGGAAGTTTGAGGACCAGACTCTCACCTTGGTAGCAAGACTCAGTGCTGTCCTTTCTCCCCGCTGCTGTGAGCAAATTGACACAACATTGTCTCCTCAGCTAATCTGATAATTTGAAGTGAAGAGCTGAGCTTTTTAAAGAGCTGGGGAAAGCATCATTCAGAGTGTAAGATGAGGAGGAGCTGGGAGTATCTAACCACAGATTTGAATCCCAAAGGTGGGCACAGGGTTGCAGAGCTATGCCCGGAAATTGTCAGTTGCATAAATCTAGTGTTAATCATTCAGGACATAAAGGAATTTTCTCAGGTGCCTGTGGTTTTTATTTTCATATTTGGACCCAGGGAAACTTGGACCTTCGTTTGTGTACTTCGTTCTTCAGGTTTCTCAGTTCCTGCTGCTTAGTGGCAGGAAGTAGAACTAATTATTCTACATTTAGCTCAGTGAACCAGTTGAATAGCATCGTTTACAGGGTGTTTTTGTGGGAGCCTTCTCTTTTGCTGGAGGGATTTGGCGTGGCTAAAGCATGTGATGTTTTAGAAACGAAACCATTACGTAATCAGAGTGGTGTGTCAGAAGTTCATCAAGTAGAACTTTGATTCTTTTCCAAGCCTGATTGTTTTAACTCCGATGTCCCTTGCAAGATAGCGTGCTGAATCGACAGCCAGCTCCTTGCTCTGACACTGACACCCCAGTTCCAAAGTGCAGGGCAAGTGCTGGTTTAAAAGCTGTCTTAATTTGGAAAGGAAGCCAGTGTTCTTCGGTTTTTCTGGTTATAATTTAAAACACCAGCCCTGGGAAATCAGATACTGTAACTTCTGGACCATTGAACTTACCACACATGAATTTTTGTAAAGCTTTCTCCTCTGTTGTTGTTTTTGTTTAGCTCGAAATACAGAATTTGATAGGGAAATTACTGAAGGAATTGGAATTTTACATTAATATAGTTAAAAGCTTGTATTTTTAAACAGATTTAATTCCTCTCATGCTGAAGGACTCTGGATACATGCAAGCCAAGTATGAATCTATTTTTCACATTGATGAATTTGTCAGTACACAAGAAATAAAATAGCCAGATTTAAATTAAATGTATTGATTGATACCAGGATTTGCTTGCAATTACTCAGCTGGCTTTGAAGCCAGCCATAGCTCCTTGTAACCTGTGTTTGTCAGCTGAGCCTTTGATTTCTTTTGCACTCCTGTGTGTCCTCTCTGCTGTATGATGTGATGATCTTGGGCTTCCACTGTTTTGGCAGCATATGAGGCAGGCTTGGGGGCAGGGTGCATCCTCTTCATTTGTTGTGGGGCTGAGGTCTGGTCTGAGGGGGTGTCTTCTGGAGCCCGAACAGCACGGAGAACATCCTCTCTCTGGTAAACATAGTGTCTTGAGGGAGTGTTTAACTAACGATCACACACGTTAACTTGTGACCTATAAATACCTTACTGCCATGGTAAACAAGCCCAAAACAATCAGCAAAACCCAACTAGCAGCAAAAATGTGGAAACCTCAAATGTTTGGTTGAATCACACACCCTAGTTCCTCTGATCTGGGAAAGTCCAGTTGTAATTGTGTGGTTTTTTTCTGGTGTTCCCGTCGGAGGTCTCTATCAAAACAGCACCGTTAGTTGTGTTTCTTTCAGTGGCTGATGCTTTGTTTTGTGAGCCCTGCTCTCCGAACTTTTCTGCGCGTAGTCCTTGTTCCTGTTGCATAAAAGGTGATCTGAACAGAGATGCTTCTCTGGTACAAGGCTCAAAAAGTCATGCCCAGAGCAACCAGGGAATCCTTCCCTGGAGAAGGTGACTGATGTGTGAAAACTGGGCCTGGGCTGTGTCTAAGAGCCTCGTGGTTGTCTCGTGGCAGGGATGGAGCCCTTCGGGTGAGAACGGACTGTCTGTGCAGGGGTGTCTGGTTCCTTAGTGTGCAGTCAGCAACTGCGTGGCCCCCCCCGGGCTTCCATAGGCTTGACAGCTCTGTTCTGCTACTTACCAGCGTAGTGGTTCTTTTGATTCCATGGGCAGTATTTAAACCATCAAGAAGACTTGTGAGGGAAATGAAGAGCCAGGAGCAGTGATGCTCTGGAGCCGTTGTGTACAGGGATGTGTGTTTTGGAATGTAAATGAGAAGAGGGATGCAGGGTTGTGGTGAATCCCCTTGGAAACAGCAAAACCTTTAGAGCGAGTCTTGCCAGTAGAGATTGTCCTCCCCCTGTGCAGCTCTTGGAAGAGGGAGAGCAGCAGCACTGGAGGGGAGGCAGGGAGAACTGTAAAATCATAGAATCTTAGAGTAATTCTGGTAGGAAGAGACCTTTAACAACACCAAGTCCAACCATTACCTTGACACAGCCACGTCACCACTACCCATGTCCCTCAGCACCACACCTCCATGGCTTGGAAACCCCTCCAGGGATCACGGGGACTCCACCCCTGCCCTGGGCAGCCTGGGACAGCCCTGGAGGGGAAGAAATTGTTCCTCAGCTCCAACCTAAACCTTCCCTGGGGCAACTTGAGGCCATTTCCTCTTGTCCTATCACTTGTTTCTTGGGAAAAGAGGCTGACCCCACCTCACTACAACACTCTTTCAGGGAACAAGGATGTCTCCCCTGAGCCTCCTTTTCTCCTTTTCATTTTGTTTAACTTTTATTTTATTTTTTCAGTGGAGTTAGGGATGGCTGGGAAAGAGCTTCAAACTAATTACCAAGCCAGCAGACAGGAGTTACTGGGTAAAGTCAAGAGACAAGACCTCCTTCTTCAGTAGGTCATAGAAAATAAGAAAGTAGTTTTTGGTTTGTTACCAGAGCGTGTGTGGTTTGAGGGAATGCATCGAAGATGGACCAGATTCTGTAGGTCTCCTGTCTTCAGAATGTCTAAAGGTAGAACATGGCGAGGATGCACTGTATGTTCTTAGAACCTGGGGACTTGAATAACACCTGAAGCAGAGAGGTGAGTGACAGGCTCCTTCAGGTACAAGGACGGAGGAGCAGGGCAGTGTAGGGAGTCCCCTGCCTTTTGGGGAAGGGCAATGGAAGAGTGGGAGTGTGGCTTGAAGGGTTTCAGATGTGGCAGGTAATGCCTCTGTCACAAGGGTGGAAGTGTCTCACCTGAGGCGGGTGGGACAGGAGAGTAGCTGAGTTACCTTGTGGGATATACAGTAAGGAAACATAAGGAGGGGTTTAGATGTGCCTTATACTCACTACATGGGAGCTATTAAAAATAACTTTTTACTTTATTTTGCTCTTAACAGCAAGCAAAGAAATATTGGTGGGTAATACTTTACAGCCTCACACCTCCCTGCTCCACGTAGTGAAGTGCATCCCATTGACCTCAGCTGGTCATTTACATGTTTCAATCTTAACAGGAAATTGAGAGACATGGTTATTGGGATTTTTGGTGCCTAAAGAAGGGTGCAATTTCTGTGTCAAGTATCTCAGTATGTTCCCTGAATGTTTGCTGTAATGTGGGAAAAGCAGGTTGTTTCAGTGACTATGTACAGGCAGTGGTTGTTTCTGCAGCAGGAGAAGGGCATTTGTCAGTTCTCTGTCTGCACGACGTGTGACGTGTCCTGGAGCTGTCAGTCTGGGGTGCAGGTAAGGGGTCAGCAGGGTGAGAGAGGGGGTCTGAACTGGCTGAGCAGGGGCTGCTGGGGCACTGATATTCTGACACTGTAACCCAATTTCCCTGTTCTTTATATTCTTTCCTTACGTAGTCTTGAGGGGTTTTTTTTCCCTCCTCTCAGTAGCATTTAAAGTTGTCACATTTCGAGGATGTTTTTGGCATCTTTGCAAGCTGCCAGTTGCCCAGCACTGCTGGGGAGGCCTCGCAGCTGGTTCCTGGCTCCAGAACAGCAAGGTGCAGCCACAGCTTCTGCACAGCTGCCTCTCGGGATGCTCACATCGCAGCCATGCTCAAGGCTGCTGGATGGCAGCTCTGAAAGGGAGATCTGGTGTTTGCCAAGGTGTTGGGATAGAGAATTGAGGTTTTAGTGTGCAAGGGTCTGTGCTTGGAGCTTGGAAGTGCATTAGGCTTCCCAGGTCTGTGTGGAACATGGCTAGGAGGGGAGTGGAGAGTGCTGGGTAGCGCCTGGCAGAGAACCAGGAGCTACAGCTTGGACCAGATCAGACTTGGGAGCCTTTGTGCTAGAACATGTAGGATATTTGTCTGCAGGCAGTGGAAGCTTGTCAGTGTCCTGGGCTCCATTGCAAGCTCTGTAAACTTGCAGTAAAGCTTCATATTCTTAATTGCATAGAAGAGAGCAAGGATTCAGCTTTTAATTCAAGGAGTGACCTTTTCAGCCATTGTCTGTAATGTTGAAATGTGACTGTTTAATGACTGTGTTTGACTTTTACAGGAGAAGATGTTTGGTCTTACGCAAAGGGGCTTCCTCAGTTGTTTCAGCAGGGTGGAGTATTCTACAGCATAATGAAGAAAACCACAGGTAGTTTTTGGTTTTGCCTTCCTTCCTTCCTTCCTTCCTTCCTTCCTTCCTTCCTTCCTTCCTAATCATAAATACATTTCTATTTTACTACCATGATACATTTTAATCTTCTTACTATGAGAGCCCAACACTAGAGAATCTCAGACTAGTTCATTCAACTTCACTCTCTTCTCTGAGACTTTCTCCGCAACCACACGTCTCCGTTGAAACTTCTGGAATTGGACAACTTTAATAAGTCAACTGATTTTTGGTTTGTTTTGGGTTTTTTTTTCCCCTGGAAAGCTCAAACAAAGGGAAGATCACAAGACCTATTCCTGCTATGCTTTAAAACACTTACTGGATAAGCAATTCCTAGCGTAATTCTTAATAGACACAGGGTACTGCAGGAATTACTGGCCTGGGCAGCAGAATTGGCCTGCAGGTGTCTCAGAGCAGATCGTTTCCTTTGGGTTTCTGTCTTTTACTCTCCTTGTATGGCAAAGACTGGTGCAGTGTTTGTGGTCAGTGAATTACCTTAAACAGTGCCCGATGGAAAGGAAACTTTGGAGCAATTAATGATGAGCCAGAGCTGAGAACCTGAAATGAATCCAAGGGATTTTACCCCAGCTGGGCATTAACTCCCAGAAAATGCCTGGCTCAGGCAGTCTTGCCAACTGACGATGTAAGACCAGAGGCTGTGGGAGGTGGTGTTCTGTACTTGAACAGTTCTGCACTTCTCTGTGCATGCAGGTATGCTACGCTGCCTCGGTAGGTAGAATTGCCATTTCAGGATTAACATACGTGCATGATTGTAACATTTTATGGATTACTGAATTTCCACGTTAAAGAATTACAGCATGCAACAGTCTAAACTCTTTTCACTTAAAGAAGCTCCTTACCTATTTGTAATATTTTAGTTAGTGTAATAATGCAAGTGTTACACAGGACATTTGTCCCCAAGCTTTCTCTCGAGCGTAGGTGCCGTTTCTTGCGATTTGATTTAGTAGACCTCGTCTAAGATCTTACACTGAGATTTCAGGGCTGCAGTTTCAGGAGCAGTTTTGGTCCATCATAGAAGCTGTACAGCTCGCCCTCTTGCAAATGAAGGTTGAGCTGGTAAATCATGTACTTAAAATATGTTCTTGGGGCTAAGTCAGGTGGGTAGGTGTTTGGGGTTAAGTTTTGTTCTGTTTGGTGTGTTGTGGCTGTTGGGTTGTTGGTTCCCTGGTATGTAAAGAAAGGAGCTCTGCCTGAAGTTCTTCAGATCGAGTCTCACCTCTAGGTTCTCTGCAACTGTTAGAGCGTGTGACTCGGAAGTGTGTGGAGGATGAGTGAAATTGGTCAGCTGGTTCATCAGTATAACAGCAGTTCAGTAACGTTCCAAAGTACTTGAATGACCTCCTTCATTGATGCCCAGAATTTTTGTTTTAATTGCATTGTATCTGATGACACAGAAATGGGATTTGCTTGGTGTGCTTCTTCCCTTCTGCATAATTTATGGTATTTTTCTTCAAGAACTGTGAGAAAATATGAGGAGAAATCCCATTCATTTACAAATTCCCAGCACTTTTTAAAAAGTGGGGTTTTTATTGTAGCTCTCCTTGCCTAGTAGATTGAAGCAAAGTGAGGAGAGTTGTTGCAGCCAAGTTCTCATCTGCAGATAGCTGTCATCACTAAAGTGATAACACCTCACAGCTTTTATCACAGAGCTGAAAGGATTATTTTGTATTTTGTGATGATAAACTGGGGGACCAAATGTTGCCCACTTTTGGTACAGAGCAGCTTCCAAACGTACATTTGTCTGGTGAACTTTCAATTTTAGCAGGTCGGTCACATTCTCAGTGGGACAGTGAAACAAACAGCAGATCAGAAATACTATGTCTCGTGTTTGTTTTGTGAAGGTTAATAGTAATCTCCAGGATGACTGACCTTGCTAAGCCTGAAATGCTTTTGTTTATCTAGCAACGCTTCCTTTCTGAGACGACAAACCATTGCAAGTTCGAAACGGCTTAGGCTTAGCGGCAGCGGTGCTCCCTGCCCCCTGCAGTGGCACCGAGCCTGGCAGCAGGCTGACACAGCGCTGCTGCAGAGACAGCGGTCTGCCAGTTTTCTGGGGCTTTGCCTGGTGGGTTTTCGTTTTGGGGCGGGTGGTGGTGGTGGCTGTGGTGGTGTTTGGCTGCTGTTACTGCAAGCGTACGGTATTCCGTATCTCCACCAGAGGCAGCAGCCTCTGGGGTACCTGTGACTGCTGTCACAAGGCACACAAGCCCAAACTGTTGTTCTCCCTCGGCAATAGGTTTCAGTGTGTCTGGTTTTCTGTATTTGATGCAGCAAGTTCCAGTACAGTGATTACTGTCTGTTCAGAGCATGCCTTGAAGTATATGAGCGCTTTGAATAATGACTTTTTCTGTCTTTACAGGTTTGGCCGATGGCAAGCACTGTACTTTTCCACACCTGCCCGGTAAAAACTTTGTGTACAATGCAGCGGAAGACAGACTCGAGCTGTGTGTGGATGCTGCTGGGCACTTTCCCATTGGTCCTGATGTTGAGGAGTTGGTTAAAGAGGCCTTAAGTCAAGTGCGAGCAGAAGCTACTTCAAGAAGCAGGGAAGCAAGCCCCTCACACGGAATGCTGAAGCTGGGCAGTGGTGGAGTGGTGAAAAAGAAATCTGAGCAACTACATAACATAACTGCATTTCAGGGAAAGGGCCATTCCCTAGGAACTGCATCTGGTAGTCAACACCACGATCAAAGAGCCAGGGAAACACCACTTTTAAGAAAGCATAGCACAGAAACGGACTTCAGTCCTTCTGCTAAAATTGAGCCTTCTGTATTCACAGCTGCTTCTGGTAACAGTGAGCTTATCCGAATCGCCCCGGGAGTTGTGACAATGAGAGACAGCAGGCAGCTCGACCCCACTCTGATCGAGGCGCAGAGAAAAAAGTTGCAGGAAATGGTCTCCTCTATTCAGGCTTCCATGGATAGACACTTGCGGGATCAGAATACAGAGCAGTCAGCGTCAGTTGATCTAGCGCAAAGGAAAGCAGAGGCAGTGAGTTCAGCTGCTAAAACTGGGAGCTTTCAGGCTGCCCTACCTGAATCGTTCTCCGTGCCAGGCGGTACCGAACACTTGCCTAGCGAGCCGACCGACGGCAGCGTGGTGAATGCTGCGGGAACAACATTCCGTGCGAGGCCTAAAGCGCAGAAGGGAAATTCTGTTGAGGAGCTTGAGGAGATGGATAGTCAAGACGCAGGAATCGCTAATGCAACTGAGCCAATGGATCACTCTTGATAAGTTAAAATCTAATAAGGGTAGAGGAAATTACAGTTCAAATGTAATGTTTATTGGCTGGGCCACACAAAGTGAGTAGTTATTAAATCTTGTATGTATGTCAAAGATTATATCATCTTATTCAGTGCATGATAAGCGTGTGATTGGCAATAGCTTTCAATATTACCATACTGCTGCCCAGGCTGGCTCTGTTACCTGTAAATTAGTTATTAGGAAATGCACTGAGATGAATATCTGCTGTAAATGTGGGTTCTTGAAAATTCTTTGTAACTTTTAATTCCTTAAAAGTCTTAAAATTTAAGCCCATGCAAGGTTCTTACCTTGCTAGTTTGAGGTTACTGGAAAGGCTAGAACAGACAAAACTAGAAATGTGACAAAGTTAATCCTGTCCCGGGTACTTAATTCCACTCAAATACACTATAAACATGAGTTAGAATAAGTTCCAAAAGGCAACTGAAACTAAACTCCTGCTAGATTTGATAATGCAGCATATACAGCACTTTACGTTGTGCTGGCACTTCCTTCAGTTTAAACACTCGCATTCATCCAGCTGTATGTGCTTGTCAGAAATCCTGGAACGAGTGTAACTTTAGTAAAGTCTCTAAGTTCTGCATATTGCCAGTTGAAGCAAGTTAGAAGAAAGGCTACTTAGCGTACGATGAGGTAGTGGAGTCAGCGTGGGGAGGTCCTGGCTGGCTGAGGTCTGTTAGCGATGGCGTGTGCTGGTTTCCTCCCCAGTGCTGAGGTGATCAGGTGGTGTGCAGTTTCTAACACGACTGCGGAAGAGAGTTGGCAATCGCACGGAACATCAGACACTTGGTGGCAAATCAGTTTCTGTTAAAAGGCTTTGATTGCGAGCTTTGGTTGGGAATGGCCAAAGTGACCTACCAGCTGTCCTCCTCAGAGCTGGTGAGCACTTTACTGGGAGGAAATGACTCTCTAGCAGACGTTATCCTAAAGTGATCCGTGCTAATTGTGCTTTTGGAGGCTCACCGTTTACTCTGTGGAAACAAGGACTAGGTGCTGTTTCTGTACTGACTGCCCACCTCTCTTCACTCGCCCAGTTTGCCATGCAGATTTCCCTGTACTGTCACTGATAATATATAGCTGGTGTCCACTCCAGTAGCATCTTCGTCAGCCCTGCAGTGCTAGGTTTTAAGAAGCAGCCGTTGTGCTTGCTCCTAAGGATGGAATGTGTATCTGATACTGCACTTTGCTTCCTGTCTTCGTAGTCATATTTAAATGCACTATTGTTGCTTCCTCTGATGGTAAAATAACATTGAGTGGGTGAGAGGTGTTAATACAGCTGCAAAGGAGTTGAGAGCATTTAAATATTGAAGTCTGCGTTTGTGCACATGTGGGTTTTTACCAGTTCACAAAGATTTGTATCCTATGTTTGTATTCAGAAAAGTCTCCTCGCTTTTTATGTTTCTAATCACTTAGAGTTCTGAGGGTTAGTATAAGATGTCCCACGAGGGAGGATTTATTTTTTTATGTAAAAATTAACTGCAGCAAGTAACTTAAAGAATAGCCCCAGATTTGTCAAATTAAACTAAATGCCTCTGTTGGTTAGCTTTTGTTGTGTAGAGGGAATAAATATTTTCTGATTTAGCTCACTGCTTACAGGTAAAAAAATAAGAATCACCTTTTCACAAAGCCATGTAAAACGTGAAGCTCTCAAGTTGCTAACCTGTAAGGTAGAGGTTTGGAAGCTTGGAATGTATGAAGTGATTTGGCTCACCAAAACTGACCACGCTGATGCACTGACTGACGGGGCTTGTTCGGTGGGAAACAGGATGCACATGCAGCAGCTGGAAGCCTGCCACGGCTTCTGAAAACATTCTGTCTCCCATGAATCCGTCTCGCTGTCTGAAGGCTGCTTCTGTAGAGATGCCCTGGAGTAGAGGCTGGCGCTTTGTCAGCGTGAGGCTGAGGAAAGTGTAGCAGTGGTGTGTTTCTGGGAGGGGGCTTCAGTCGGGAGAGGCTGAGGAAGGAGGATCTCCTGGATCTCTTGCATTTTAGACAAGGTAAGTAGCACTGAGACAGTTTTAATCGTTTCGTTAGAAAAAGAAGTCTTCCGTGGCTGAAAAAAACCCCAACTATGGGCAGTGTATGTGAGAGAGTTTTACCTTTGAAATAAATGGAAATATTCATTGCACATCATCCTTATTTCAAGGGAAGAAAGTTCTGTCATGCCTTTCTGGTAAGACCACAGAAGTTTGTGTGCCTTTTACTGCACAAAGAGGAAGGCTTGGTTTAATTTTGACACGCTTCCCATTTCAGCAGGAATTTGCCATTTTCCTTCGTAGATAGATAAAACCAGGCAGATAATGGCTCTGTTTGACTCAACCTTAGCGTCACCTCGCGTCCACTCAAGTCATGTAGATCAGAACTCTCCAGTTCCTAAACCAAAGTGCTCTCAAGAAGGAATGGTAAAATGGTGTCAAAATCACAAGATCAGCAAATGTGAATTCCTCTGGTGCAAAGCAGGATTGTGATATTTTTTTGCAGTGTTCTTATTTCACGTAGCTTTCTCATGCAGTTAACCATCAGTGTTTTTGAGAAAGATGACTTCTGATACTCTCAAGTGGAGCTAAAATTCCTCTCCGTGCTGGTGAGATGTGTAGTAGACTGTATAGGAGAAGTGAAATAAAGAACATTGAAGTGTTAAGTTTCAGGAGATGTTTCATTTGACTGCGGGTGCAAATGTAAATTGAGGGCAAATCTGTGTGCCTGGCTCCGGAGCACCCATGTGGTGTTAGGGTTCCCCACCAGAGCCAGGAAACGGGTGTCAGGGTACAAGGACAGGAAGATGTTGACTCTTTGTAGATGTGAAGCTGTGTCAATGGGACTTCTCAAAGGGTGTGAAGAGTGTCCCTTTCTCAAAAACACCCCAGACTTCTTGCTACTGCATTGCCTGTGGACAGAGGCTGTGGCTCTACAGTTCTTTTTGAGTGCCTGCCTTGATTACTTTCTTTTTTAGGGGCCAACCACCTTCTACACAGTGTCTCATGGCAAAGAAGACTTAAATTATTTGAAAATCCTGAACTTTACTGTGGCTTAGTATGTATGACCTAAATGAAAAATGATTACTGAAAATACAGGCACAGTACAAAAAAAAAAACCAAACAACCAAAACAAAAGAGAGAAGACTGAACAAGATTGCTCGTGAGCGTATGGGAAACCTCAGGAGAACAGATCGATTTTCCAGGCACCTGCGAGACTTTTCCTACTTCAAATGGCTGGGTTTGGTGAATCCCATGCAGTTGATGAGTCTTCTGGTGGATACAGAAGGTGAGCTGGGCGTGGGCTCCACAGAATGCTCTTTACAACAGGTGTGCTGTCGAAATGCTGCGTTTGCCATCTTTCCAGCAGCAGAACCTGTTGGTGCTGCCCAGAGGCCAGCAGAGCTGCTTGAGACTTTTTCAGTGCGCTGAAAATGCCAGATAGTTAAACTTGTAGTATGCTTGTCAGGGGGAGAGTGATGCTCAATCTGAAGGAAGGGTATGAAAAAAGGAATGGTGTAGAAGATGCCACAGTTCTCTCCACATTTGTTTGGCTCTGTCATGGTTTGGGGTCAGGCAGCCCCTTAGACCCATTTTCAAGTAGCAGAATCTACACGCTTTTGTAGAATAGTTATAATACGAAGTTGATCCTTCTGTTAAAAACACCACAACAGTAAGTGGTTTCTTTGTTTTGCTTGTGGATATCAGTTTAGTTTCTTGAAGTTGCTTAAGATCTTTAGAATGCAGGATTCCCTCTGAGCCCTTACGCCTGTGGTTGAGCAATAAAAGGTTGAAACAAGAGTGGTATTTGCAGAATTATGTTATGTTAAATGAGGATTATTGCCAAGAAATGAAAGAGTGCACTTTGAGGAGGGAATGCTATTTAAAATGTATAAATAAGAATTAAAATAGTGTATATATTTAGAAGACAAATCTTTTTAAACAGTAAGTGCTTTACATGTTGAATTAAAAATAAATTAGCATAGAAATTATACCATCTTCACAGTACTGGCTGTTATCCAGCACAGTTTGGTTTGGTTTATTTGTGATTGCTGTACTAATTATTTGATTTTTTTATCTGTAATGTAACAATAGTGTATTATAACAGTATATAGTGTACTATACTACACTTCACTGTACAGTATTTGGAATTTTCTTTGATTGCTATATTAAAACCGTAAGTTAAAACATCTGCTTTGGTTTTATACGGTGCAACTTTCACCGAGCCTTTCACACGTGAGCCTGTTTAACGAGCGCTGGTTTGGCTGCGGAAAGAACGGGCTGTAACTGTATTAATGCCTGCATTCTGCATGCAGGCTGCATTCTGCTCACATACACGAATACTAGTGCAGAAGCTGGAAAAAGCTGGTACTAGTCTCAGAAAAGTGAACTCGAGTCCATTCTGCATTAGCTGTCTTTCTGTTTTGAAGAAACTTCTTTGGAAAAGGTTTTTTTTACCTCAGACCTGTTCTGAGTATTTCATTAAACACAAAGGACCTTTGAATTTGAGGGGTTTTTGAAACACGTTTTTATATATTTGATACAAAAATCTGAGATCTGAATCTTTTTTCCCAAGAAGGTGTAGACTGGCACTGACCCAGGCAGGCATGACATTGAAGGTATCTTGCAATCTGCAGTTTGAAACATGGGTCAAATGTGCTTCAAAGTGAAATCTGAGTGCGTGCGTGTAACAACGCAAGGGTGATAGCGGCGTTGGGCAGAACTAGGCTCTTGGAACTCTGGCAGTACTCAAAGATGAACATATTGACAACTACCTAAACTATCTCTCTGATTTTTCTACTGACTGCATCTGGTACTTTGTTTCAAAAATCATCTGTAGTTGTAACCGTGGAGCCAAAAACGAAGTCACAAAACCCTTCTGCAAAACTCTCTGTTTCTTCTTCCTGTGTTTATTGAAAGGCTTAAATTCAAATTCAAAGCACTAAAGCATCTCCTTTAAAAGGATGTGTGTAAATATGCAGCGCCAATTGTGACTGCATATTGCACCATGAAGAACTGAAAATTACCCTTTGAAAGATTTGTATTGCAAAGGCTTAAATGCTTGATGCTAAGCTAGAAGTTTACTCATCTTTATTAACACAGAGCCCAAACCAGCACTGAAGGTATGAAACCACCAAGTTAAGAATGCTTTCAAAGTGTGTTCATTTTCCCCTTGTTATTTATTGTACAGCCCTAATATCTGTATTTTTTATTATTAATATTTTAGATTGATTTGTGGTTTGTTGTGTTGTTTGGGTTTTTTTTTTCCCTTGAGTATGACCACAGCAAATCTGTTCTAACATCTCTGCCAGAACAAGACCCCTCACAGCACAATTTTCTCACCAGGATCGGGGAGAGGGTGAACCTTGGATGTTCTTCAGCGTGTGTAGTGAGTTCTGCAAGGTGTTCCTGTTGTTACGAAGAGTCAGTTCAAACCCACCTATGGAATGCAAACGTTCATGAAACTGTGTTGTTTTGCTTGATGTGGAGGTCGTTTTATTGAGGCTTTGATCTATGTTGTCTTCTACTGATTTGTGATGTTTTGAGGATTTACTGCTTACTACTGATGAAGTAGCGATGTTTGGGTCCATAGCAGACTTGATGCCCAAGCTGACATTACAGAAGCCCGGTTGCCACAACTGATTTGAAATGGGTTATTCTGACTTGAAGTACTTGGTGACTCTGAACATTGATTACTGTTGGCAAAGGCATCAGGCTCTGGTGTAAGCAGGACATCCACGGCTGTAACTTGCCAACACTTTGAGAGGCTTCAGAAAATACTATTATTGTCCGTTCTGTTAACGAAAGACATTGATTTGAGGTTCTGAGGTAGCTGCACAGACTTGTTTTTGGACTTTATCCACCTCTGCTTTTTTAAATGACTACCTAATTTTGCTTTCTGCTGGAATAATACTTCTAGTGTCTAGTCTTGCTGGTAGCAAATCTAATTTCACTTTTGAAGTGATCCTGTCAGTCTGGCCTGGCTCTGTGCTGTTTGGAAACTTCTATCCAATAAGTAAAAAATGGAAAGAAAGATGGCAAGTGGAAGGAGGTTACCAGAAATGAGAAGAAGGTTTAGAAGGTGCTATGGCTCTTATTAGCCTGGGGAGCCTGGCTGTGCAAAATGTAATTTCTTACAAACCTTCAAGGAATGGTTCGTGCAACTTCTTTCAGAATAAGAAAACTTGATTTTATAGGCTATTTTGTCAACTTGGTCTATAAGATTTTCTTTAAAATGGAGCTTATTGTCCTCTGTTTATACCGCTGCTCCTGGAGACAGTAAGAGGCAATAGATAAATGATCCAATTTCACACAAATTGGACTGATAGAAATGAAAACCTTGTTTGATTTCCTCCAAGACGCATGTGTGTGGGTACACGAAATTCTTCTGTGACATGGTTAACAGACCACGGGGTAACTGAGTTTGGCAGAGTTATCAGCACTTTCCCCCCGCTGCGTGGGCACCTCTGGGGACTGAAGGCGAACCCCTGGGCTCAGGCTGGTGCCGAACGCCATCGGTACCCGGCCGGCACAGCCCACCGGGAAACAAATAAAACCCCGGCGATTTCTGTGCGTGAAAGATGCAGCGAGAGAGCTCGCCCCTGTAGCAGCAGGTTTGTAACCCAGGGAAATTGGGTTTCTGGGGGTTTTCCCCCCCTGCGCCTGTGAGGGCCCGAGGTTCCCGCGTGCCGGGGCAGAGGGCGCTGCGGGCCCGGCGTTCCCGCCACCGCGCTGCGGGCGGGGGAGGGCACCGACAGAGCGTGTACATCCGCAGGTGCGTGCCCGCTGCGCCGGGGCTGGGAAAGCGACGTCCCGCTGGGGCCTTTCGCCCAGGGGAGTACCTACAATAGCCATAGGTTATGCGCGAGCGTGGCTTGCACTTCGTAATGGCGATAGCTTCAGGGAGTTAGTTCCTCTGTGGTGGTGGCTAACAGTGAAGATAAACCATTTAACAAGCGTATTTGGAACAGGAAACGCTCTGCTGTTTCGGTGATTGGGTTTTGAGCGTTACAAGCCACATTACTAAAAGAAAAAGGGGATGGTCGGGCGCTGGGATAGGCTCGAGCAAGCGCTGCGGGGGAAAGCCTTCAACGCTGGCGCCAGCGGTGCGTTTCTCAGGGCTGTGGGAAGATGCGCTTTTTTTTTTGCCTTTGTTGGTTTGTCTCTGTAACTGCCGACCCCCCTCCTGCCGGCAGGTGCTCGCAGCTTGTGCCCCGTGTGCCGGCCAGAGGCTGCGGAGCGGGGCCCGGGGTGCCCTTTCCGCAGGCGGGCAGGGCAGGCGGCCCGTAGGCGGGATGGGGGGGGGGGGGGGGAGGAGACCCCCACGGGCAGGCGCGTGCCCGCAGGCGGTTAGTGTTTGGGAGGCGGAGAGAAAGGGCGGGAAGAGGGAAGGGCTGTCCTCGCGCCCCGAGGCAGCGTGAGGAGGGGCTGAGAGCACCGCTCCCGCCGCCTGCGCTACCCGCCGGTAGCGGAGTGGCCTTGGCTGCGGGAACCCTCTCCCAGGCAGGCTCAGGCCGCCTGCGGTACCGGGTCTCTGCCTGGAGCAGGTCTGGAGAAGCCCCGGCTGTTGCTGGAGGGGAAACTCGGGCGCCGGGGCGGCCCCGCCACGCTTTGTGCGGCGGAACGGCGCTGCCGCTCAGCTCCCTTCGATAGCTCAGCTGGTAGAGCGGAGGACTGTAGAGGTGTGGCTCGCGGGAATCCTTAGGTCGCTGGTTCGATTCCGGCTCGAAGGAGAGGCTCTGCTTTTTTCCGCGCGCAGCGGCCGGCGGTTTTGTTGTTTGTTTTTCGTTATTTTTTTTTAAACTCCTCTGCCGGGCGCCCGTTGCCGCTGCCGTTGCCGCCGCGCGGGCGCTCGCGGCGAGACGTTACGGGGCGGGGGTCGGGTGAGCGGCGGAGAACCGGGGCCGCCTCCCGCCCGGCGGGGAAAGACTCGTTCCCCCGTCATGCCCCGGCCCCGCCCGCCCGCCTCGAGGCCCCGCCCGCCGGGTCGCGTGCGGCGGCGGCAGCCAATGGGGCCCCAGTCCGCCTGCGCAGATTCAAACGGTGGCTCGGGAAGGAGGCTGGGCGCGAGATTCGGCGGCACCCACCGAGCCCGCCGCTCAGCGCGGCGGTGGCGGAGCCCGGGCGGCAGCGGGGGCCCGGCGGTTGCGGGGGCCGGGGAGGGGGCCGTGTGAGGCGGGGTAACGCAGGGCAGCAGCCCCGGGAGGGAAGGCGCTGCCGGAGCCCGCGGTAGCTCTGACAGGAGGAGGAGGAGAAGGCGGGGGGGCGCGGAGGG
This sequence comes from Todiramphus chloris collaris, assembly GCA_025345505.1. Lineage (NCBI taxonomy): Eukaryota > Metazoa > Chordata > Aves > Coraciiformes > Alcedinidae > Todiramphus > Todiramphus chloris. The sequence continues at coordinate 12,277,546 of JANVCC010000261.1, read as the reverse complement.
AGGCGCAGCCCGGGCAAGAAAGGGGCCGCTGCGCGCTCCGTCCTTGCGGGCAGGGGCCAGGCCGGGCCATGGCTGACGCGCCCGGGGCCGAGCCAGGCCGGGGTTGAGGGCGCCTGCCAGGGCGCTGTGGATATCGCGGGGAGCCGTCAAAGGAGCCCTGCCCGCCTCAAGCCTTCCCGAGCCGCCCGTGCCCCTCTCCGCCCGCCCTGCTGTGCCGTGCCGGCCGGGGGCTCGGGAGCTCCGCGCTGCGCCCCGCTGCCGTGGCGGCCCCCCCTATGGTGCGCCCCGAGGATGGCGAAGAGACCGCGCAGGTGAGTGTGACTCTGGGCCTAGCACGGGGATCTCTGCGCCTTCTGCCTTCCCCCCGCTCCCGGGCAGTCGCTGCTTCCCACACCCAGGTGCCCCCGCGCCCCGGGAACCCTGCCAGGTGCCGCCGCCGCCCCGCCCCTCACCCCCCTGCCGAGCCGTGCTGGCGCGGCTCTCGGCCTCCTTCCACCTCCCGGCCTCGGTGTCACTGCCCGCAGCCTTCCCTGCCTGCCTCCCTCCGCCCGCCCGTTCCTCCCGCTCCCAGCTCCCGCAAAGGTACCTGTCTGCCTTCCCTAGGGATTACGGGCATCAGCTCTCGGGTATCAACCTCGCCTCTTGCTGCTTGCGCTCCCGTGTTTCCGCCCAGACCATCTTTGTTGTCGCTTACCTTGGCAACTCCTCCTTAGCTTTCCTTCTTTGTGGCCACTGAGCCTGTCAGTAACGACTCTGCAGCTTTTCCAGCTGCTTACTTCTGCTGGAGTAATATTTCTTGCTGTTCTCCTCTCTGAGTGGCTTTGGCACAGCTTTGATGTAAGGTTTGGGGCTGTTCAGTTAATGGTCAGGCCGCTGATTCTTCCAGTATCCCGAGTGCACCTGCTGTCCCTGATTTGGCATGCTCTTTGACTGAGGATGTTGTAATCTGGCTTGAAACATTCCCGAGAGAGAGTGTTTTCCTCGACTGCTTCGGCAGCAGCCCCAGAGGGTTTTGATACATCTTTTGTTTTATTGCTATGAAAGTGGGTGTGTCTTTACTTTGTGTTCAGGTGGGTCTTGAAGAGCTGTTTTATTGCTATAGTTATTCTTGTCCTAAATAGAAAGTTAGTGATAAAGAAATGTAAAAGAAGGATTAGGCTTGAGAAAGGGAAGGATACTCAGTGAGATATTGATGTTTGAGTTACCCATGGCACCTGGGGTTTACTGTGACTGCGTACTTCTAACAGAATTACAGGTGGATTTAAGCTACAGATATTAAAACTGCTTCTGTATTTTCCACTGACATGAAGAGAGTTCAGAAGTTAGTTTTGTTTTTGTTTTGTTTTTCAAAATTGCAGCTAAACCAAGACAGCAATGCTTTGGGTTTCTAGTTGTATAAGGAACAAAGATTCATTCCGGGGCTTTGCTTGCAGAGCCCAACTGCTGGAGCTGTCTGTGCTTTGCTAGCTGCAAGAATCAGCCTGGAGAGAGTGTTACTGGTTGCTCCTCATCTGCATTTGTAGTTTAAAAGACTTTGATCTGCGGTGCTGCGAACAGCCGTTTCATCTTTGCAAAGCTTTAGCTGGCATTACTTCTGGTGGCTATGAAGTGCTTTGATGCCGTGACTGAAAATACAACTGGTTGTGGATAGCAGAGGAACGTTTGGTTAGAGATGAGTGGCCCTGTGGGAATAGTGTGTGATGATGATACCTCCAAACCCAAATCTTTGTCACTATGAGTTTACATAAAGGTGATTTTAGATGTGGAGTAAGGAGAAAGTGTTTTGCACTGGATGGAATTAAGTTTAATTTTATTAAACTGCGCTTGGCTTTTGCATTTGTAGCTTAATTTTTTTTTTTTTCCTTTACCGATTCTCAGCTCAGAATTGCAAAGAATGCTAGTGCAGAACTGATGAAATGCTTTATTGTTCTCTGTTTGATAAATTTTGATGGCCATGCGGTGTTTTAGCACAGTTTCATAGCTGGGAAAGAATCACCAAATGAACTATAGCAGCCCCGTGTGCCTGAAAATATTTTCTTTTTAATTGAAAGCTTAAGTTAGTAGTTCCAACCATGTGTATTTAATTGATAATCTACTGGTGTACTAGTCTAGACAAGGCTGAAGACTAAATGGTCATTCACGTGCACTCAGGGTGCCAGAGAGGTTCGGGCCCCTGTTGAAAATGCCCGTGCCCTTTCACGCCAGTGGAGGCTGTTCTGGAGGGCACGGCTGTGCAGTGCCTGAGGAGGCCCTGTTGACAAAGGGCCAGATTTTATCTGTAAGCAAACTGTACGGCTTGCTTGGTGGGAAATAGGATTCTGATACCAAGATATGGTCCTTCCAATACCAAGATACAGTCCTGAGCTTTGTTGAGGACCTGTGGATGTGAAACAAAAAAGAGCAGGTGGAAGAAGGAAGGGAATGCTGTTGGTTACCTGTGAGCGTAAATCCTCTTCCCTTAAGTTCCAAGCCACGTAGTGCAAACTCTTACATTCACTGTGTTTGCAGCTTTTTTTGTGTGTGGGTTTTTTTATTAATAAGTACCGTGAAGAACTTGCTGCTGACCTATATAGCCACTTCATGGGGAATATCAAATACCCTTAACTGGGTGGCCAGCCTGTTGTGTGGGTGGATTGCACGTTCTGGGCAATAACATAGAGATCTCCCCCTAGTCAGTCCTTGAGACACCAGCGCAGGTTAATCTTGTTACTGGGAAAGCCAGTTTTTTTTTTACCTTTAATTGAAAAATGGAAGTAATTTTCAAGGCTGAGCAGAACTAATAAATTTAGTTTTGAATGTGAATCTATGATATTTCAATCGTGCTTTATGCTGATAATAAAATGGAGAAAAATAAAAATTTCGGTCTGAAACTGCTTTGAATTAAAGCTGCATATTTGGATGGGAGTCTCTTCCTTGTGTCTTTGCTGTAACAGTCGCCCAGGAACGACTCATCTTGTTGCTAGGCCTAGGTTTCCACATGTGTTTGGATTTATGCTGTCTAACATGAGTCACTGACGTTCAAGTTGAAGTGCTGTTTCCATGAAAGATCTCCCGGTGCTGTTGGCAAGGCTTTGTTTCTCCAGGCTGTGAGGTGTGCGTTTCTCCAGCAGATGGAGTGGGATCTACATCGAGCCACAGAGGTTACCTGGCTCTTCACTAAGAGGGCCAGCGCTGGTACGGGAGTTATTTCTTGCTGGAATAGGTCTGTCTTCAAAGATTTTTTTACTAATTCCTGTAACACTGAGGCAACGCTTTTATTCAAGACAGGAGCTCACTTAAAATCCCAAGCTGATGCTGAGTGATTTGGCACCCTTGTTACGTTTGTTGAGTTACGGAGGTGGAACACGAATGTATTTTGCAGACTAGCAACCACTTATCTTGTAAGCTCATTTGTGTACAGATTCATAACTGTGTTACAAAAACATGATCTTAAATAATAGCTTTTGCTTCAAATCTGGGTCCTGACTTGGAACAGATTACCTGGCCTTAACATGAAAATGAATTCTGTTCCTTTGCCATGGTGAACACAGGGCACTGCTGGAGACAGGAGTTATGCTCATGCAAATTCCATATGTCATTTTAGAACAATATGTACAGATTGGAAAAAAGCTGCAAGTAGTTACAAAAAAATAAGTTATTTAGAGTTACTTTAAACTTTATTTCTATCTTCTTCCCTCTTCTGTCATGCTCTGCAGTGAGGAAGATGATGACTTTCAATATATGGATCATGACTATGAAGTACCACAGCAAAAAGGTCTTAAGAAGATCTGTAACAGGGTGAAATGGACACGGGATGAGGTAATGTTTTTTGGCTTTAGTTTTATTCCTGCATGACATTAGTAGCGCATGAAATGTGTTATTCTTTCAAATCATATTGGATAGCATTTATTGGCTGAGGTTATGTCTTAACAGGATGAAAAGCTGAAGAAGCTGGTGGAACAAAATGGTACAGATGATTGGGCTTTCATTGCTAGTCATCTGCAAGTAAGTTGAATTTCTGTCTCAGTTAAGTTCTCTGCTAATATATACTTTGCTCATATGTCTAGTTTGAAAATGAGGTGAAATAGAAATCAGAAACACATAATAGTAAAACAAATATTTTAAAGGATGCTTGTAAATTGAACTTCAGATGTAGCTCAGACCTCGGAGAACCTTACCAGCTTGCGCTGGGGCTCAGGCATATTGCTAAGGATTGGACCAACTACCCTGAGAGTCCCAGACTTTCTCACAGACAGTTTTCAGGAGGCTAAGTGAAAGCTTACTGCTCTTTCATAACTGAGAACAATATTTCAAAAGATCCTTAGTGAAGCTACAAAAAAGCACCATCTGTCTGGAGCAGAGAAAGCAGTGTTGTTTAATTAGTAGGTGTTAGCTAAACTTGATATAAATCTGTTTTCCTTAATGCTCTAGTAAAGAGCTAAGAATATATTAATTTGAGACTTAGAAAAATGTTTGTTTTATTTGAAAGAAAAGGTATTTTTGTTAAATTTATTTCCTTGCATTAAGTTATAGTGTCAAAAGCGTGTCAATCACATAAAGTTTAGAGAGGGTGGAAAAAAATAATCCTAAGTTTTTCTTAAAGAAGAGGAAGTTCTGAATTTGAATATTGAGTAAGAGCACTCTGATTAGACCTTTGTGCAAGGCTGTTTTTTCTGGAGAAGAGTTTTTATAAGCAAATGGAAGAAGAAATAATTAGGGAGAATTTAACTATTATACTTAGAACAAAGGTCTGAATAAGTATTTTAATTTGAAATAGGCTAATAACTATGTCTAGCTAATATTTACAGTTTTATGTATTCAGGAGTTTAACAGCTACACTGGTTTTCTCAAACTATTTCAGAATCGCTCAGATTTCCAGTGCCAGCATCGATGGCAGAAGGTGCTAAACCCAGAACTGATTAAAGGTCCCTGGACTAAAGAAGAAGATCAGAGGGTAAGAAAAATAGACACTGTACTCTCTTACTGGAATAAAATTGGCATAGGACTGCTAAGAATGTGTACTTATTCTTGGGTTTCATCCCCACACAGGTGGTGTCAGATGCCTGACGCATCTTTCAACATAGATAATTACATTATGCTATGTGAGAGAGGAGAGAAAGGGAAAAAAAAAATGCAGCTGCTTTTAAGTAGATGGAATGTCTGCTCTGCTCAAGCATCTCATTTCCCTTTGCTCAGGTTGTGAGCTGAAGTGCTCTCGCTTACCAAGCAGAGGAGATCTCTTTACAGTACTAAAGATCAAAGGTCTCATTCACAACTTTTGTTCCACAAACCCACTAGACTTAAAGGGTTTGTGAATAAGGGAAATGATTTCACCCTCTACTGTTAAAGAAGCTAGCTGTGGCATGTTAAAGAAGCTAGCTATGGTGTGTTAGACTCCTTTCCACCACCTCTGAATCCACACTGCAGCTCTTGGCCTGACAAACCTGGTCTGTGCTGCAGGGAGGTGCACATGGAGCTGTTGCGTACTGCCTGTTCCTACTGTTTAAAACATTTTATAAGTGTTCATTTATCGACTTGTGAGTCTTTCTAATCTGATTTTTTACAGTTCTCATCAATCTTTTAAGAAAAAGCTTCTAATGCATAGAAGGACATGGAAATGGGACGGAGGTTGGGAGTAGAGCTGTGGGTTTTTTCTCATACGTACGTTGTTGGAAAAAAGTCAAACCAAGCATCTTTACCAGGTTCTGTTTTGTTCTTTCCTAATGTCAACTTGCATAAAGGATGACAGAAAGGAAACTCGAAAACTAATCTTTTAATCAGTGTGTACTTGCATTCTAAACACAGTGAATTTGGAGTTAATAAGCAATTTTGTTTTATTTCTTGAAAAATAATTTTTAAACACCAATTTGCTGTCTGCCTCCTTAGGCCTAGTATCTTATCAAGTTGACTATTATAATCCTATTGTAAAATGCCAATTTGCCAGTGTTCTCAGACTTTGATTAGGAAAATTAGGTTTTGGAATTACATCATGCTTCATCTGCATTTCAGGTTATCGAATTAGTTCAGAAGTATGGTCCAAAGCGCTGGTCTCTGATTGCAAAACACCTGAAAGGAAGAATAGGCAAGCAGTGCAGAGAGAGGTGGCACAACCACCTCAATCCTGAGGTGAAAAAGTCTTCGTGGACAGAAGAGGAGGACAGAATAATCTATGAAGCTCACAAGCGTTTGGGAAACCGATGGGCTGAAATAGCAAAACTTCTTCCTGGAAGGTGCTTTTCAACTCTTTGTGATAAATGTTGGAATATGGAAAGCAGACATCACACTACTCTTTCCAGTTTAGTTTGTTAGTCAGAGAGCATCTGTTGAAACTTAAGTCACAGCATCTGTATCTTGATAGATACTGAAATTTTTACAGATCTTTTGCATTGATTATGTATTCTTAAAAAGCCTTAAAACCAGTCAATAAAAAGACCTCTAATACTGCAGGTTCCTTCAAATATCCTCTTGATGACTTAGAAAAAACTGTAGTAGGGTTGGAGAATAACTGAAACTATTAGTGGCAGAATGCCTTAACATCCTGAGACTTGATATCAAAGTGCCTTCATTGATGTGCTTTTGAGGGTGACTTTCATTTTGCTTTAAGAACAGAACATCTTTTTTAATTTCTGTGGAATACTTCTTGTTAAATAGGACACTCAGAAAAGAAAAATCCTAGCAATCTTCAAAAGTCCAGGCATAAGAGTTGTGCATTGTGAACCTAGTCAGTCACCAAGTTAAGAATGATTTGTATATCTTGTTCTCCTTGTCTTTGTTTCAGGTGTGATTGCCAATTTATATGCTTGTGGAAGACAAAATTTTAGTGCATAAAGAGTTTAATGAAATAAATTTTCTTTTACCTTGTACTGTGCATTGAAATTTGACGTTAAGCTGTCCTCTGAATTCAGAGGTGACTGGCTAGCTGTGCCTAAGAACGTCAACACTTGAGTCCTTGGTCTTTCAAAAATCAACATTTTGAAGTTATGAATCACAGGAAATCCTTTGGAATGGAAGGGAATGGAGTGCATCTTCATAGAAATTTCATAGCAGGAAGATGGGTTTTTAAGGACAGAGACATTCTGTCCTTACAAGATTCTCACTGGTGGTAATAGCCAGAACCAAGGCTTTCTCTTTTGCTACTTTTCATTTCCTGCAGACTTAAAGTTTAATAGAAGGCAGTTTAGAAAAGTGCATTTTTCTAGTAATTATGCCAAACCCCTGCTGATAATAGAACTTTGAGTCCATGGTGCTGGAGCTTGCTGGATTTGTGGCTTGAAATTAACCTACTGTACAAACCTTGTAAATGACACCGTGTATTAAACCTTGAGATCTGGAAACCACTCACTGTTGTACACTTCCATTTTAGGACTGATAACTCGATTAAAAATCACTGGAATTCAACAATGCGAAGAAAGGTGGAACAGGAAGGCTATTTACAAGATGCTGTGAAGTCTGAATGCACTAGTTCAGCCACACTTCAGCCCCAGCCTTGTCTGGCTATGGAAGACTTGCACACTCAGAATCAATTTTACATACCTGTTCAGACACATGTAAGTTCAAAATCCAGAATAATTAGTATTTCCCAGTTTCAGGTAATTCCTTGGGTTTGGTACAACAAACAAGTCTGAAAGAATGAAGATCTATCAGCATTTTTGTGATATTATGGTAACTTGGGATTTGCAAACCATAATATATAGCTTATGTACAACAAACTAGAGAGGATTTCACAGCCTCCTTATCTTTAGAGTTTGTAAAAATGATTTGTCTTTTTAGATTCCAGTGTACCAGTATGCCTCACCAGAAGGCAGCTGTCTAGAGCATGCTGCAGCTTCTTCCAGCCTGGCTCAGGTAAATCATTAACGGGCACATTAACAGTACGTTCTCAGGCAGAAACTCTGCTGAGTGTTATTCTGTGACTTCAAAAGGCTCTTAATTTTTTATCATTCATCTGAATTGACTTCAGTGTTACTTTGTAGTAGGCTTGCTAGCTTAATGGATAGTTCTAGGCAGGAAAAAAAGGAGCTGTCTTTATATATGCCAGAAACACAATGTGCTTATTTCAGACACAAGTATGGCTTTAAACACAGTCTACTAGTTAAATCTTTACATTAAAATTATGGCCTCTTATTATTACGTAGTTTCTGTGAGACTTAAAGACAAGATGTAATTACTTACATATGTAATAAATATAACCCTATCTGAAAGACTCAGTTCAAATAACTTAGAATTCTGTCTGAGCTTTTTTTCTCTCAGTAGGTTTTAGTTTTTTTTCTGACTAATAAAGATGCTTTTTTGCAGCTTTATAAAAGCTGAAGAATTGAGAGACTTTACAGCAAAGAAAAATTAGATCTATTTATTTCCTTTTGCCCCTTTGGGTTTGCTTAGAATATATCTGTAATTCCTCATGTGTTGCAGGCTGAACGCAGATCTTGGTTTCTAGTATGACTTTCTGGAGAAAAAAAAATTATAACTTGAAATTAATTAAAAAGAAAAATATTTTGAGAGGGAATAATATACACTTTGTGCTAGATGTGTTGGAGGTGTTCTGCAGAACTCTGCAACTCACCGTCAGTGTCCCTGTGCAGGTCATCTGTTCCATGTTGCACTTTCTACCATCATCTCAATACAAGATTGCAAACCATAACAAAGCCTCATGTGGCTTTTGATACTCTGGATTGCCCTGTATAGAAAAGTATGAGATTTTCTGCTCCTTGAAGTCAGTCCTAAACTGGGGAGTATAACTAGTTTTGAAACTCCTGGCATACATCCTCACTTTACCTATACACATAGCAATAACAAAAAATTTTAAAGGAGGTTAAAACCAAACCAACTAAGCAAAACCAATTAGTTAATTTTATGTTCTGATAGTAGTGGTAGGATTGCTTGTGGAGGCACTGTCAGCAAATGCTGGTTTGAAACACTTTTTCACACTTGAGGAGGATGAGTAACTCAAAATTCTAGAAAGCACATGAAAACACAAACATGTTTCTTCTATTAAAGATGAAACCGAGTGACTTTGGGTCAAAAAGTGCTATAGCATACTGAGCATTTGCAGGCCACGTGACAAATCTGTTAAAACATTGACTTGCATGCAGCTTTTAACAACACATCTTTCTCCTGGGGGTTGCTGGAGTTGTTTTGCTTGTGAGCAGCTACTGTATTGTAGTGTTTTTATTTTGCAAATGTAGCTGAGTTACAATGTAGAGCCTTTACTGCTGGGGGGTGGTGGAGGTGGAAAAGAGTAATGGCTTCTTTCTTCAATCTTTCAGCAGTCGTTTATTGATGATGATCCTGACAAAGAAAAGAAAATAAAGGAACTTGAATTGCTACTTATGTCAGCAGAGAATGAAATCAGAAGAAAGCGAGTGTCTTCTGTAAGGACTGTAAATATTTGAATATGCTTTACTGAGTTTAATCCTCAGCAATTTAGTAACGGATGTTTGGGGGTTTTTGTCCCGTGTTTTCACCTGACCTTCTGAACAAACCTGTGTCCATTGGGTAGTAAAACAAAGACTATATATTGCAATTGAGGCAAATTACTTGTAAGTGCTCTTTTCTAAACTGACCACAGTAGAAACGTGACCTGCAATTTGGCAGTTGTTCCAAAGACCCAGGATTTTAATCCTCTTCAAGAGGCACCATGGTTGTTGATGTCCCTGCCATTGGGTTTCAGAGATCAGCAATGTCAATCATTCAACAGAGAAAGGTGAACAATACATAGGTTTTGCCCTATTTGATTTCAGTATGTCCTGTAGATATCAACCATCTGTGTGAGTGCTCACAACACTTAATATCTGCATCTGGACGTGATACACGGTGTGTAAATTTGCACTGTACAAAATTTACATGTACTTCAGTGAAATGGAGGGAACTTGCAGCTGACAGTCAGTTACTTTCTCAGAAACAGAGGGCTATGAACACGTCTGACACCTCAGCAACCCTATTGATAGCTAATTTAGATTACAGGTGAACTGCCAGCATGATGTGGTGGAGGTATTACTGTCATTCTCTTGAAAGAGTGCAATGTTCTGCTTACCTGGTGGAATCTGCTTCTAGATTTCCTGTGTACTAAGTAGTGTGCTAAAATGGGATTACCATGCAGAAGTTAAGTAAGCTATCAATGTAGAATCTGTTACCAAAAAAAAAAAAATCAAAGTATTTAATGATGTAGAAGCAGTTTTTAATTTTAAAATGGTTCCTGTGTTCTGTAGTGAAGATGACTGTTAATGTACTGGTGTTCAGGAGCACGTGAAACACGCGTGAGAGATGGCTTTCAGTACAACCCATAATTATCTAAGTTATAAGCATGTATAAGATATGAATGAGAGGTAAGATAAAAATCTTGTGCGATCTGAGAACGTTGACTGTGTTAATGTAAGGAGAAGACTAATTGCATTAATGCAAAGAGATAATTAGTGTTTGAAAAAGCGAAAATTAATAGTTATGCTGAGTCTTTCCACATACTATGTTTTTTCCCTCCCTGCGGTCACATAATTGACTTTTCACCTTCTAAGTTGAATAAGATTAACATGTTTCTTCCTGCTTTTTAGCAAGCTGGAAACTTACCTTGTTGGCCTGGAGGTTTTGTCATGGAAGATTGTGTGTCTAATACACTAAATAGCTTTGGGGAGCAAACAAGTGATTTCTACAGCATAGATGAGACACATGGCAAATCTGTTCAGCAGAGTTCACCCCCTAAGTATTTGGCTGTGGAAGCAAACACAATCCTGTCATCTCTACAAACCATTCCAGATTTTGCAGAGACACTAGAGCTCATTGAATCTGTAAGTCTGTATTCTAAAAGAATGTTTACTTGGGAACATCAGTTTACACAAGATGTACAAACTACTCTTGAAATTACCTTATGCTGTATTTCTCTGTAGTTTCACCCGTTTGTTTTATTGCTTGTTATAAAAGAATTTTGGTTTAAAATATTCAGTGTTTTAGGATTGGGTGAAAGAGGGAGCATAATTCAGTCTGTGGCTTGTGGAGGTAGAAAGAGGTTACTTTGGCTTGGATGTTGCGAAACAATCTTGGATAAGCCTGCTAGTGTTCCAGTGTCTTGCATCTTGCCTCACAGGATCCGGTAGCGTGGAGTGATGTCACTGGTTTGGAGCTTTCGGAGGCCGTTGCATCTCCTGTCAAGCCGGCACCGGTTAAAGTCATGCGGATCCAGCACGGCGAAGGGGCTGCCGAGTGCCAGTATAACGTCAGCCTTGTGTTCGACGGCAAGAAATACAGCAGCCTCAGTGGTGAGGAAGAAACTGCTTTGCCAGCCACCCCAAATGTAGCCAAATTCAGCACTCCACCCACTATCCTGAGAAAGAAAAAGAGATTGCGCCTTGGGCACTCATCAGGGAACGAACTGAACGATGGCTTGGGTAACGATGCTGTCAACGTTGCACTAAAGCACACACCCGTGAAAACACTACCATTTTCTCCATCACAGGTCAGTGCTCTTTGAAACGTGACTAAACAGGGAGACTGCCTAAGGGTAGGTGTATTAAAAAAGAAATTGTTAAATAATCTTATTTCCTCTGTTTTGAAGACTGAGACTTATGTCTCAGCTCACGCTTTCTTATGCAAATAATTGTTGATAGCCATCTATTGTCTCTGCCACCTAATTAAGCAATAGGGACTTTAAGGAGAAAACCCAAGGTTTTGGCAATAAATATCACAAATATCTTGGGAGTATAAGTCAAGAATAGTCTATTTGGGTTTGTCAGATGTATGCATACAAGTTTTTTGATTGCTCAGTACAGTGCTGAAGTTTTGTCTTTTAAGATTGCTTTGGTTTTTTTTTTCTCTCTTGTTCTTAGTTTTTCAACACTTGCTCTGGAAATGAGCAATTTAATCTTGAAAATCCTGCATTTACATCGACTCCAATCTGTGGGCAGAAAGTTCTAATTACAACTCCCCTACACAAGGAAATGGCACCAAAAGAACAAAAGGAAAATGTCGGGTAGGATTATTTAACATCTGGTAGTGGTCCTCAAATAAAACCAGATTTTTCTGAACATTGCAATATTAGTTTACCTGTGTGCATGCTGTGAATGAGTTTTAAACACCCTAATGTTTAAACCCTCGTGTACAAACAATCTGACGTCCTGGTTTTCATTTAATTGAGTACATATCACTTGCCGTTCAAATTTTCCCTTGTTTAAGATACTGAACAAAACCTGATTAAAGTTTAATATACCTGATGTGATGATCTTAACACTTTCAGATTCGTGGTGGTGATATTTGTTGTGTAAATGAAGGTATTTTAAAATGTTTCATAAGTTCATTTTATTACATTACTATTGATTAAGTAAAATATTAAAATGCATGTATGAATGCTTTTCTACGTTTGAATAGTTTCAGAACTCCCACAATTAGAAGATCTCTTTTGGGTACAACACCAAGGACGCCAACTCCTTTCAAAAATGCTTTGGCTGCTCAGGAAAAAAAGTACGGTCCCCTCAAACTGACGGTATGTGATGACAGTGCTTGTTTTCTTTGTTAAAGTCTGAATTCCCTCTTGGTTTGGAGGCGTTGTAAGCCTCGGCAGCTACCAGCGTGGCTGTGTCAGGGATGCTCTGTATATCCTAGAGACCAGCCTGGAACCTGAATCAAAACGGTTCAGATTTTGTGTGCTAGGCTCGTATCTTTCAGCACAGTCTGGAGGCATCGTCGTTCCGAACGACACTCGGTACGTGGGATCATTTGATCCACAGTCACCTCAAACGCATTGCTTCTGTGTTCCTGAGTCCTTTTAAATTTGTGTAGCCTGGCGAGCACTGTACCTCTTACCAGGTGATAGCATCAGTGCCCCAGGTTTTAATTTTAATACTTTAACTTTCTGGTTTTTCAAAAGAAAAATTGGAAGTGAGAGAGTGAGTGGGTTAGCCACCAACTGGCCAATCTAGCTAGATCAAACTGGTGCAGGTCAGTGTGACTGGCCTCGTTATTTTAAGCGACTTTCACATTTGACATGAAAAACTGCATTATCTTTGAATCCTTTGGGCTACTTAAGAGCAGAGTTGGTTTCTGGATTTGATTCTTCTACGATGCTAGGGCTGAAACTAGATGTTTAATACAGAAAAAAAATCCGAGATTTTTTTTTTTCCATGGGAAGATGTTTGGAAATGTTTTATCCATCCTAGGGGCTTATTTGAATGACAACTACAATTTCTTCATCCTAAACCCCAAAATCTTAGTATAGCAATTCATGATTCCTCCATTTCTTCTGGCTGTCACAGAAGACTTTTTTCACTTGACTATGGATAATATTACTTTTTACTTGGTTGGTTTGTTCCAAATGAATTCAATTTTTTCTCTCTCCCTAGCCTAGCTAAGGTATGTTAATGCATAATAACTTTTGGAATTCGGTAGACTTGTGCTTTTCAAGTTCTGAAAAAATTCCAGCCAATATATATTGACTTCTTCTTTTCTGCAAACACAGAAGGTAGCTCAGACTTTGCCACAGGGCTTGGCACCATCTGTGTTGCCCTATAGATTCCGAGCCTCTCACTATGCAAATTGAGTGGTTTGGCATTCCTGTTTCTGTCCACTATTAACCTCCTGTTCAAAATCACATTTTGGGGGCTTAAGGGAATTCTCCTGTTGGCACACAAAGGAGCCATCTGTATGGCTTCTGTGAAATTCGGCACTGTACCTAGAACTATCAATGTCTTATTCAAAGAGTTGTGGTAAGACTGATGGAAATTCCTCTCCCAACAGCAGCTGTACTTTTATAGTACAGTGTTTTAGTATGTTTGTATGCATGTATGTATACATATATGTGCGTGGTATATATATCTTTATCACTTTTATCAGTGGCTGACCATTGCTAATAAATGCAGACAAGTAGTTCGCACGTCCACTTCAGTGCTACCTTGCCTATTTTGAAGCACTGTGTGCACGTCTGTGTTTTATCCACCCAGAAATGATGTGGAGTAAAATGAATCAATCTGCATAGCCTTGAAATGTTGATCTGCAGTCGTTAACTACAATAGCTTAAATCCTTTAATCTCTTGCTATATTTTGCAAGATCTCTTTTCTGGACTATATTAGATGAAAGAAGAATGTGGTAAAAACGAGCAACTAATATTCTTCCTGTATTTTCTTCTCCAATTTTAATTAACTTAGTCACAACCACTTGCGTTCTTGGAGGAAGACATTAGGGAAGTTTTGAAAGAGGAAACTGGAACAGATATATTTCCCAAGGAGGAAGATGACACTGTGTATAAAAGCTGCAAGCAGGAGGTAACATTACAGTAATTTAAAACAGGAAATAGTTGCTTTTAAATATCATTTTAATTATATTTTTTTTCCTCTGCAAAGTGTTTATTACAGCCCAACTCTTCTAAAAAAGTCAGAAAATCCCTGGTCCTAGATCCATGGGAAAAAGAAGTTGATGCCCAGCTCTTCACTGAAGATAGCAGTTTAGATGTACAGGCAAGTATTAAATGTCTGACGAGCATCACTGGCAGCAACATTAGTATAGAACTGAGTATCTTTCATTCTGTTAACTGAAGTATTTGGACTGAGGCTAGGTTCATAAATCTAGGAAGTGAAAATCAGTTTGAAATACTACTTGAAGTACTTGAGCAATAGTTGAACATTTGGCTTGAATTCATGCATGAATTCTTCCCTTCAGACCTTCCAAGCAGGAGTGGCAGAGTCAAGTGGATGCTGTTGCAGCAAAGCTGCTTCCATCCTGGTTCCCTGTAGACTTCAGCATGCAGGGCACGCTTAAGCTCTTCGTTGTACAGCAAGAACATGGCATTTGCCCCTGTGTTTTGCGTTCTTGACAGCCTGGCAGAGGGGTTCTGAAAATATTCAATTGCTTATCAGGCAGCATGTTTTCCCTTTTCTTGCTTCACACAGTAGGGGCATACTTGGAGAAACAGCAAGCACATAGACGGTGAGTTTTGTGGGCTGAAGGAATTTGAATACTTCTGCCTCGGCAACCAAGACATCAAGAGCTCAGAGATGGTGCTGGTTTGGTCCCTCATTCCTTTAAAATATAGCCTGATGTATTTTCCAGTGGGCTGATGTTCTGATTGGAGGATTGAGATTTATCTTTAGGCTTGTAGTTTGTAGAAAAACATTCTAATCTAGTTATTAATGTATGTACGTATTTAATTCTGAAAGAGTCAATGTCTGTGACTCTTGATCAGGTATAAAACTATGTTCAAGAGGCAGGAGCCAAAGGCCTTGGGCAGAACAGCTGCCTGTGTCGTACTCCTTTCTGATGATTGTAGCTGGTTTTCTACATCCTCTTCTGAAACTCCTGGTAGACCCTGTGGTAGACCCTCAGGACCTGTCCACTGCGTGTTGCGTGCTCCCCAAGAACACCTCTGTCTCGTGAGGAGCAGCGTTGCTGCAGCCGTTCCAAACAGAAACAAAATGCCTGGTCTTCCCTTAGTAATGTCCTGTTACGACGTGGTATGATGTGCATCACTGCTGCTCAGGTTTTTAAGCGAAAACCAAACCATTATGAACTTGTGGTATATTAAAGGCAGTGGACTGGAGAAAAAGAGCTTTTCCTCTGTTTTAATGAGAGATGCTGGTGCGACAGGAACATTTGCTCTGAGTAAGAGAGGTAGTGGTAGTATCTGATTTAAGAATGAAGAATGTCCTAATCCTTAATTTTTATTAAATACTAATTGTTATTCCCCTTCCCTACCCTCTCTTTTGTCAATAGTCAGAAAATGCCTATACCATACCTTTACTAATGAAACCGTTGCTGGAAATACAAGACAACAGATGTAACCTGACATCAGAAAACCAGGATACAAGTCCAGCAAACAAAGCGAATGCAGTAATTAAGAAGAAACTGAATGTGTGTCCTTCAAAAAATGTCAAAACGGAGAAAGCTCTTCAGGTCTGGATGCAAAGAATTCTTGTTAGTTTTGTTAGCAGATTAACAAAGGGATTTTTAAGTTTTTTTTTCCCCAGTATCCATCTAGACTAATGTTTAGACTTGTTCCATTCAGTGATCTAGTTTCAGGCAATGTTTCCATGATCCTTATTTCTTGCAAGTCAGTCATTTGTCCACAACGTGTTTATTCACTGCCAAGTTCTTTAAGTATGACCCTGCTCTTTCACTGAGTGGCCTCTGAGATACAAATGTGGGGATAGAAAAATGGGATAAGGTAAACCTGCAGAACAGGTTTGGGTAGACAAGTCTAGCAGTAAAAATATTTGACTTGGTGCAAACTAAACCTCTCCAGCACCTAAGTTTCTCAAATTCATAATTTCTCAAATTCATAATTTCTTTCATAATATTCTTTCATAATAAGGCCACTGGGATTTGTTGAGCACAGTTCATCCGCAGGTTCTGTGTGGCAACTGTTCTTGTAACCTGCCTGTTCTTGTCTGTTCGTATGTTTTCCATACCATTAAAACTGGAACCTAGTTTCTCCTCTGTGTGTGTCTTGACCACAAGATTTAGGGAGAGATTCTCTTTGACCTGACTTTGTACCTGTTCCAGTTTACCCTGTGGGGAGTTAATACATACAGTTTTCCTCTCTTCTCAGAGTATGTACAGCTCTGCATTAATGAAAAAAATAAAATAAAAAGGCAGAGCACCTGGAACCTCATCTTCCATGTTCCACTTAATTGCTTTAATGATGATGCGTTTTTTAAGAACGGAGACAACATCATTGCTTTCTGATCCTTTCTTATGAGAAGAAAGAACAAACCTCGTTTAATGGTGATAGTCCAAAAAAAGAATGAACTGCTGTGAATTGCAGCAAAGGTGAATACATCTGTCTAGCTCAGAACTGTGATCTTAAGAATACTTAAAAGGGGAGCTTAGTCATACTGTAGACACAAATCCTCTCATTGAACCATCTTTGTCTTGTTGCTCTGTCCCCTAAGAAATGCCCTCTCAGCTTGGTGCCCTCTCTAACCACAGGTCCCTTCCATGAATCAAGTCCTGTTAAATTTATAGAGAAACTCAAGTGGCTAATTCTCTGTGCATCTATGTGTGGAACTGATCCTTTGGGTCAGTTTCTAGCTCAGTGTGGGAGGGAAAGAATCTTGCATTCTTCATTATGCTACAATCAGGTCCAATTCAGAGCTGCTGCAAATCAGCCTGGGATTGAATAAACGATGTAAACACGCAGGGTTTGCTTCCAGGACGATGCAGGCCTAGTGGCTCAGTTATTCCTCCATTTGTTGTTTTTATTCCTGATTTCTTTGCCATTTCTAATATATTCCCCAAACAGCTTCCACAGCTGCTCTGGTTTGGTGAAGTCCTTCACAATATTCTTTTTCAGCTGCCAGACTGTTTTGCTTTCCTTGGTGTCTCCAGAGCTCTGGCAATAATGCATTTTTCTGCCTGTGGAAGTTAGTGCATTTCAAGGCGAGGATATCCAAAGAGAAGATGCCTTAACTGACTTCCCTTTATGCATCAACTGTTGAACTAGTTTCTTTTTAAGAGCATTTTTCGTTCTGTGTTAGAACTTAAAAGCATAACAGAGATGCACTGCTGGGCAGCTGGGTGAAAGCCTGGAGAGGCAGCTTTGTCAGAGGTTTTAGGTACTGTGGTGTGGAGCTGAGTCCTCGGTAGAGCGCAGTGTCGCTAGGCTTTGGCCATTTATTGCGCTGAGAGGCTGTACGAGACTTGCTTGAGTATTTTAGTTAGAGTCTTTTAAACCAAATTTTATCTCATGCAGTCAAATTGCGAATGGGAAGCGGTTGTTTACGGAAAAACAGAAGATCAGCTGATCATGACTGAACAAGCAAGAAGATACCTGAGCACATACACGGCCAGCAACAGCACATCTCGAGCGCTGATACTGTGAGGGTCGCTGCAGCTGCCAGCCATCTCTTCCCATTGGAACTGACACAGTGTTGGAGGCAATTCCAGCACGATGCTTGGGAATTAAGTCTTTACTTTGAGACCGTTTGCCAAGGGAAACCTTAAAGCTACCTTAAAACTTCTTTTTTAATTTGACTTACAAAGGGCAGACGCGAAGCTCTTGTGTTCTTAACAAAGGGATAGGACAAACAGTTCTGCAATGAATTTCTTAAATGTTAAGAAAATACCATCCTGAAGCACGGTAAAGAATGGTAATGTGCATTGCAGTGCTGACAACACACAGTATTAAGTATATTTTTCATATTTATTCTTTTGACTTGCATTGCTTTTTTCCTGTTAGTGCATTTTCAGTATAGAGTAGGTTTATAGGTTGTTACTGGTTTCCAAATGAGCAACATACATGACTGAATGTGCTTTTGCTTCTGTAGCATTTTTCTAGTATACAAAGAAACACAACGGAAAGGAGTATAAAGGAAGGATAGAAAGTTGCACTACTAATGTTCTTGGTATGCTGCAAAACAAGGAAATTAACTACAGTGTTAAATATATTTATTTACAAATGGTACTAGAAGTAGGCAGAGGGGGGTGAGTTAGGTTTAGTGTAAAGCATCAGTATTTTCTTGATAAATCTCAAAGTGAGATGATTGCTGAATGTATTGTACAGTCCATAGGAACCGGGAAAATTTTGTAAATTGGAAAGGAGTCTGTGTTTTTATAATTTATTTTAATTTTAAAGCTTAAATGTAGATATTTATATGTATGCAGGTTGTCTAGAAGCCAACGTTGTTTCCTGTTAAAACAGCTAAAATGAAAAAAAAGGACAAGTTTCAAGTATGGAATAGCAAAGAATTACAGTGGTGAAGTGTACAAATCTATACTGTAAGTTACATCTACATAAAAATTGCACTATAACTCTTAAATCATGTTGGTCTACAAAGTAATTACAAGGTACACCTGTATTATACAGCAGCTGTTCCTGTACCTTGTTTAAATATACTTAGAAAGGCATGGTGGGGTCCTACATGTGACCCAGGAGTGCTTTGTCCTGCATAGGAATTAAAAACTAATGCATTTTAAATATTTATTTAAAAAAAAAAAGAAAGAAACAAAAAAAAAAACCTTGGCACCTTGGATCTCAAAACAATTATATCTGCACTTAAGTTTAACCATTATACGTTTACTAAATGTTTGAAGAGCAAAGAGAACATTCTTTTATTTATGAAAACTCTTTGTCCTTATTTAAAGGCGTACAGGTCACAACAGTTGCTTCAGTTGCCTATTTTAGGTATTTGCACTTATTTTATGTCTTTGTTTGTTTTTGAAGGAATGTTTTGGTTTGCTTTTGTTGTAGAGGTTTTTATGTAGTTAATTCAGAGCAAGTTCTAATGGTGTGCCAGCGACAAATACTGACAGGTAAATAGAACTGTACACTGTAGTTGTAGCTATTTATGATTCGGACACTCTCCCTCTCCACTCCCGGGTGCGCTGCTGCGGACGGTGGCAGAATCGGCTTGCTGCTAGGAGAGATGGAAAGAGCCAGCATCCTATGCACTGTATGTAAACTCACAAAAACTTGGTGTCGGGCTCTCTAGTTAACTTTATGAGATCAACCAGTACTATGCAGGGTGTGGGAAGCATTCCTATCGCTCGAACATCAAAGGGGGTAGGAAATAATTTATTAGTGGAGAATTTTCACATGCTGAGTGGCACAAGGAAGGAAATGGGCTATTACATTTTTTTAAACATCTCAAAGCTTATACAATCCTTATTTTAAGAGCTTTTAATATTAAATATTCACCTGGCTATGATAGTCATAGGCATCAGAATTTTTAGCAATTTTTAATTCACATCAAAATTTTAAGGGGTGGGGGGGAGGGATCCTGTGTAGGCAGGGGATCAGAAAATACCCGTCATGCCAGGGTTACACCTCCCCTCTTTAAACTGAGGCAATTGGAATTCTTGGCAGGACTAGATTTAGGTGCACATTACCAGAATGGATTCAACAGCAGCATTTGACCCTGGGGACAGCACTTAATCCACAAAGAAAAATAAGATGTTAGAAGGAACATCTAGAATCTGGATGTTGTATTTCAGTAGAAGTGGTATCGCCAAAGCTGCCTATGCCAAGTTTAAACATAGATTTATGGTAAGTAGTATTACTTTGTGTTGGTATTGGTTGGATCGTTTAGTTAACTCCTTCTTTGTTGCTTTAGTGGGAAGGTTTTAATCTTTCATATGTCAGGCATCTTTTATTACTTTTTGAATGTCGTGTGCATTTGCATTTCTTTCAGTTTCTAAGTAGATTGTACATGCAGCAGCCAAACTTGCATGACACCTAAATACATATTGCTCCATATTTTTGTTTTAAGGTTTGACATAATGAGCAACAAATGACTTATTTATCTTAGCTTTTGTTGTACTACAAACTTTTATGTAAGAGAGTCTCACATACGATACAGACCATATTAATGTCAGAAATAAAGCATCTACCTACCAGGTTACTGCAAGTGCCTTTTATTTGAGAACTCTGTGTGTGCTAAAGCAACATGTTTGTGTGTGTGCATGTGAAAGTGCAAGAAACCCCCCTTTTCTCCCCTTGTCTGGGCAGAGGCAAAGAGCAATCCTGGGGATCAGTGGGTTCCACAGCAGGGTGGACCCTGCTGTGTTTGGGTAATGGTTTGTATTTGTCTCTCAAAGCTTTAACACAAATATTTGCGTATAGGAGACAATTTGAGGGATGAAGAATGTTGCTAGTGTAAAGCTTTTGTTACATTAATTTGTACGGTGGAAGCAGTATTTGGTATGTGTGCTTGCATGTTGGGAGGTAAACGGAAGTGTAAGCTGTGCAGCATGATTGATTGATTTATTTATCTACTTTTATTCCCCACCCCCTTAACTAGTGTTCACAGGCATGTATTCATCTGAATTAGCGTTAGATGTTGACTCTCGCTAGAAACATGGGCTTTCAACAGATATTATCTATTGCCTTTTCCAGCTTTGTGACAAAATGTGTCAAACAATGAAGATAATCTGTTGAAGGAGAAGGACAAGAGGGATAACACAAGCCAATTCTTTAGCTATACGTTTGGGTAATTTGTATCACCCAGCTTTATCTGTAGAGGCAAACTGTTACTGGGGCTTTGCTGGGGTTCTGGCTGTTAAATACATATATATATCACATATATGTCTGATACATGACTACCCTGCAGACATGCTTGTGTTTGCACACCTAATGTTTTCTGTTGCTTGGGACAAGCAAGGTGGGCTCACTGTAGAGTATTTGTTCTTGTCATGGCTGGCTGCTGCTGCCTGAAATGAGGGTGAAGTGTCGGTAGACTGAAGTCTTTAGTGATGTCACTAGTTCACTTTTCTGTCAGATTTGCTCAGTGAATGTAGAGCAGATCGACAACAGTCAGTAGGGCAAACTTTGGAGGAACTGAAGCCCTAAGGTTGATTATATGAAGACTCTGGAAGTTTTACTCATGGGCCTGACTTTTACTTGGAATAAATGGTCTTGATTGGTGAGAGTAAGCCCAGTTCCTACCACTGCTGAGGTTGCTGAGATGGGGCTCTGAGCAACCTGCTCTAGTTGCAGATGTCCCTGCTCGGTGCAGGGGGGTTTGGACCAGATGACCTTGACAGGTCTCTTCCCACCCAGACTGTTCTGTGATTCTGTCTGTTCTGGTTTTACATGGAATGACTTTTACCAGAGTTTCACCCAACTGCAACTGATGCGCTGTTGCGTGCATCAAGCTTCATGAGTGTTTGGGCACTGGATGCTCACGGACCGTGGTTGCACTTTACCTGTGACCAAGGCCATCACAATGCACACAGCAGAGACTCTGAGATGGGAATTGATTCTTGCACTGGGTTTTGTGACAAACATTCAGATGAGGGTTCAGTACCTAGGCAGAAAATAACACTGATGTCTTCTAATGCTAGACCTCATTTAGTTGTTTTCTTTGTTTTCAGAAGTTTCCCTGACCTTGGCTAAGCTGCAGCTTTACAGGATTAAGTGCTTACTTTGAGGAGGAAGCTGTGAATTCCTGTTTCTGTGCCAGCTGAGCCAGAACATTGGGCTGCAGCAGACTGGCCTGTGTGGCTTGCCCTGGAGACACCCAGCTTACCCCCAGAGCGGGTTGCATTCCTGCCCTGCAGCTGAAGGGAACAATTGGATCCTTGTAGATCTGCCAGCACGATGTGTTGAAAGAACAGGTAAGCCTTGGATGTTTTTACATAATCTTACACTTTTGCATGAGGTAAGAATCTGACAGCTCGTACCCACTGTATTCCACCGTGGCGATGATGAAGAAATGCCAGTAGCGGCTTCTGCTTGCATCTGGAGTAAGAGATGTGCAGTGTGGCAGTCCTCAGTGTCAACTTGTGTCCGTGGTTTGGTTTTCTTTAGTAGTTTCATTTTTTCCTCTGCTTTGTTGCTGTGTGTGTTTCATGAGTACTCCTCTGATAGTGCCTGCTGTTGGGTCACATTGTCCCACTGGTACAGCCGCTATTACAAAGGGAATTCTGTCCACCTGCAACTGCCCCTTACAGAAACTTGGGGTTCTTCTTTGGGTTTATTTTGAGAGTCCTCTCGTTTATTTACCTGACTTAGGACTTCCTGTATCGTCACACACTGATTACAGAGAAGGTGGATGTTAATGGCCTTAGTAGAAGCAAGATGGGAATGGGCTGTGTATTGCCTGGCAGTGATCTGTCTCTGTTAACTGTCCTGTGCTGGTTTGGTTGGATATTAGGGAAAATTTCTTCCCCTCCAGCATGGTCCAGGGCTGTGCCAGGCTGCCCAGGGCAGGGGTGGAGTCCCCGTGGTCCCTGGAGGGGTTTCCAAGCCCCCCGTGGAGCTGTGGTGCTGAGGGACAGGGGGCAGTGGTGGAGTTGACTGTGCTGGGTTACCAGTTGGACCTGATGGTCATGGAGGTCTCTTCCAACCAAAATGATTTGATTCTATTCTATAGTCTGAAGGGAAAGGGTGCATTTGTCTTTTGGGGGAGGGAGAATTCTGCTTACTCAGCATTTACTTCCTTGGCACCTACTGGGTCTTAGCTACTCCTTTAACAGTGACGTTTGGCAGCTGCACAACCAACAGAGCTTTAGAGTGTTGTGTGTTCTGCTTTAAAATGATCTATTCCTCTAGGTTAAGAAATACTTCCTTAGTTTTCCGAGGATATCAAGTTCTTAAGTCAGTAGGCACTAAGTAAAGAATAATATAAAATAAAAAAAAAAAGAATAGAACAAATACATAAAACAGTGAACAAAACCCTAGAGAAAGCCTTTCCCGCGAAGGGCACGCGCATAAGCAGGGCTAGAAAGGGCCACAACTGCCTCTGTCAGGACCAGATGAACGATGTGAGCTGTGCTGGTGCACCAGGTGGAGAGAGAAAGCTTGGAAAAGCAAGGGGCTCTGCCAGTCAGAGCGGGCAAGGTCGTGCTTGCCTGTACAAGGAGCGACTCGTGTGGCGCGCGGGAGGACGCGGTCCTCGTGTGCCCGCTTGTCACGCTGGCCAGCGTGGGCTCGGGGCAGCTCGGTGCCAGCCAGGACTTGCCCCAGCTCTGGGGCTCAGCCCGCAGGGCGGGTAAGGGGCCGGTGATTTACAAATGAATGCCACGCTCTCCTGGGCCATACGGGAGCAGGGGAGCAGCTCTGGTGTCACCAGAAGTAGGCCAGTTTGTGCGTCGTCCTGCGCTGGCAAACGGCCAGGCTTTGTGTGCTCCAGACACCAGATGGGAAGCAATTATGAGTGTGACAAGCAGGTCATCTGGCAGACACTCTGTGGACCTGCTGCCACATAATTTTTGGCGGGAAGAGTAGAGCTTTTTCTTTCCTCCACCCCCCCCCATGGCCCCCCTCCTTTTTGTCGTTGTGAATGCAACCTCTCCTTCAGCGAGCTTGCGGAGAGCGGGTACGGAGCACCCTGTGTTTGTGGAGTTCATGCTCCTTTTGTGCCCTTGCTGGTGCCTACCAGAGTGCAAGTGTTTTCCCTTCCAATGGTTACACTTGTGCTTCTGTGTCGCGTAGTTTGCAAATACCCGCCTGCGGTGCTGGCATGGGTGTTGGAGCATTTGGCAAGGCAGGCCGGGGCAGGAGGCCTCCAGCCCAGGACAGGAGCACGAGGGAGCCTGGAAACTCCCCCAGCACAGATCTGGTCACAGAAACACAGAATGGATAAGGGCTGGAAGGGCCCTCTGGGGATCCCCTGGTGCCACCCCCTGCTCCATCCAGCAGGGGCACCCAGAGCAGGGGCCCAGCAGCGCAGGGTCCAGCCAGGGTGGGAATCTCTCCAGACAAGGAGACTCCACAGCCTCTCTGGGCAGCCTGGCACAGGCTCCCACACCCTCACACCAAAGAACTTTCTCCTCCTGTTCAGGTGGAACCTCCTGGGTTCCAGTTTGTGCCCGCTGTCCCTTGTCCATCCCTGGGCACCACTGAGCAGAGTCTGTCCCCATCCTCTTGCCCCCTGGGGCCCTTTATCTCTTGCTCAGCATTGCTCAGCTCCCCTCTCAGGCTGCTCTTCTCCAGCTGCACAGCCCCAGGGTCTCAGCCTGTCCTGGCACAGAGATGCTCCAGCCCCTCAGCATCTTCAGAGCCTCTACTGGACTCTTTCCAGTAGTTCCTGTCTCTCTTGAACTGGGGAGCCCAGAAGCAGCCTCACTAGGGCAGACTAGAGGGGGAAGAGAACCTCCCTTGACCTGCTGGCCACACTCTTCTTAATGCACCCCAAGGGAGCAAGAAACCCATCACTGCAGTACTTCCCACCTCCCTGTTGGGCCAGGTGGAGGGGATGGACCTTCTGGCAGCTGGGGCCGAGAAGGGACCTTGTCAGTTTGTCCTTTGACCATGGTCACTGGCCTGTGAAAGGGGAGCTTGGGAGCGTGGACAAATCAGCTTAGCTGGCTCCAGCTGAGCGTGACAATGCAGCCCCTCGACCCAGAGCCTGCTGCTAATTGTGCTGGGCAAATTGGAAACCGCGCTACATCCTCCGGGGCTTTTGTCCGCCCGGCTGAGGGAAATGGCAAACGTGGCCTGGGGCACCTGAGGTCACGCTTCTGGGGTGCAGCAAAGGTCCGAGCAGGCCCAGGGGCTCCCCCAGTGCTGAGCTGGGAGAGGGGAGCTGCGGCTGGCTGCAGTGCAGGGCTGGCTGGCAGCAGAGCCTTCTGTCCCTTGCAGAGCTCCTGAGGAGCTCGGTGGCAGTGGGTGGCATCCGACTGCCTCCCCCAGCAGCAAACACGGATATAAATGCAGGGTGGGGGGAATTTCTCCATACCTGAGGTGTTCCCGTCTCATGCACAGAGCGAATGGCCCTCAGCAACATGTCTGTAAACAGCTGAAGGCTTTGAATCCATCTCTGGAAACCATGTTCACCAGAGCTTTTAGGTCCAGATCCTCCGTTTGGCTCACGACAGACGCTGTCAGTAATTTTTCATCTAATGTTTGCTGCTGGTGAAGATTTGCCCAGAACTCATCAGGGTCTGCGTTGGAATGTTGGAAAAAATGGACCACGAGTGTGCAAGGTCTGGCAGCGACAGGGTGGGAGAAAAAGGCAGGGTTCATTTAGTTAAAATCTCTGGAGCTAAGTGAGGAGGAGCAGTGGCACCCTCAGGTGCCAGCATCTCTGCGTGGCTACCAAGCCCTGATACCAGCAGGACTGTGGCTCTGCTTGTTCAGGAGAGATCTCATCAGGTTTGAGGCTGGATGTACAGGTACAGACCCCGAGAGTTCAGCTGGTGGCTGGACCAAGGCACTTGCCATCGTACCTTGGTAACTTATTTTCCCTCTTAGCCTTTTTATTCATTTATGTTTTAATTTGGGAACACTGAGAGATCTTTTGGGAGCTGTGGGGCTTTTGCCTAAGGATTCTGACAGTACTTTGGGGCAGTGCTTGTTCCAGCACAGGAGCGGGCGCTGCCTCGGCCGAGCGTTGGCTTGGCACCCGCAGCTCCTGGCCCAGCTGCACCCAAAGCGCCTCGGCAGGGGCAGGGGAAGGACCTTCGCTGCGGGGACCTTTGCATGTCTCTTCTGCTTTATGGTCTAGTGCATCCCCTCCCAAAAAGAGGGAGCGTCAAGCAAACAGAAGGCTTGCTGCCTCATTCTGTTTCTCTGCTATGCAAAGCGTGACGGCGCAGTAGGGAAATGTGGGTCTGAAATAAGCTGTAAGAGCAGGTGAGTGTGAGGGGGGGACACAGCTGGGACCAGGCTGTGTCTGCACTCAGCCCCTGCCAGCGGGGCAGCTCTGCAGCCCTGGCTGCTCCACAGTGCTTGGTAACTCATGAGGCTGTTAAAAATGATGCCTTTTTTTTTTTTTTGGTAGTGACTCCAGCCTGATGGCTGGGAGAAGGGGCATCATTTACACGTGCTTCTGCTTCATCCTGAATTGTCCCGCTCTGAGCTCATCTGCTTGGGTTTTCTGGGCCTTCCTCTGACTTTATTAAATGTTCAACCTTCTTTTTTCCTTCTAAATGCTTCATTTTTTTTCTGTCAGTGGTCTGTGCACCCATTCATTTAAATAACAGTTCTGCCACTTAAAGAGAGGTTTTTAATACCTCTTAGGGTCAAGCTGCTACTCGTGAATAATCTAAGGAGTTACCAACGACATTTTAAAAAGATTCATGGCTATCTGACATCTGCATTGTTTGCAGAGTTCACATACAGGGTTTCACCTGAGCAATGTGATTTGTTTCATTTTCCTTTGTGTGCGCAAGTCCTGATACTGTGGCTTTTCTGACTGGGTAACTCTCAGACATGAAATATTCTGCAGATTGCAGATGTTCGAGTTAAAAATGCTTTCTGTAGAAGGTGCATGGTGTTCCCCTGAGCTGAGGTGTCTGATCAGCTCTTCTGGCAAACCTGTTTGCTACAGGATCTGTAAAGTGAGTGCAAAAGGGGAAGAAAGGTGGGTAAAGCACACTGAGATTTATTTTTTCTTTCATGCATCAGTAGGCATTATTTCATATAGTAACCTAGCTTTAAATTCACTACAGTTTATTTAAATAAAGCGGTATGCAAAGTCATGGTGGATATTTTGGTGAGCAGCTTTATTGCAGGGATGTTTTTGAAATGGTGAGGAGAAATTAGAACCCTTTTTTTGGAAATGAAATGTGAATGACTGTAAGTGTGAACGGCTGCCAGGCTGAGGTGGGCCAGTGCCCCCCGAGTCTCTAGTTCTGGGGAACCCCAAACTATAAAATGACACAGCACCTGGGAGGAATGCATCTTCTCAGATGTTACAAAGTACGATGGCGTGCGTGTGTCAGGCAGTGCCAGAGGCCATCCTGTCAGCTGCAGTGTTAACAGCTTTTCTGTCTTTGATGGAAAAATGGTGCAGCTCACTTATTTTTTCTAATCACCATGTGACATTTTTCTGATGGTGCGCTGGAGTCGCACCAAGCGCTGATTTCTGTATGGTTCCCCAAAGCTTTGAAGTCACCGAGAGCCATATGTTACCACATGCTACTTGCTCCTTTTATTAACTTTTTTGTAAGTAAGACATTTTATTTGAATCGATAAAATAAGCATCTACTACAATACAAGAACTCTCCACAACAGTTCCTGGAATACAGAGAAGTTAAATATGCTTCTTGTACGTCGCTCCGAATTATAAATTAAATAAATAAGAAAACCATAAATACACATTTCAAGATACATCAATTATTAGGTGGAAATGTTAATCGTTGCCTCCATCCTCATACAGCTTAAAACTATTAATTAACTAATTAAGTACTACAATACAGCTTTCTCAGCAGGTAAAACTTGCTGCCCTGGACTGTGTGTTGGGTGCTCTTATGGGTCACATTAGCTACACAGGCAAGTACAACAGATGCTCACTGTCTTAATTACCCAAAATACAGCAAATGGACTCTTCCCAGTGTCTGTCCATCCTCTTTAGTTTTGCTTTGCTTAGGGAATGAGACCAGAAAAGGGAACTGGTAACGACTGTGCTCCCTGCTCCTGGAGTGTGTGCGTTGCTGTGCAAGAGGGGAGACCAGCACCGGGTTTACCTGTGTGTGTAAAAGTAGCAGAAGTACAAGGCCAAGGCTTCTGGCAAGATTTCTGTGGGCTGGGCAGGGGGTCGGAGTGTGGCTGGTGGTGCTTGGAGAAGATGTTTCAGGAAAATCTTGGCTGTTGCTCCAGCTTGGTTCAGTCGTGGAAGACTGGTGTGTGAACCATTACACGGGGCAATGTGTGATTTAAAGGTGGGCTGGACCCCTGTGAGAAAACTGCTTCTGTCATATAGAGTAAGACCTTTATTTTTCATTTATGTTTTGGAGTGCTGGCAGTTGGAGAAGATTATCATTACTATGAGCAACAGGAGTCACACTTCCTCCAATTGTGTGTTTAAAGCTCTGTATTTAGGCAAATCAAAGTCTTTTCTAATAACCAGGGGAGCACTCACCAATGGCAAGTGCTGTTGGTGACTTCAGGCAATACTGTCTGTAATGCTGGTGAAACCTTTGTTGTAAAACCTTTTTTCTTTTGAGAGGAAACAGTCAGGGGACCATGAGCAGCAATTCCTAAATTGAAAAAAATATTGAGAAAGATTTTTGATCAAATTCCATTGAATTCTTCTATATATAGACTCGGGTCTCCTGTATGCAAATATCTCATGTGCAGTCGCCTAGCTGCACCATTTACATATTTTTATCTCCTCATATTTTGTGCACTTAGTGAGATACTCTCCACCCATGCAGTACAGGGTAAGTTGCTGGCTATCAGTTGACATATAAGCAGATTCTATGGATGGAAGTATCTCTTGAGGTTAGCACGTGCTCATAGTTGGATCTGGCAGGACACTTTGAAACACCAATCACTTCTCAGGTAGCACAGCTTGGTAAATGTGTGTTTGCAATCTTGCTCAGTTCTGACTCGCCTGTTCTATTAAAAGCTTTGCATCTTTTACTCCTGTCTTGAAAACAGAAACTGAAGGAAAAAAAGATGTTTAGCACATGTCATTCAACCAAGCATATCATACGATGTGGTTTTTATCTCGTGATACGAGAAGGGGAAGAGGACAGGCAGTGGTGCACATAGAGCAGACCCCTGGGATTTAATGGCACGCTGTAATTGGCCCGTTACCTTGCAAGAATACACAAAACCCTTGGCAGCCTTTTCTTCTTGCAAGTCCAAGCCGATTCAGACAGGACATGTAACATGGTGACTGGGCCAGCAGTAGTTTCAGCATCGTTGATTAGAGACATAAATCTAGTGGGATACTTGGGATTTGAGTGTATTGCAACAAAGGAAGGCCAGTGAGTTGCATTGTGTTTACCATTTTTCCCCTAGTTAGCCTTTCTCCCACTGCTCTGAGGCAATGGCATCAAGTAATAAAAAGGGTATTGTTTTCCTGGATGAGCTGTGCTGTGTCTGTTCCCTCATGGATCCTAGAGCACCTTGTCCTGGCTAAAGGGCCTTCTGTCTTCCCAAGGATGCTGAGCCTTATCAGTCCGCCTCAAAGGCACTGTTTGTTGCCCCCAGGTACTCTGACTTCTTCTTGTGCTTCATCCACATCTTCCTCAGGAGGCTGGGCGTCCCATACAGGTTGCCCCCCGTCAGCGGTAGGGAAGCTTCTGCTCCGGGTGCCAGGGACAGGTCGTACTCTGACGTCTTCCTCCAGTGCTGCCTGTGACTAGCAGATCAAGCACAGATCACAGAATCACAGACTGGTTTGGGTGGGAAGGGACCTTTCAAGCTCCTCCAGTCCAACCCCCTGCAGGGAGCAGGGCCATCTGCAGCCAGAGCAGGTTGCTCAGAGCCCCGGGCAACCTTCCCTGCAATGGTGCCAGGCATCTGCAACCGAGCGTCTGTTTGTTTCTGGTGAGAAGGTGACTCGTGTCCCCTTCCTGCCCAGCAGCACCCCCAGGCTTGGCTGGGTGGGTGGGAAGGAACTTACCTTTCAGTAGAGGTGCCATTGCCTGTGGGTGAATCTGTGACAGCGGCGGCTTTTGCCGTGATCCGGGCAGCCGGCGGCGGTGGGGACTGCAGGAGGCAGAAGCACATCGTTGGGAAATGCCACTGGTGGGACTGCCATGCTGACAGGTCCTAGGTTTTAAGATGCATCAGACAAACAGCAGTAGCTGGTCATCTTGTGTGTACTTACCAAAGGTTTTCCATCCAACAGGTGATGACAGGATTTGGATGACTCCCGTTCAGCAATTCCCACTGCAAAGCAGAAGAAACATGGGTAACCATCCTGTTAGCACAGCGTGGGTTAACGGCCTCCCCCGTGCAGTTAGATCTGCCAACACTCTACAGGTCAACGCAAAGAGCAGTGCCACCTGCTGCCGTTTGTGTGCATCTTGGAGCCCCCACTGCCAGGTCTGTCCTGCCCTAGAAGGTCATTCTTCCTTCTGGATTATTCTTATCTGTGTGCTACACCAACCTCATCAGGAGGAGGGACTTCAAGCCTTCTGCCTGCCCATGGCTGAGTTCACCTCTCTCTGCTGTCCCCAGACCTGGAGGTTCCTTTGCAGTTACACGTGAGCGCTGATCAATTATCCATGGATAAATGCTCACTGACTTTCCTGCTAGTTGTGCCAAGGAAATAAATGAGGGGTGCCAAATTTTTTAATGGAGTCAAATTCTCCCATTTGACTGAGGGAATGGGAAGGATTTTTTTTTTAATTTTCTGTTTCTTTCTGTTCCTGTCAATTTTCACTTGTCTGCTGCTTTTTAAAAGGCTATTCAGGTAAATGAAGAGCAAGGATCTACAGAAACACCAAGATTCACCAAGACAAAGTACAGAATATGACACACAACTGCATCAGAAAGAGACAAGGTGCTGCTTTATAGTGCTGTCTCCAGCAGGAGTTAGCAGTCAGGACTGTCTTCTCCTTCTGGGGGCAATATTTCACCATGATGAAGCTCTTAACCAGCCTCTCTCTTCCTGCTCCCCGCCCTGTCGCCAGTAATTCCATTAGGTACCTCGCTGTATCCCTCACATCAGAGTTTAATTCAATTCCCTCCTCTCATCTTACATATTAGGCACTAACAGTATTCAGCAAGTGGCTCCAGGCATCAGTGCTTCAGCATGATGTCCATATTTTTTCTTGGTTTGTTGTTTTTGTTTTGCTCTTACATTGTCTGATTCTTCCCTTCAGCCTGCCCTCCTTATTAGATATAGAAAATGTCCTGGCAAACTTCTAGCAAAATATCACAGCCAAAGTCAGTCCTTACGGCTTCAGTCTGTAGGTGCTGAGGACAGGGCTGGCTGGGTGCAGTTCAATTCCACTTCCAGAAAGTGCTGTGCAGCACTGTCCATAGCCTAAGCACGGCTTTTATTGCAGCAGGACTCTGCAGATGCCCCTGCTGAGTTTGTCCTGTCCTGTTCTTCTCATTCCCTACTTCCACTTCTCAGTGAGTCCTTTGTTTCATTTTTTCATTCTAATTTAAACTTAGTTTCTCCCTCCTTCCCATTAAGCATCCCAGTTTCTTTGCCCAATCGCTTCCTTTTCTCTGGCTGCAAAACATATTTCCCCTTTTCCTGCTCTTTTTGTATTTCTATATCTTTTCTCCTGTTCTCCTTCCAAACATAACACACCGGTATTGAAGGAGCTGAACGACCAGTTTATTGATGTTTATCATTTCCTTAGTTTTGCATTCACAAACTCTGTTTTTCTGTCACAGGTTCTCACAAATATGCTGAATGAGTTTTTGTTGCCAAAACAAAATCAGGTCTGTGGCTGACATCCACCATCTAAAACTTCATCCCTGATAATTATGTTCTGGCAAGGCCTAAGCAGCTGAACAGGCATCTTGTAAGATGACTTGGGCAGACTCAGTAATTCCCGATCCATCATCGATAAAATACTGTCAGCTTTGGACAGGGAGCATCTCTGACTCTGAAGGAAGTGAGTTTATGACTGACTAAAGTGAGAGCTCTGCAATGCCCCGGTCATTATCTCGTTAAGACACTGGAAGATCTGCCACAGGGGAATAAAGCCCCTCTCTGGCCTTACCCTTGGTGGGGCAGGGTCCCCGCTGCCCGCTCTGCAGGCGGCCCAAGCCTCGCACGTCATCTTCGCTGTACAGCACCTGGAGGAGGTCAGCGTGGTGGGGCTGCAGCTTCTCTGCGCGCTGGGGCCGGTGCTCCGATATGGCTACTACCTACAGAGAAGGGGCAAACCATCCCATTACACCCAGCCTTGGAGACTAGGTGTTCTGTTAACGTCACGAGGGAGCAGCATGGTGCTTGCTCTTCCCACTGCTTTACTGTCATCCAAAGGGGGTTTTGTCTGGTGGGGACTGTGGGGTTTGTCCTGGTCGGTTCCTGCCTCTGTGCATGAGATGAATAGAAGCAGGGAAAAATCAAATGTGGTCTCTTTGGGACCCAGCTACTTATTAGACTTCTCTGTATTCTCCTCAGGAGACTGAAATGTGGTCCCTTTCAAGACTGACTGAATGGGGTATGCCTTTGAGACAACCCAAATTTAAATTTCCTACTGCATCGAATCTTGGGCAATCAGTTAAACTTAGACAAGGTGTATCCATCAGGACTGCTATCCAGGATGGTCCAGAGGAACAGTTTCCTCGAGAAGATTAAAGTCCCAACAGCACAGAAGCAGGTTTTCATACTTCGTTCTGTAGTTGTTTTTATTTCATTCTTCCCTGAAGACTTGCTACTGTCATACAGAGAACCAGTTAAACAGAGAGAGGATCCAAACCAGCAGGAAACAAGACATGTGGCAACTATTCAGACTGTTTCCTATGAGGCTTATATTGTGTGATTTTTATATTGGAAGACCAGGAGGAAGGCCGTTAGTTGCATCTAGCTGTTGCCATCGATGTGGTTTATATAAAACTACAGGGTTTTTTTGTCACAAGACCGAGACCAGC
The DNA here is from genome assembly GCA_025345505.1 of Todiramphus chloris collaris. Taxonomy (NCBI): domain Eukaryota; kingdom Metazoa; phylum Chordata; class Aves; order Coraciiformes; family Alcedinidae; genus Todiramphus; species Todiramphus chloris. The sequence continues at coordinate 12,244,913 of JANVCC010000261.1, read as the reverse complement.
AATGGAGCAGTGTGCTATTGGCGTAGAAAAAAACAAAAGACTTAATTCCATCTATTGCTCTGCCTGATAACACACACTCAAGATAAAAACAAGACTGCATTCAAGCATGTCCCTTCACGCAATATTGTCCTTTTCCTTTAAAGAAGTTTTAATTCAGTTTGCCATTACTCTGCAATATTCTGTGTATGGTAATTTTTACACAGCTCTAAAACCACATGGAAACCAATGTTTTCTGAAACAGGGAAAAAAGAAAAACCCCAACCTGACCACTTTACTCTTGACTCCATGTACCCTGGAGAAGGCTACTTGACCTAGATTTTACTGACCAGAAGGATGAGGAGTAGAAACTGCCCAGCAGCAGGCAAAAACCGTGCTGGAAAGGGCTGGTGAGGAGACCAAAGCCTAATCCAAGACCTAAGAGGGGTTTTCTCTTAGTTCTGAGGATTTGGGCACACAGCCTAACGCGGGCCTTGCTCCGTAAGCTACTTAAGGACGTGCCCTGTGTTAAGTTGAAGTCAAAGGGACTGCTGGTGTCCTTGAAGGCAAGCACGTGCTAAAGGAGGCAGCAGCTGGGGCCCAGCTCCACTGCCCATGGATCTGGCGCTGCTGGACAGAGCAGAGCCTCGGCACGGCTCTGAGAATTCAGGAACAAGGCTGGTGCTGGTGGTGAGGGGCCTCCTGTTGCTGCTTCAGCAGTGGGCATTGCCTCCTGGACCAGTTCCAGGACCCCTCATCTCTCTGCAGCAGTTCCTCACGGGCTGCAGGCTCCTGTGTCCACACATGCCCTGAGCACCCAAAGCTTGCAAGCTGCTTACCAGAGGCATTACCCACAGTGGAGATCCCTGGCTTTGTTACGAATACGATGAGGCTGTGGCTGACAGCCCTTGGAACCTGCCTTGCATGAACTGAGCTCTTTTGGCTTGCAAGGAGCACCACAAAGCTCACCTTGCCCACCAGCTCTGGGAATAGGTGCAGTGCTTTTGGTCACCCTTAGTCTTCTTTGGTGACAGAAAATGCCATCAGCTCTCTGCTACTGAGACACCCGAGGTCACTTCTTTTGCATGGTCATGGAAAGAGCATTTTTGGTAAGTAGGATGCTGGCTGCAGTTGTCTCTAATCCTGAAAGTGGCTTATTTGATCGGTGTAAACCACCGTGGACTTGAAAGACCAATCTGCCGATGTGTTGCAGAGGGTTAAATACAGTTTGGGGAAAGGAAGCAGGATTTTTAGCTCCATTAATAGCAGGAATTGTTTAGGTGCGTTGTCTGCATTTACAGTATTTCTTGTTGTGTGTCATATCAGTGACACCAAGCAGAGAATCAGTGTAAATAAGTTGCAATGCCACTTCCCACTACAGCTGAAGACAACAGTGCATCTCCACAGCACAGCGAACGTCTTTGTTTGCAGCAGTTGGCTGTAGAACACTTTTGGAGTTTATCTCCTAATTCAAGACTTCACCATGACTTTGGCTACCTCACCCATTACTGTAATATGTAAAGACTTATCTAGGTCAGGAAACTAAACCTGCTGCAGCACAGTTTTGATCTAAACTAGAGCTGACATTTCTCTAGGGTACCGAGGGTAAGGCAGGAGGATCAGCTGGAAATCACTTTTGTTTTCTAGATGTACCAGGAAATTTAAATCTGTGTGAATGGCAGAGTCAGACAAACTATGCAGAATTAGTAAACTGCTCTCTAAAAACCTACTGTTTTTAGAACCTTGACCAGCTTGGTCTGTTTGCAGGATGCCAACTCAATTCAGAGCTCAGCAAAGTCTCTTTTGCAGGTTCACCGTGCGGGGGGAACACGAAGGCCTGGCACCCTGCTGTTGGAGGTACCTGTGGCGAGCCGCGGGCACAGAGGGCACAGAGAAGGGCTGCAGGGCAGCTCAGAGGTTGTTCCAGCAGCCCCGCTCCTGCACCCAAAGTCCCACTGCCAAACTGACAACCAACCAGAAAAGGTGACAATTACACCTCTGGCTTTGGATAGGACTTGAAGTTTAGAGGCTGGACAACAAAGTGCTTGTTAGTGGAGGAATTGCCATATTGGTAGACTTAAGCTCTTTTTGATGGTCTGATTTTTACTGTGGCAGCACTAGCATGCACAGAGGGGTTTGCCATTTTTCTGCAACACAGTCAGCTACTGGTGCCCAGACTGGTTTTAAGAGTTCTAACCAAAAGACCCTGGGGCTTGGAGAGCAAGGGAAGGGAAGGATCCCCCTGGAAGTAACTTAACTGGGCAATAGAAACTGCAAATAAGCATATTATTGAAACACTCCATTTACAAACAGGTGTTTCCCTCTCTCTCTCCCCCTCCCACAGTCATGGTTGTGGTTTTGGGATGGGCTCTTGAATGCGATGGAAGCTGCACCCCCAAGGTCAGTCATTTGAAAGTTAAATCACTTAATGCTACACTGCTTGAGCATTTCTGCCATGAAAAAAAGGCCTGGCAGATGTCCATGTTGCTTGCTATTTTTGCCCCTGACAAGGATTAAGTTGTGCATCCACTGCAATCACCAGAGCAGAAGATTTCATGTTAGCTGAGGCATTTCTCTAGCGCTGGCTGCAGATGCAGGGGTCAGAGTGAAAAAATCAGTAATCATTCTGCTACTCTGGTGCAAGTCTAGAAATCCTCCACCCCAGCTTCCTCACGGGCACGGCCGTGGCCGCACACACATCTGTCCGGGCACTGGCACAACAGCTGGAAGCAGCTGGATCGTGGCAAGGGAGGAGAGCGCTGCCTCTGCCCAGCGCCTTGGGCCCAGCGCCTTGGTCCCAGCGCCTCGCTCCGTGCCTCAGCTGGAGCTGCAGACCCTGGTGCTCCCACTGCTGATAGGATGCTGCCTGCATCGTGACTAAGGGCCAGTCATTAATTGGGGTCAGGAAAGCCCCAAAGGAGGGGGAAAAAAAAAAAATCGTCTGAAGATACAGCAACAAAACAGGGACTTTCTTATCTTGTTTATTTAGACCTCTCTGAGTACAGTGCTGCTACAGCAGCTGGTTCAGTCCAAAATAAATACTAGAGGCTCCCATTTAGCAGAAACAACAGCAACTATCTGCTGAGACTGGGAACGTGACAACAGACATACAGTTGCCCTAGATTTCCATGAGAGCTAGCTGAAAATTTTCCAGCTGAACAGTCTGATGGGAAAATTCTGGTTAGAAATCTGGGCATTTTGTTGGAAAAATATCTATTTTGTCAAAAAAAAGATAAATTATCTGAGAGTTCTGTTTTATTAAGTCAGAATAGTTCACTTTTGATTTGGACTTTTATGCTTATGTTTTAATAATATATATTTACATACATGTATATGTATATATGGAAAACAAAATATACCAAAAGCATAACAAATAAAAATTTGCTGTGGGGAGATCAGGGAAGCAGGAATAAGAAGGGGGGGCTATTTACAGATGAGGTATCCCATGGACTGGGGTACGGGCTCCTCGATTAACACACTGATGTATGGATACGATTTATTTTCTTTTCGATCCTGCCTGTCCCTCTGCCACTATAATTAAGGCTTTATGAATAAGAGCAAAGTCTGTGATTCCCTCAGGTGCCCCATGCTGATAAGCAGCTAGGTTCATTTTGACTGATGCTGCACAGCAAGTTTCAAAGCACTTCTGTAAATAAACTGTAGCTTTACAGAACCTCCCACCCCACTCCCAGCATCGGACACTGATGCACTCTTCTTTGCCCTGGGAGTTCTGCTTCCCATTTACCCGTGGTGTTTTTAAGGTAGCCACATAGAATAAAAAAAATACATATCTAAAAAAAAAAATGGAGAGAAAGGGAGATTTTTCTTACGCTCTTTGTGAGGATGTGCTGCGGGCATTTGGCTCGTCTTCGGGCAGGACTACATGCTGCGGAAGGAAGAACAGTAACACGGTCAGGGTGCAGTGGAGGTGGACAAGGTGAGGTCACACAGGCCTCTAAAATCCTCTGTGAGAATACACTGGGGGCATGGTGGGGAGGGAAGGAGGAAGAAGGGGTTTAAGGAGGATTCCACCTGAAACAACCCAAAAGACAGGCTTTTTCAGTGTCATCTCAGAGACCGTGCTCTAGCTATACAGTACAGACACCTGTGGGCACAGCGAGAGCCTTCCCCAAATTTCTGCCCCTCTTCCATAGGCTTCCAGGAGGAACTCCCTTGAGTTTTGATCTGGCCTCCAACCTGCCAATGTTTCAGAAGGAAATGAGCTTCTCCTTCCATCCAGGCACAGCTAGTGCGCACGTTCCCTTTGGAGAGGCCTGTTCTTCAACCTGGGTAGGGGCTCTTTCAATAAGCTCAGACTCCCTTGTGAGATCACTTCTACTGCATGGTGCCCAAAGCAGAACATTTACACGACGCCTGTTCTTTTCAATCCTCAAAATGACCCCCAAAACTTGGGGCATTTTGCTGGAAGTCTGTTTCTCTTTATTTCTTAGGCCCACGAAGACACCAAAATTCCAGGCGAAACAGAATCACTAGCCACTGGGCATGCAAGATGCCAGGGCTACAAGCCAAGCTTTTGACTTGACTGAAGCGATTGGTTTTGGGTGAGTGTTTTTTTTAGAGAAAGATTGTTTAAACACTTGTTTCAGTTTAAAACTGTTTTGAAAGACTCTGTGACACTCCCAGCTCTTCCTCTCATCATATCTTACCCTTTGCTTTTTCAAGTTATTACCCTCCTCTGTGTTCAGGCTACAGGAGCTACAGGATTTATTATCCAGAGACAGAAAAAGGCCTACAAAAACCTGCCAAATTTGGACAATTAACTCCAGTTCTGAAGGCTGACCTGAGGGCAAGGCACACGAATGTGGGTTTGCTATTCGTGCTCCTTGTATAAGCCGAAGAGCCAGCAAGGTTTATTACGGGGTGACGGTGACTCTTACTCTCCAGGTGAGCTCTCCTGTACATTTTTGGCACACATGCAGCTGCAGGAGTTGCAGTGCTTGTCACTGCCGTGTATTGATGTTTGCAGAGGCTTTAGAAGCTGTGGAAACAGCTGGAGGTCATCCAAGGCTGCTCATTACTGCAGCCAAACTCCTCTCTGACGGCAGGAAGAACAAGTGACTGGGCTTTCCAGGGCTCCAGTAGAAGCGGAGCTGGCAGTGTGACCAAAGTCACCCTTCCTAGACAGCCTGTGTTTGTGTAAAAGCCTCCCCTCAGTACCCCAGTGAGGATGTAAGCGCTGAGCGTCAGGACCCCACTAGAGAGAGGTAAAAGTGTTGGCCTGTTCTCTGCCCGGAGTGGAACGGGACGATTGCACGGGGGCTGGTCACCCTTGGCCAGGGTCCCTGCCCGCGACCTGTGGCAGTGCAGGGCACTTCCAGCCAGAGCTGATCACAAGTGTGTTATCTGCCTGGAGACTGTCAGCTCCGTTACGGTCTGGTTTGCACCGTGTGACATCCTCAGGGATCCCCAGTGCCTTCTCCTGCAGGACACGTTTTATATTTTCAACCAGGGCGAGTGCGGGATGAAAACCAGACAAACATCAAGGTGGGCCTTTTCCCTAGGAATATGTTGTACCTTGGCTTTGAAGCTGCTGCAATCGCCTTTATTTCTGGAATTTCACTGCATGAGGACTAAACTAATTGCTTACAAGCAAAACACTCAAGTCAGGGAAGTTTAGTGATGGAAAGAATTATCTTCTTGTCTCTCTGGTATTCTACGTCCTTTACTGGACAGTGTGAGGAGCACGGTTTATATAGATTTTTAACAGCACCAAGTACTGTTGTGCTGTTACTGGTACCCAGGCTGGAACACAAGGAACAACACACAAATACACCTCATGGCAGTAAATGTGCATATTTTCTGGTTACTTATGAGCCGCAGTTGCCTGCCTGAGCAAGCAGCGAATGGCTTATAGGGGCTGAAGAAAGGCCAGGCGTGACAGGGAAGTTGCAGCACCAGCAAACATGCAGATGCTTGAATAGCTGGTGAAAGGAGAGTGGCTTGGGAGGCAGGCAGCAGTGACCCGCGGGTGCAGGAGCACAATGGCAGCGATGCAAACACCGGGGCTGCGCCGCTCTCCCGGCAAACGTGCCCTTCCACAGGGAGCAGGAGCAGGAAGGGAAGAACGAACCCCTGCAGATGATGGTTCTGGGTTTGCCTGCAAAAGGATGTTTGTATGGACAGCCCAGCTTTTGGGCAACAGAAACAACTACAATGATGGTTTGCTTTGTCATTTCCACTTACATTCTGAAATTAAGCATCTGAGAGCTCATGCTTCCAGCTTGAAAGGGAAGATCTGATCTATCCCCACAATTTGTTTTCCCTGCTGTACCTGCTTTCTTGTTGCTGAAATATGCAGCCATTGAGTTTAAACTAATTTGTTCAATCAAATACAGACTGGGCTTTGTCCGGTTCTTACTCTTCATTACAAGCAATTAATGTTAATCATGCATTCATTTCCAGGGCATGGCTTTGGAAATGTTCCACTTATTGAGCCAGCAGACTGAAATTCAACAGTCACGCAGTTCACCCAGCTCATCTGAGCCTCTCACTGCTCGCAGAACTTCATTTTCCTTTCTACAAGGCAGAATAGCCGCACAGTCGCAAGCTCTCACCTCAGCAATTGCCTCTCAGGTGCATGGGCCCCGATTCCCCCTCTCCCCGTTCTGCCAGCACAGGTATTTCACAGCGCCGCGGTGCCGAAGCACCTGCACAGTCAGCCCCAGACACACGGCGAGCGCTGGGCTGCGAGCGGAGCGCGGCACGGCAGAGCGGACGAGCGGCTCGCTTCGCAGAGCTCCCCGCCGCTGAGCTCCCCGTCCATCGCACAGCGTTCGCTGTACTCACATTTGGATGAAATCACTGTGGTGAAGACTTCTAAGTTTTCGTCGCTGCAGCTGTAAATCTGGTGCATTTTCCACCTCTCCCTCCCGACTGCCTTTCAGCTTCATGCAACCGCTCTGAACTTGTGGTAAATAGGTTTCACTAATCCAATCTGGCTCTGTGATCATTGTCCAGGTCTACAAAGGACAGACTGATTCTGTGATCTCATCTCATTCCATATTCTTCATTGCAACATTTTCTGCTCCCATCTGTCTTTCTATGAATACTATTAATGCAAAGACTTCATTTAGCTGTTACTTAAGCCTCTGCTCAGATAAGAGTGTTTTATTTTGCATCTCTGTTTACCAGTTTGGAGAATCCTCTGCAATAAATGGCTAATAATTACAGTCTGTTCTGTGCAGACAGTAAACAGGCAGATAAATTCGTACAGAAGTGCTGTGAGGATTTTTGAAATAACTCTGATTAATACTTTGTGTATTTTAACACATTTCTTGTAAAAATTTGTTCCTTCCGTGTATTAAGGAGCTGACTCTGGGTGTGTTAAGAGAAGCATTTTGTGCTTTACCCTCAGAGTTCATAAACTAGGACCTGAATCCTGGGCACTTCAGTGTAAGTTTTCAAATGCAAGTGATTAAGGAAGGGCAGGTCAGGCAGACGGATGCAGGTCTGTGTGCCCCCTGCACTTCAGTGGCTCCAGAGGGAGGGCAGGTGGCTCAGTCATAGATGGTTTCCTACATGACTTGATGGTTCTGGGGCCTAATTCCCTATTTAGCCAAATCCCGCTGTCTTTCAAGAAGACCAAAGGGTCTTCTTGCCAAAGCTTTTCATTCCTTAATGCTCCTGTCAGAAATTATTCCTATTCTCATCTATGAAAATCAGTCCCCTCGACTCCTGGTGACTTACTGCTGCCATGGGCACCTAAGAGAGAAGATGCTGGCTCGCAGGCTCCAGCAACTGATGCAGCAGAGACACTTTCAAGTGTGAGTAATGATATTAAATGATATCAGTCTAATGAATAGCCGTTGTTACTAGCACGTGTGTGTAATTAACACAAAAACTAGTGCTGTCTTCTCCTGTAGACGTCTGCCACCAACAGTCCCAGATGGAAAGTGCCAGCAAACGTGGGCTGTCGCTGTCATTTTCATGTTAACGCTGCTTTGGAATAATAAGCACTGGTCAGATACACACCCCGAGCCTGGAAGCATTTTGGTTGAGCGGAAGGTGTCACTGTTGCGAGAGTAAGGAGAGAAGCTGGTATCACTTGTCACCTCCCAGGGCAGCCTCCTGCTGTCCAGGGACCGGGGGCTTTGTCCCAGGCAACCGTGCCGTGGTGGGAAGGGGTGCTGGGACGGCAATGTAATCGAGCAAAAGTTCAATTAGTTTTTGATTTATCGTGCCACATGTTCCGCTCGTATGACCGGTGCCGTTAACATCAGGCTGGGCTGGCGCCTTCATCTGTCCCTGCCCGGCTGCCTCTGAAGGCCACGCACTCAACAGATGGGGAGCTGCCCGGGCGCGAGGGCAATTGTTCAGCCCCTCATTGTTCCCGTGTCAAGCGATCAAACCGAGTCTGTTACCCACCGAGAAAAAGATCCGCGCACCGTCCGTTCAGCGCTGAATGGAGCACAGGCTCCAGCGCGGGGAGGCTGTAGAGCTTTCAAAAGGAGAAAAAAAATTAATGAAGAGCAACACTGAATAGTTGACAAAAAAAAAAAAAAAGCTATAACAAATCCAACCCACCCTTTATTTCACCTTTGGATATTCAGAGTCCTGGGAGAAGAGGCACTTTTGGATCTGAGACACTGTTTGCCTAATTACAGGTGTGACCTAAAGATGCCCTAAAGACATTTTTAAATCACGGAATAAAAGAATCACACAGAATCCCAGCATGGTAGGGCCTGGAAGGCACCTCTGGAGATCACCTTGTCCAGCAGTCCTGGTAAAGCAGGGTCACCCAGAGCAGGTTGCCTGGGATGAGGCTCCAAGAGGAGGACTACACATACTGGGATACTTTTTTCTGTCTGGCTGTGAGTTATTAATTTAATTCATGCAGTGCCACTGCAGCCATGAGAAGACCCAAACAGGGTGTTTCTTTGACTAAAAACACCCAAGCCACCATGTGGAATCCAAATTCCTGACTGTGGGCTGTGCTACAGCCTTTCACCAAACACCTGAGCTCCAGGTGTTGGCAGTAAAGGATCAAAGCATTTGCTGGTGCAAGAAGTTGGTGATCGAAGGTGAACGGGGACAGCTGAGGAGGAGGAGAACTCGGGACACAAGAGCAGACGTGGTATCTCACAGAACATTCATCTGACCTGATCTGCAGGTCTGGGACAGGGAAGGTATTTGATTTTGGGGAATGTGGACAGAAAGGAGGGGAAGGTGAAGAAGGGAAAGAGATGTATGCTGAGGCTGGGGGAAAAACAACTGTTGAAAACAGCAGAAGGCTCAGCCAGCCTTGTCAGGGTGGCAGAAAATCCCATAAGCTGGCGAAATGTCCCTCTGGGGAGGTGGCAAAGGTGCTTCTCTCACAGGCTGGGTCCGTGCAGCCACCGGGGGAAGAGACAAGTGTAGAGGCTTGTCCTGTTTACCGGTGTGCTGGAGCTGGTGAGCTTGAAAGGAACTGAAAAACCCCAACTATAATTAAAGCTTGGAGCGACTCAAGTATCGGAAACCTCTAGACCTCATTTATCGTGGCCTCTGTAAACAAAGGGCTGGGTTTCCAGCGCTGGGGAGCAGCTCGGTACTCCCGGCTGGGCAGGGACCTTGCCAAGGGATTCCCCGGGACGCAGAGCTCTTCCGGAGGCCGCTCCCTGGCTTCTCCCCGGCTCTTGCCCCCTCTTGCGTAAGAGGCGCCTCTAATCCGGCCTGAGCCACTCCAGCCTGTTTCTTACCGTTAGCTGGGCAATATGATGAGGATAAACCCCGTGTATTTTGGGAACAGGCTTGTGAAGCAGAGGCATGCACAGTTAACCGTTTGAAAATACGATGGGCTGAAGCAGCACCCGCGCGGGGTGCCCGTCCGCTCTAAAACGCTTCTGCGCGGGGCAAGGCCAGCGCCGCTTTTCCTGGGAGGAAAATTGCTGTGTCTCATTGTAGGGCCGTAGAATTGCAACTGCCAGTGGCCGAAAGGGAAAGCCAACACAAAAAAAGAACACCACAAAATGAGCTTCTGATAGGCACAAAACCTGTCCTTTTTCTCTAAACGAAAGGAAGAGGCAGCTGTGTGACCAGCAACGTCACCTCTCACTTAGAGTAGTCTGCAAAACTAGTCCAAAATTCAAGTGGAGCTGCGTGGCTGGAAGGTCTGTGAGTGATGAATTTTCAAAAGCACTATTTTGATTTGCATCTGTCTGGAAGCTGCTGGAGCAGATGTTACCCAAATGGGAATAAGGTCGATGACATTTAAAAACCATTCTGAACTTTAAATTCCATACAGGGGACCAGGAGAAAGGGATGCAAGTGTTGTGCAGTTTGAAAGGGCTAGTGACAGACTTCCCTGCTCATCTGGAAAGGAAATTCCAGCCAGACCTGGAATCCAGGCTGGGAGCAGCCCCCCAGCAGTTCCAGAAAGATGCTGCAGCATCCTGAGGAAAGAAAAAAAACCACAAAGAAGTTACATACAGATAACTGGACAAATTTGTTCCAAACTTGTAAAACACGCCTGAGTAAGTCCATACAAGGGTTAGTGAGAAACACAATGCCCAGCACGGCAAGGTTCGAGTCCTGCAGAGCTTGTGCCAGCAGCAGGGATTGCACCGAGCCGGGATTAAAGCCAGGGCCAGGCTGAGCACGTGGAGGCTTAACAAGCCTTCATACGCTGGCCATGCTCTGGTAATCCACAGAAAGCATTAAAAATGTCAACAGAAGAGTGCTATGGCCAAACTGGGCTGGGGCAACAGCAGCTTATTAAGATGCCGAACTTTAATTACACTTGTTCTTGATTTATTCATTTTTCAAGGTGCTGGATCAGTGAAGTCTTTATTCCCCTGATAAAGCACAATAATCTTCGGATGGGGCGTTTTCATCCTTGATCTTTTCCTCTGAAACATTTTAAGACTCTCTTGGCTACTGGCTCCTGATATGAGCATAATAATTTCTGGACAGACAAGCACATTAATTAAAGCTTGTCCTGCAGCTCCTGGACTTGTGCAGCAGTAGCTCTCTTGCTGCAAGTGCGCTCTGTGCCTTGTGCCATACGGAGGAAAAGCCCCTGCTTGGGTAACCAGGCACAAAACACTTGGGATTTCTCCCATGGATAAGACTAAAGCATGAGGCAACCTGAGCTGTCACCTTACTTGTCTCTAGTGTGTCCTCACGCAGCCATCAAGCTGCTTTTGCCACATGCAAGACACGTGCTGTGCAGGATGAAGGTCTTTGGAGGGTATCAGGTGGCATTGCCTCCTCGGGCTTAAGTTCTCAGTGAAAATGAGATTAAACTGAAAACAGGGACCATCATTATTGGGACTCGGGGACCCTGCTCCTAGAAACTGAGGAAATAGGAAGAGGGAGAATCTGCACTAAAGGCACAGAAGCAGGGTCAAATTTATGAGCTCTGCTTTTTATCCAGATTTAAGTGCGGGTGCTTGCGTGAGGCAGCGCAGGAGGAGGCAGTGTGGCAGGGGAGGGTCTGAACAGAGGAGGGGCACCAGTGAAGACCTGCTGGGTCTTTGCAACGTGAGAATGTTGAGGTAGCTTTTGTGCACCTTTTGTGTGTGTTAAGTGAGGGTAGAGCATAGAGCTGTGACTCTGGAGAGGGAAACCAGGGGACTCCCTCTGATGCCAATTACCCTTAAGAGGTTTTTGAGGAATTGAAATGGGTTATCATCTGGTCTCCCTTCTGGTTTGGTTTTTGGCCTCTCTGCTGACACTGCAAGGAAGAGTGTCAAAGATCATCTGCTTTAAGTACCTGACTTGTTTCTAGGAATGTGATTAAAGTAGATCACCTCAGATAACAAGAGGAATTAACGCTGCAAATACATAGAAGAGGATTCCCAAGCTCATAAACTACATAGAGGTCAGTCCTTTTCAAGTCATGCAGCCTCAGAGGTCTTCAGTTTTCACAGAACTGATGATCATTATTTGTCTTTTCCCTCTGTCCTGTTGGTCTTGACACTGAAACACTTTATTAATTCGGGTCTGTCTGTAATCCAGTCAGATGTTCTGCAAGGACAGTACTGCACAGAGCTGAGCCTGGGGGAGAGAAAGCCAAAAGGAGCAGGAAGAAGACATGGCACGCTCTCATTAATGTAGTTTTAGATTCAGCATCCTTCATGTTTGGGAAAATGCATATTTGAGGCTGTACCTCAGATCCTGGGTTCAGTGCTGGGCTTCTCACTCCAAGAGGGACATTTTGGGGCTGGAATGTGTTCAGAGGGGGACAGCGCAGTGGTGCCCTGGCAGTGCCGGGTTAATGGCTGAACCTGATGATCTTAGAGGCCTCTTCCAACTGAAAGAATTCTGTGATTCTGATTCTCACCTTAGATGTTCACCTGAAGTCTGATGTTTCTGTATCCTCTCAACTTGGTCAGACAAAAAGGGGTCAACCCTAGATCCTAGCTCTTCCACTTTCTGTACTCTCCTGCATGTAGCCATGTTCCATTTTCAGGCCCAGTGTCTCAGCTGCGAGCAGCTGCGTGTACACATCTGCACGAGCAGGAGGTCCCCTGGCAATGCCAGCCTTGCCACGCGCAGGAGGTCCCTGGCAATGC